>JBAGKO010000008.1:12034955-12064622 GCA_037177275.1 Acacia concinna
GGGGAAACGGTTCCCCAGTTTTTAAAATTCCAGGGGATTTTCCCCCCCCCCCCCCCGAGCCATAACTTTCAGGTGCCCATAGCCCATAGCAAGAAACTTCTAGGGTATTTAAGCACCTTAACCCTAAATTTAAATATTTTAAGTAATGCAATTAGTCTTTTTAGAATTCTCCAAAAAAGTTAATTGAGTCTTATTGTTAGGATAAGAGATAGTATTAATTAGTAGATTATGTGAAGTGTGTCAAACCCCTCCTTTAATCTAACATTAATCAGAGTAATTGAGCGCAGTTCAATCGGCGAGCAAAAATAAAATAAAATATATTGTACTGACATATATAGTACTTAGGTATATTACAGTATTCCCATAGGATCTTACAACCTCATAAATTAAAAATCAAAACTCATAAAATTGCACTGCTACAGCTGTCTCACGGCACTGCTACTATGGGCCCCATTCCTTCCGTTGCCGGTCTATATACATCTTTACCCTTGTACCCACTTGTTCAGCTGAATAGTTTATATTTTATTGGAAAGGGTGAGATTCAGAAGAATCTCAGTAGTAACTCATAATCAATCAAAAATATATCAAAGATATACATGCAATACACCATATAATAAAATAGAACATCTATGCAACAACATCTCATATCAACACATTAACCTTGCTTGGCTATTTATAATGCACTTCACATACCAATTACCGGTATATCTCACCTCAATTGGGTCCCACATGGGCTAGTAGTACTTGTGCTTTTCCCACTGGTGGTACTTGTGCTTTTCCCACACCACAGCTAGGTACGCAATTGACAATTCATATCACAGAACATGGCAGCATATAAACAATCACATAAAATATGAAGGTTAAAGCTACTACCTGGACGCCTTTCGAGCCTGCTTGTCCTTTCTCTAATCAATCTTTCGGTCTACTCGGGCAAAGATCGACCCTAAAATACCAAAGTATAATAAATGAGTTATTACTCATTCATTCTTCCTTTCTAAACACATACCATAATTATTTTCCTCAAAAATGCACATTGATGAAATTGCCTTTAAATGTCTGGTCTATTTCCTTTTAGAATCAGTGTACTTACACTGTTCAAAAAATTATAACCCCACCTACCCCTGCACAATTTCATGTGCTAAATCCATTTATAGATTGTGATTTATCAAAATCAAACTCCTTCCCCCTGAAACCACTCAAATCCGAAATGAACACATTTTTGGGCAAAAGTTCAAATTTCAATCCTAATGCTTCCAAAATGATTTCCTTACCTTTACCCCCACAAAATTTTTCATCCTAAACCCATTGAAAGCATCAAAACCATCAAAATAAACATTTATCATGCCCAAAACATGTCTGGACAGAAATTGGGGAAGTTAACCAAATTGAATTCCAAAGTTTCCTTTCAACAAAACACCCTTATTTCATCTCTAATCATTTCTTTACACTTGTTTTCCATGTATTTCTAAGTTTTTAGAAATTTGGGTAGAACCTCCCCTTAGGGTTCATGCCTCCCAAATGAAAAAATAAAACCAAATCAACCATCAAACAAGCAATAATCATCACAAATCACAAGAAGAACAAGGTTCTTGAAGTTACCTCTTGAGTTCTTGCTTTCTCACTCTAAAACCAGCCACTCCCTCTTCTTCTTTCCTTGAATTTCTTTTTTCTAAACATGGTTTCAAGAAGGCTATAAACATTAGAAAAGAGTGGAGGTCAAGAATCATAGAAGAGATAGAAGATTTTTGGCTTGAAATTACCTTGTTAGCTTCTTGATCCTTGCTCTTGCTCCCTTTCTTTTTCTCTAACCTCTCTCTTTCTCTTAACTCCCTTTTCAGCCGAAAATGAAGGGCAGCTGATGCCACTTAGATGATTTAGTCCAATATTAACACATGGGCTAATGATCCATTATTTAATCAAGTTAAATCACCAACCACAAATTTTGTCTTTGACTTGTCTTGATTTTATCTAATAGGAGTTGATCCTAGCCCTTCATTTAGAATTCCCATCTTACCCCTGATATCACCTCTATCCTTCCCTTTTTATCCTTATTTAAGACACAAATTACCACCATGCCGTTACATTTCTACAAATTTTGGATTTCTAGACAAAATTTTCACCCAACTTTGAAAATTCATATATAATGATATAGAGGTCCAATTGAGATGATTCCAAAGCTCAAATTTCCCTTATTAAGTCTAGTTTTAGTAAAAAAAAAAATACTTTATTTGATCAATTAGAATAATAAAATTTCCAAAAAATTCTTTGTACACTATTCCAGAAACTGGTGAATTTCACTGGGAAAACTTTAAAATGTCAAATCTCTTGATATATAAATCCAAATAATGCAAATGACATATCCAATTAAAGCTTGACATGTCTAATTTTAGGTTGGAAAGTTTCATAATTTTTGGACATCATTAGCATAGCTAAAAATGATGCACAACAGATCTATCTCCTCACACTTTCCATAAATCAACCAAACTTACTTTGACCATAGTTCTTACACCAAAATCCATCATTTTATTCCTCTTATTTGTCATGTAGTTGGGGAATTTTGGTGAATAAAAATTGGGATGTTACACCAAAAACTCCCATCATGGTCTCCCACATAGTATATGGCGTCCAGAACAATATAGTGTAATCTGAATAATTTTTGGAGGTGTGAGAGGAAAATTTATGGGATTTGCAAATATTTTGGTCGGACTAGGTCCGTTGCCATGGCATATATTTAGGGACCTCATTGTTTTGGAAAGGGACTTGGGAAAATTAGTATGTTATTTTGGAGGATTTATAATGTTGGTTGGAGGCCCAAAAAAAGTCCAGAGATGTTAGCTGAAATTGTTGAAAACGGCTAATTACGGAAAAATGAACTTTTTGACAAATTTCTTTTGGGAGTTCCAGAATTCTAAAAATTTTAAAATTTTAATGGTAGCTTCTTGGAATTTTTATAGAATTTCTGTGAATTTTTTGAAATTTTTGGATAATCACAGAATTTTCTGAAATTCAGGTCGATACAGGTGAATTCATTAGTATAAAATGAGTCAGGGAGCCCATGTGGGGCCCACAAAACGTGGTGCCCTGGGCTGTGCTTGGAGAGGAAGCCAAGAACTCCCTAGAAAGGACACATGTCAAGGGAAGAGAGGGCCACATGTTGGGTTTAGGGAAAATTACACCTAAAGACCCAAAAATAATTGCATTTTGACCCCTCTTCAAAAAACTATAAATAGACATCTCCTCCTTTCTCTTCATGCACAAAACATGCTCCCCTTCTCTCTTGAAGTTATCCCATCCCTCTCTTAAAGTAAGCTCCTTCTGGTAGAAATTTGAGCGATCTCGGCCCGGTCTTTGATCCAAGTAAGTTCTGATTTCCTCTTTCTTGTAAATTCCTTTATTTCCAGCAGCTATTAGAGTAGTTAAGGGGGAGGTTTTGCCCATTTGGGTAGGCCTAGATAGTGAACCAAAAGGGAGGTTCTATCCAACTATCTAGGCCAAAACAAGCCTTCCTAAGAGGAAGTGTTGCCCAATTGTTTTGGACTAAGATAGTCTTTCCTATGGGAGGTGCTATCCAATGGTCCTAAACTAAGATAACATTTCCTAGGGAGAGATGTTGTCCAACTGTCTTGGACAGATGTAGGATTTCTTAAGGGGAGGTGCTGCCCAACTATCCCAGCCAAGGCAGTAGCTAGGACCTAGGGTTGCACAGGGTGAACTGCAAAGGGGTACAGATAGAGGAAGGATACAATCCAAGTAGTAGGGAACTAGAACCCTAGGAGGTATAGGAGGGGAAGAGGTGCAATATATCGATAGAGGCATACAATAATGCCTTACCCTGTGGTCTGTATAGGCATTACAGAGTGGCAGACTAGTGATCCAGAAGTGCCAGAGATAGCCACCAGAGCTATACACCTGTACAATACAAGGATATCAGTAGCTAGAATCTCTAACATTACTTATATTGCTTTGCTTGTCTTTTGTGTGTTGATTGCTTGTTTACTGTGTTCTGATTGAGCGAGCATGATATATATGAGATATATGACTCTCTGTTTAGAGTCATGTGTTGCTCTTTATACACGGTAAGTTCCGAGAGAAAGGGCACTGGAGGAGTAGTACGAGCATTGTATATAGCATGACATGCATTACATTATACTATTATTGGTTATGATTCTACTACTAAGGTTTCCCAAGAAACCTTACCCTCTCCATAATACAGGTGAAATTCTATAGGAGGCAAAGGAAGGAGAAGAGTTTAGACATAGATAGTTATGCTTCCTATCTTTCTGGCATGTATAAGAAAGTTCATGTATATTCTAGATTATAGTATGTATGCCTCTATGTATTAATGAAAAGTTGTTTATCATTTTGTGAAAATTTTCCCCTCTCTATTTTCTGCTATATGGACGTATCTAGTGGTTTTAAGGGCCACTTTAAGGGACGGAGAAGGGCTAAAAAGTGGAATAGGACAATAAGCAATGCTCATACTTTACTTTTAATGCCCTCTCTCTCAGCATATACTGTGCACGGGAGCCTGTAGTTGGCTCGACCCAAACTCAAACTCAAACAGCCAAGGCATAAATAGGGAGTCTTACTTCTCATGCATATGATCGGACCGAAAATTGTCACCTATTTCAACCGTAAGATGATTGCACCTAAAATGTAGCATAGTGCGCAACTAATCATTATTCTCTCAGGGAGCTATTATTTGGCATTCCTAAGTAATTTCCTAATTACTACCTAAACTAATTAGGGGGGTTTTCTAAGTGCAAGTAATTAAACTAATCTAAACTAAAATAATTCTTTTTGGATTTTTAGGGTTTTGGAAAATAAATTACTTACTTAAATTCTAATGATGAGCTAGTCTCTCAGTAATGGATAACTAGGTTTTCATTGCTTTCAAAAGATATTGGGGTTCAATTTATTCTCTAAGTTTTTTTTAGAAAACCCTAAGCGATCGCTTAAGTCACAATTTAATTAATCAAAAACTTGCCTAGGATCCTAGGTTAATTGATAATCAATTAATTCGCTTTTAGGTTCTCTTAGAGTGCTCTTAAAAATGATGCATGAAATAATTCTTGATTTGTCAATCAACAACTCAAGAATTATGCACAGGAGGCAAAATAAACAATATCGTGCAATAAAACCAAACACACATAATAAAGTCTCAAAACTTGGTTTCAATTAAAATGAATTTCCATACATCAACTTTCATCATATAATTCAGATCCCTTGATATTACAATTGTAAATCAAATAACATCATCCAACAAGTCTACCTAGATCTTGGAGAAGAATTGAGATGAAGAGAAAAGATCTAATTTAAAATTCATGAACTCCTCTAGTTTAACTGTAAGCTCCAACCTTCAATACATCACCGAGAGGCTAAGGGGCTTAGCCTCTCATAGCTTCAAGCATCCCGCTATCGCATTCCAGCTTCATATCCATGAGATGCAAGGTAGGGTTTGGTGAGGATTTGGGTTGGTATGGTGGGATTTTGGGTAGATGGAGGCTAGGGTTATGATCTAGGGTTTGGGAATTGAGAGAATATGGAAGGCTAGGGTTTCAAGATGCTTAGTCTGAAATCTCAGAAGTAATTGACGTGCTTAATCGTGCAGTAATCTCTATTATTTATAGCTAACCGCAAACCCTAATTCAAAACACAGAGTTTCTGTCAACGGTCTCAGGTCATGACATACACGTCTTCATGTCGTGACTTGGTGTCGAGTAATTCATTCTGGGCCTGACTTTGGTCCAAAACGCACAGCTTCATTTATTCTTCACAGGTCATGACATGAAATATTTTGAGTTGCGACTTTAGTAGCAGATCAACACTCCTAAACATCTTGGGCCTTCAAGCTCCAATGTCTCCTTCTTAGCTCTAATTTGGGCTCTAGTTCTTCCTTTACTTGCCTCAAAACATAAAACAATATACCTTTGCCAAGGCAAGTGAAGAATAATATAAACAATATTAAATAAAGCATATTTTTGCCCGTAAATCATCAAAATGCAATATTGAGACATTCAATCCATAAACTATTAATATCATGCAATTTGATGGTAAATGTGTGCAATTAAGATGTAAAATACCCCGGATAACCATATAAATATTGTGTCAGATTAGTAGGCATAGTTTGAATCTCCAAGGGAAATATAATATCATTTGCATATTTATAATTTATTTTAATTATTTTCAAACGCACTCATGCTTTCATCCATTTCATAAATTGAAAATATATATCACAAAGAAGTATTTTCGAAATGTTATAATTTGTTTTGCAAAGTAGTTTTGGTAGTAAAAAAATATCAATCTTCCCTTTTGATAGCATTTTTTATACTTAGTTAGCTTAGGGCTTAGTTAAATAGGCTCCACAAAGAGATTGAGTTAGGTTAGCAATGTTTTATTGCATTGTTAATCATGTTTTAATTTGACGCCAAGGTGACATGGGGATCATAAATATAAATATAATCTTTTGCAAAAATATTTTGTGATGGGTTAATAGATTTTTCTATCTGCTACACAATTAGTTTGGCAAAATGGCAATAAGGTCCTAAGGACCAAATATATTAGAAAAAGTCTCACAAAAAATTTTACTACCCAAGAGGTCCCAAGAGACTTTTCCAATAATATGTTCATATGTGAAATTACTTGCCTGCCCCTTGACATTTTGGCAACTTATTATATTGTGATGACAAGCACATGTGCATGTTTTGACAATGTCTTTTCCTTTAAACAAGAACATGCCCCTTTTGGTATAACCAATTCACCTGAACATTTTAACAACTTATAAGACTTTGTTGACAAGCACATGTGCACGTTTTGATAACCTGTTATTGCATATTTTGACAAGTCCACCTAGACATTTTGACAACTTATCAAGTTGTGATGACAAGCCCATGCACACTTTTGACAACTTGTTATGCATGTCTTGACAATTCCACCTAAACATTTTTACAACTTACCAAGCTGTGATGACAAGCCCATGTGCACGTTTTGACAACTATTTATGCATGTTTTGACAAGTCCACCTGGATATTTTGACACCTAATATGGCTATGATGACATTTTGACAACTTATCAGGTTGTGATAACAACTCAATTTATACAAGCACATGTGCACTTTACTAGGTGAACTTGTCAAAACATGTATAATAAGTTATCAAAACATGCACATGTGCTTGTCAACACAGCATGATAAGTTGTCAAAATGTTCATGTGAACTTGTTACACACAAAGAGGGGCATATTCTTGTTTAAAGGAAAAGACATTATCAAACCATGCATAACAAGTTGTCAAAACGTACCCATGTGCTTGTCATCACAGCCTGATAAATTGTCAATATGCCTAAGGACAAGCAAGTAATTTCACATCTTGACATATTATCAGAAAAGTCCCTTGGGACCTATTAGGTAGTGAAATTTTTTGTAGGACTTTTATACTAATATGTTTGGTCATTGGGACCTTATTACCATTTTTTCAATTAGTTTGTATGTTCATCATAAGTTTGTTGTAAATTTTATAGTTGTTGTAGTGTCTTTTCTTTTTCATTTTACCTTTGCGTAATTGGTGTTTCAAACACTTGTTTTTTGGTAGTAAAATTTGATTTGATATGTGTAACATCACAAAAATTTGAAAGAGACTTATAAGGCATATTTGAGACCTATGGATGTTATTTAAAAATGAAGAAGCCTAAGATAATCATTTGATCAAAAGCTTATTAGACAATTTTTTTTTTTTTAAAAAAAAAGTATAGGACACTAATAGAAAATATATAAAGTCCTACAAGAATTAAGGAAAAAATATTGATAGTACTTGATGGGGAAAATGGATTGCCTGGAGAATGTAACATCCTAAATTTCATATGTAAGATATGAATTATCTAAGGATTATTAAGTGCTAGAGAATGATGAGAAAATACGATTTCACTAGCAATTATAGTTACTTATGGCTAATTAAAAATAATTAGCTATAGTTAATTAATGAAAATTTCTATAAATTCAAGGGATGAAAGGAAAATTCCCCAGATAAAGTTTATGAGGCCCAGATGATGAAGTAAGGTGAAAAATAAATTAAGATGATTTTTCCATCACTCACAAGAATTTCTGGCTAATTAAAGAGGAAGAATTAGTTAGAATTAAATATAAAAAATACTTAAAGGCCTCCACAATGTGATTTAAAGGAAGGAAATATTATCCCAAGAATTATAATGAATTATAAAATTATTTCTAGCTTAAAAGAATATGGAGAGTAATTTCTACGATTTTCTATCCGAAATGTTATCGGTAAGAGCCCAAATTCGAAGAAATTCTAGAAAAAATAGTAAATGTTTGAAATAATGTATAAGAAAACTTGGGGAGTACCCTTGAATTATTTTGAGACTAATGACAGTCAATTTGAAATTTTCAGAGACAGTAAATATACTGGCTTTACAGAAAGTTCATTTGGCATGTCACATTTTCTCCTAGAATTAAAGCTAACTGATATAAATAGTGTTTAGTTCAATTCCAATTACCATTTATGTCAGTTTTGAGAGAGGAAAAGTAACTAATGGCACACATTTAATTGAAAAATTTTGAGGGCAAGTTAGGGGGAAATGGCTAAATGACTTAATGAATAATATTAAGTCATTCATCCCTCTCATTCCAACAGAATACACTCACAACACCAGAAAATAAAAGAGAGGAAGAGAGAAAGAAGAGGAAAGAGGGGAAGAGAAATCAAGAAGTCTAAGGTGAGATTAGATTAAAACCTTCCATTCTCCTCTTGATTCTTGACCCCTACTCTCTTCTAATGGTTGAATCCTCCTTGAAATCATGTATAGCAAAGAGAAATTCAGAGTTTTGAGAGGAGGAGCTGGTGGTTTGAGCAAGGAAGACAAGAACTCAAGAGGTAACTTTCAAAGTCTCAAATCTCTTATTGATTCTTGCTACTTGATGGAAGTTATTGGATTGGATTGTTGTTGAGTTTTTAGGATTTTTGGAAGAATGAAAGTAAGGGGAAATTCTGTCCAATTTTCTAAAGAAATTAGGAAATAATTATTTATGTTCCAATCATGTGCTTGGAGCTAAAGTTATGGAATGGAAATGACAAAACCAATTGTTCTCCCAAGCTTAATGATTTTGGTCTGTACAGGGTCAGCTTCTGACCTAGGCAAATCTGACTAGATGATGGATTCTAGACATGATATTTGGTAGACTCATAGAGCACATTCTAAGCTTTAAAATTAGTGGTAGAACACCTAATTTAGAGTTTTGTACAAAAAGTTGTGCCTTTTCAAATTTAGGCATAAATCCTGAAATTCTGAACTTAGGCGTCCGTACAGTCCTTGGGCATTTCATGGATTTTTAACTGGAATTTACATGTTTTGATGCTTCCACTAGATTCAAATGAGGTTTTTGTGTAGAGTGGACTTAATGGGGGAGTCCCGGAAGCAATTGAAACTAAGAAAGAATTTTTGGAAAACAAGTTATGATTTGTAAACTCTATTTAAGTTCTATTTGTTTCTTAGTAACTACTCAATAGAGGAGTTTTTGTTTCATGTTTTGAGTTCAAAAATGGATTATACACACAAAATTGTGTAGAAATATGTTAGTTAAAGATTTTTACCATAGGGAATAAGTATTAAACCCTACAACACCAAAAAAGTAAGGAAAAGTGTTTAAATTCCAATAATTAAGCTTTTAATGCTTATTATTGTTCTTAATGGTTGTTGCACCTTCTTGACTTGATTAGGGTTTGAAATTTGTGGAGGAGACCCTTAAGAGGTTGAACCAAAAAGCCAAGAGGAAGGCCAAAGATCAAGGTAACTTAATTACAAAATTTCTAATGCCATTACTTGCTTGCTTAACTTGTGATTTTGCATATGTATGTTTGGTTGAGCTTGAGATTGCTTTGCTTGTTATCATGATGAATATGACTACTATGTTATGTTTCACTCTTAACATGTAAATGCTATAGCTTGTGTTCAATGTAAGGTGCACTAAGATGATGATACCATAGGACATGTAAAGCATGTTAGCTCCCTAAGTTAATTTTATGCTTGTCACATATCTATTGCTTGTTTGAGATTAGTATTATTGTAACTTGCTATTGAGATTCTCTAGATTCTCACCCTCCCCCACCAACCATAATAGGTGTGCAAAGCATGGAAGATGAAGGCAAGAGATAAAGCAAAAGGGATGATAAGATGAACACAAAAATGCATTTGCGATCAATTAAGTCTTGTAATTGTGTGGTTATTGCCATTATGTTAATTTGCCATGTGGTGATTATATGTAACGAATTTTGTTAATGACATGTAAGAATGTGTATGGCAATGTAAAAGCATGATTTGTAAATGGTTAGAATAATTTGTGAATTGTTGGAATATTTGTCTACATGTGGGTATTTCTTTATGTCACGTTAAATATTCCAGCAATGAATGACAAAATTGTGGCAGAGTAAAAGTAAGGTAAAGGAATGAATTTGTCCTTAAAACTTGGTGAGCCCCTAGTACACATCCCAAGCTTTGAATTAAGGGGTAGATCATGCTAAATGGATAAGTGTGCTAGAAGTTATTATTGCTCCAAGTTGAGGAAGAAATTCTGGGAAGCACTGGGAGCAGTGTGGATTCTGAATTAAACTATATTAATTGAGTAGGATAATGGACTAGAGATTATTTTTCCTCTATAGAGAACTAAATAAGCTTTAAATAGAAACTTGGATTACTTCAATACTTTTTTTTCTAAAATTAGTTATGAATATTTAAAGTTGGACCTAAAATCTGGAATTTCTGGATGAACAGTAACCCAAGAATTGAAGTGTAAAGTTTTAGTTATCGAGCATCAATTGACAATAAACTTGACCCTTTATGCTTATCGATGCATACTCGTATAGTTGAAAAGGTTAGACGCAACATAAAAGTTTATTTTTTTTATACATAAATTTTAGGAAAGGGATCAAGCTCATTCACGATCCAAGGGCAGGGCACCTAACTAAGATTCACGACTTTATGGACTAAGTAAGAGAGTACAACAGGTCTCCACCTCCCCCTGGTTAAAAAGAGCAGAGAAGTTTATTTCTCAAAAGGAGTTATATATAAATGTAAGGCTATTTTATGGAATTAAGGGCCTATTTTCTTGAATTAATTCAAGAACATTAGTTAGAGGTTATCGTTTGGCCCAAAAATTTTGGGAAAATACCATATAAAGTTGCCTGAAATGTGAAAATTCTAAATTGGGTTGTTAAACTTATAAAATCCCTAATTAATAAGTTATCGACTCAATTTAGAATTTGAAATTTTAGGTTAAATTACTTTACTCCTGCCTCATAACCTAATCTCTCCTATTAAAAGAAAGTTTAAATGCTCTATGACTTGTTATTTTTCATTAAGTGTAAAATTATATATCACATCATTATATAATGAAATAAAATATGATTAAATTTAAGCTTTTATCAAAATAATTTTTTCTATTGTGGAAGGATCATCAAGAATAATTCAAGCCCAAACAAAAATAAAAGCGTAACTTCCAATATTAATTAAATAATTGATATTTAAATATTGAAAAAAAATCATTATTTTACTTGATTTTTTAATGAGAAGAAAAGTAAACTATTCTAATTGTAAACAAATAGTTACTTCTTCTTTTTTATTACATTTGACCAGAAACGAACCTGGATTGAATGTCATATAAAGTACTAACCATACCACATTACTTTTGATATATCTTAAATATCAAAGATTTTTATTAATGACTTTTTTTATAAACGAGTTTCAATAACGTAAAGGGAAAAAAATCTAATATCATACAAGTAATGATTAAGTGATTAAGAAAGTTTTATTTTCTTTTTGACCAAAAAAACTAGGTCAACTGCCTTCAAAAATGAATATTTTTATTCGTAGCATTTAAATAAAAAGTTTAATTGATTTGGGTTATGATTTTTAGCTCAAATTATTTTTTTTATAATTCTTCCCCAACACGAAAAAATTATTTTGATTTAAATGAATAATATTCTATTTTTTATATATAAATGTTTATAAGAAAAATCTCAAAAAAAGACAGTGAAAATAGGAAAATCCAAATTCATGACAACAAGATTCAAAAATCTCAAATCAGTCTTTTTGTACTTTTTTTGCGTAATTACGAACAACACGAGTATCTCAATTAACAACACCAGAAGGATTTAGTATTATGTATTTACGCTGTGAATTGTTTCTACTGATGTTGTTAATTGATATACTCATGTTGTAAATTACAATACTCGTTTTGTTAAAAATTCAGTGGTATTTTCATAATTATGCAAAAAATACAAAAAGACTGATTTGGGATTTTTGAATCTTATTGTCCTAAATAGGGATTTTCCTATTTTCACTGTCTTTTTTTAGGATTTTTCCATGTTTATACACACACACACACATACACTCACTTATTTAAAAAAGAGTTAAAGGGCAAGTAAATTTTTTCAAGAGGATAAAGGAGACTATGAGAACGCAACATTTTACCTATATTTTAAAATTTTAAATTGGGTCAATAGCTTAATTAGAGATTTTATAAGTTTAATAACCTAATTGAGAATTTTTATATTTTAAGCAACTTTATATGGAATTTTTCCAATAATTTTACAAAAATTATTTTATGGTTTAAAAAAGCTAATTAAGGAAGAAAGTCATAATAAAGTAATAAGGATTAATTTATAGAGATTATTTGATGCCTTAAAGGATAAAGTTGCAAATAGAAAAATGGGAAAATCCCAATAAATTTGTCTGAAATAATAAAATTATAAATCAGGTTATTAAATTTAACAAATTCCAAATTAAGTTGTTAACCCAATATATGATTTCTAAATATAGGTAAAATGATTTAATTGCCCTATTCTAATCTCCTCTTTTCTCTTAAAAGAGTTTCAATGCTATTAAACTTAAATTTTTAATATTTATTAAAAATATATATTAACAATAAGATATATTAAAATAAAATATGATTATATAGATCTCAATAATAATTCAAGCCAAAAAATAAAAAGAAAAGCATTAACTTGTCAAATAATGTTTTTAAGTTGAAAATTGTGAATATACAATTTTAATTTTAAAAGAACTCGACATAAATATTTTTCAATAAAAATAAACAATATTAATCACCCAATTCTTGTTTGTGTAATATATAGTTTTTTTTTTAAGTTAATGAAACTTCTCTCTCTATTTAGTGTAGTTAATGAAAATCTTCAATTGATATGTAAATTGATATATTACCCAAAGTCAATATTTTTTATCAAGATAGTTTAATATTCTTCTCAGAGAAAAAGTTCTAGTAAAAAAAATATTTTTTTCTCAATAGTCAACTAAAAATCATTTAATTCATATCGAAGGTTATGCTTTTCATTTTTCCTTAAATTATTCTTGATGATCCATCCACAAAAAAAATTTGATATAAGTGAATCATATTTTATTTTATTATATTTATTGCTAAAAATGATTTTATTATATTAATGTTAATATATATGCTTATTGAAAAAATCAGTTACAAAGCATTATAATAAAACCCTTTTAACATGATAGAGGAGTTTAAGAAAGGGCATTAAAATCACTTTATCCACATTTTAAAATTCTAAATTGGGTCTATAACTTAATTAGGAATTTATTGAGTTCACTAACCTGATTTAAAATTGTAAAGTGACATATGCCTTTTTGTTTTCAAAGTTGTTTTTCTTTTTGTTTATGGAAAGATTAGGACATTTGGATTTGATGTGTTCAAGCTTGTTGCATTCAAAACATATGATAGACTCTTTTCCTTTCTTGTGACTGAGACCTCCTTTCTGAAACTTTCTAAAGCTTGATCCCTTTTGATAGAGTTTCTTGAATCTCTTTATGATCATGGCCATCTCCTTATCATTAATTTTGTCATCTTTGTATGGATCATCTTCCATGACTACATTAAATGCCAAGCCCTTCTTCTTCTTTTTAGTTATCTCTGAGATCTCTTTCTTGAACTTCTGTTTTCCCTCATTCAAACAAACTACCAAAGAGAGTAGCAACAAATTCATAGACACTCCTCAAGCTTCTTTGATGGCTATGACTTTTGCCTCTCAGTCACTTGTGAGAATATTGAGAATTTTTCTCACTTGCACACTTTGCTTGTTTGTCTTTTCAAGTACTACAAACTAAATGATGATATGAGTATATCTTAATTCAAATTGTGCAATGCTTTCTCCAGAGTTTATTATGAGTAAATCAAACTTTATAGTAAGAGTATTGATTTTGTTTTCTTTAATGTCTAAAGTTCCTTCATGAGCTATCTCCAAGGCTTCCTCTTTTACAATTGATAGATTGCAAATCCTGAAGAATTCCTTTTGACTAAGTGTGCTTTGAATCATCAGGATTGCTTTGCTATTCAAAGTGACCAGCCTTCTATCTTCTTCATTAAATTCAATGGTTGTCTTTTTAACTTTTGTTTCTCCCTCTCCTTTCATGGGAACATAGTTTCCTTTCTCGATCACATCCTAGCTAAGACCATATTTAGTAGCCATGATGAACACTCTAAATGTTGCTTTCCAAAAGGCATAGTATTCTCCATTGAATCCTAGTGGTCTTGTAATGGATGCTCCATCGGTTAGGATTCCCCTAGGCTTGCTATAGATCTCTTATTAGGCGGTTAGTCCTAAAAGAGAAGCCCATTTTGATACCAAATGTTAGAGCAAACCTTCACCCAAGAGGGGGTGATGAATTGGGTGATTTAAAAATTTAAACTCTAAAAACGAATTAAATAAAATGAGTTACAATTTAAGGAAGTTATTGCTAAGCACTTATAGACAGAATTATATTGGTTCAGTCTAACTCTTGACCTGAACTAGTTGCTTAGAGCGCCACTAAGTTTCCACTATCCTCAAAGAGTTCAATAAGGTTAACACACATGAGTTCAAAAGGCCTAAAAATATTTTAAAAGATGTAAGCAAAATTGAGTTTGGAGGCAAACTCGAGTTTGAGACCCTTCTGCACAGTAACTAGTTGTGCAATAGGTGCCCAAACTCAAGTTTGGATCACTCCACAATGGAGAGTAACTTGTCATTGTGGAGTGCAATTGCCCCAAACTCGAGTTTGAAGCTTGGTACAACAAAGAGTTACTCGCTATTATATTGTAACCAACCACAACATGATTCTTCTTGAGGTTAGCTTAACTTGAGTTTCTGTGAAAACTTGAGTTTTAAAAAAAAAAATTCTTACAGTTATACTCTTTTCTCTTTAAGTATTTGTTAAAATCTTATTTTCACTTAGAAATCATTTCTAAATCTTAATTATAATAAATATTTGATTATCATCAACAAAGTCAAAAAACACAAAGAGGCATATGATTAATCTTCTTTCTTGTTTCAAGACTTCTGTTGCACACGTATGAGAAAGAAAACAAAAGAGTTTTACATGTCTCTGTCTCACTCACACACTTTTAAAGAAAAAAAAAAGGAGATTGAAGTTGCGTGAGCTGGAGGAGGAGGCAGGACTACGAATTATTGGTTTCCTTTTATATGAAGATTTTCTCTGTCAATTTTGTGATTGTCTTCAATTTTCCTCCTTAAGCATTTCTTCTCCTCTCTCAAGACTTTAGTTGCTTTTTCTCTCATTTATGTCATATTTCCAGTTCTGAACCTTTTTTTTTTTTTGTTGGAAGATCAATCGTAATCCACTTCTCAGTTTGGCTCAAGGGCTAAAGGCTACCGCGGACGATGCATGCGTTCTCCTCAGCAAATGGGGTTGGGAGCATAGGGTCTTTGGAGATGAAGGTGATGGACCTTTCTTCATGGTTCTATGGGAAAAAGCAAAAAAGTTAAGATTCTAGTTCAATACCCACTTCCCCTCCTTTAATGGCTTTCAGCCTGCTTACTACCCATGAAAGGGACTTTGCTTCTGTTTAAGGTGATTCCTAAACCTAGAAATGTAAATTTACCTAGATTTACAAATAATAATAATAATAATTTTTCCCTCCAGCCCTTTTTATAGCTAGTTAAGAAATATGATAAAAAAATATTAGGATAGAGAATAGAATCAAAACCTTAGCAGAGGTTAGTCCAATTCTTAGGGTTGACGAGTAACCATAAGGTTGTATGATCAAATTCTACTAATATAAGGAATTAATTAGTGAACGATCTATAAAAACACTCTTTAAATCAAAAGATATGTCTGAATTATGATAAGCCTTTAGGATACAACTCGTCTAAACTTTTTACAATAAAAAAATATATAATAGAATGAAATAGGATAAAATTTGTAAAAATGCATTTAATATTCAAACAACCCAAAACTGTATCTTATAAAAATGACCAAACAAATTCAAAAAAGAAAAAAAGAAGAAGAGATTTTATAAAAAAGGGTAGGAGGGATTAATGATTGACAAAAAGAAATACAAATTGGGACTACCGTTGGGTCCCTCGTACAGATTTCAGGAATTTTGGGTCATAAAGAAAATTTGAACCATTACATTTCAAGGTTTTTGACATTGATACACGCAGCATACAGCTGTGAGAACTTGTAAAGATTCTTCTAAATGAATCTTGAAATTCAACTTGACTATATACTCTCATTATCTCGTACGCATGTCTAGAAGAACAGATAATTTTTATTGTGGTCACTTTCTTTCACCAATAACCCCTCCATAACTAAAAAGCATATCCACGTTAATGGCCTTAGCTTCATCAAAACATTTATAACGTTAAAAACTCTAACCCCTCCAATGTTTAAAAAATTAGAAAAATGAGCATAAAAAATAGAACATCACATTCATCCCTATAACATTCCCCATGTAATGAATCCAAAACAAAAAGAATACTTTAAAAAATCAGTGTGGTGGTGGCTTCAATTGGACGTTTTTCTCAGGCAAAAACAAACAAACAAACAAACGAATTTTTCACAAAATTGTCACAAGCTTAAAAATTCAGCAATTAACATTATTTTATTTTATGATATGAAGGATTACCCTTTTGGGACTTTATAACAAAGGATTTTCACCTCTTCTAATAGAGTGTGATTCTTAAGATTCGAAATTATGTTCTCTTTACAAAGGTGATGCCGCTTACCACCTTAACCAACAATTAATATTCTATAAGCCGGTGATTAACTTCACATTTAAAAGATGTTTCTAAAGCAATTAGAAAGTTTAGGGGTCTTCTTGAGACGGGACAGGATCAAGAAATATTATTCTCAATCTGAAAATTCCCACATCTAGTTCTTTTTTAAAAAAAATTCCCTATTTTGAAGTTTACCCAATTTTGACATGAATTTAACCTAATTTTTAATATTTCGTTTAGTACAATACAAAAAAAATAATATGTATATATATCTTTGGCACTGGGAGAAGTATGGATCAGGAAGTCTCATTCTTAATGTCGGTCTTAAAATTTCTCCTTCCAAAAATTTTCAGGACGGGATTTTCCAATCCCAATTGCTTGAAATCAGAATGGAAAGAGCAGGATAAGTAATCTTTGAACACCCCCAAGTAAAACAATTTATTCTATGAAAGTAGAATCCAGTAGTACAAGTTATGACACAAGAAAATTAAATGTTCATAGAAAGATGGGCATATAAAATAGAACACCACACTCATCCCTACAACAATCCACATGCAATTAATCCACGAAAAAATAAAAAGAATACTAAATTAGTCCAATACAAATGTATTATTTGACCAATACAAATGTTTAAAGCAAATTAAAATTACAAATTCATCAATATTTTACTTCCTTTCATCCTTTGACATTGACACTATTTAGGTTTAAGAATTTAGTTTTTAGATATTATACATATATATATATATATATATTAGATGAAAAAAATGTGTGGGTATTCAAGATTGAAAAGTCCCATTCTTAGTCTTGATCTCAATTTTTTTTTTTTTTCCGATCCCAAAATCCCCCTTCTTAAAAATTTTAGGAACAGATTTTCCCATCCTATTTTTTCAGGATTGGTAAGGGAAGACTTGTACAGGAAATCTTTGAACACCTGTAGGTGAGACAATTTATTTAGTGAAAGTAGAATTTAGTAGTACAAGCGGCCACACAAGAAAATTAACTGTTCATAAAAAGATGAGCATATAAAATAGAACATCACACTCATCCCTATAACAATCGACATGTAATTAATCCCCAAAAAAAAACACTAAATTTGTCCAATAATTTAAAGCGAATTAAATTTGTCCAATACAAATATTTAAAGCGAATTAAAATTATAAATTCATTAATAATTTAATATTCTCTTTTGACCCCAACACTATTTAGGTATACGAATGTAGTTTTTATATATTTTTTTTTAAAAAAAACACACACACACACACACACATATATATATATATATATATTAAGTGAGAAAATGTGTGTGTGTGCATTCAGGATTGGAAGTCCCATTCCAGGTCTTGATCTCAAATAATGTTTTTCTTTTTTTTATCTCAAAATCTCCCTTCACAATTGCTCAGGGGAAGGGAAGACTTGGACATGATTTCTTTAAACACCCTTGGGTGAGACAATTTATTCATTGAAAGTAGAATCCAGTAGTACAAGCTGCAATACAAAAATTAAATTAACTGTTCATAGAAAGATGAGCACATAAAATAGAACATCACATTCATCCCTACAACAATCCACATGTAATTAATCCAAAAATAAAAAAGAATACTTTAAAATATCACTGAGGTGGCTTCAATGGGCTGTTTCTCAGGCCCAAAAAAAAAACAGGAATTTTTCTGAGAATTGTCATAAGCCTGAAAGTTTAATTAACCTTTTTTAATAAATATTTTTTCCTATTGAGAATTAGATGGGTTTTCATCTTTCTCAATAAATGCGCTTTCTAGGCTTTGAACTTGTGTTCTCTATGAAGACGACTTTTATATACACTGATAATTAAATTCACATTCAAAAGATGTTTCTGCAATTACCAAAAAAAAAAAAGATGTTTCTGCAGCAGTGAGTCAAATTATTCAGTGAAAGTAGAATCCAGCAGTACAAGTCGAGACACAAGAAAATCAAGTGCTAAAACAGTTTCCTACATCGAGAACCAGAACCCAAGTGTGAGAAACCCTATGAACTCAATCAGTAGGTCGGAGATATACTCAATGTGTTGGCTCACCAAGAGATCTGAAAATGTTGCTTTTTACATTTGCTTGGCCAATATAGATTCAACAACACCCTGAGCTATGGGATGGTACAATTCGCGTGCCTCTAAGAAGAGCCGCTTCGCGAAAACTTTATTCTCTTCCTTACCTTTGCCTTGCACCAGAGCAGTGTAAAGAGGACGAAGATACTTCATCCTCCCAATTTCTTTCAAGGTCTTCTCCACTTCATGATAGTAATCTCTGCACCCAATCGCAATAGCACGTTGAAGAAATGCCACCTTCACCTCATAATCCTTTGATTCAGATAGCCTGTAGCGCGAATCCAGGGCTACGAGCTGCAAAACATTGAGTCATACAATTGTTGTTGCAGAAATATATGAATGGAATATTGTATCTATTCATTCGGAGGAGAACTGGAGAAGGTTATACATACAAGATAGAAGAGCCTTTGCTTTAATGGCGCTCATAAACACAGAAGTACATCCTATTCCTACGATAAAGATGTAATATCTACATAATGTGTGAGAGTTCCGATAGGTGGTTCTGGAATGTTGGTTCTACGCAGATGTTCTACTTTACATAACACTGAAGTGCATAGTCTTAGAAAAATGTGAGTTCTGACAGGATATTCAGGTACCGTAATTGATGACTGATATTACTTCTGTATAAAAGAGAATATGAGGGTTCACTTTAGGGCCGATTCTGCAAGTTCAAAGGCTAGGGTTACTTTAGGGTAAGTGGGCTTTTAGGTATGCAAGGATTAGTATCAAAGCATCAACTTATGTACTAAAATAGCCACACCATTGACAAATCATCAACAATGCAACTTATGTATCAGACTCTCTTCCATACACAAGGAAACATGTTTAGGTTAATGAAATAATCTCTCAAGAGGACTTGTTTTGAAAATTCAATACATATCCTACTCCTACCAAAACTTTTTACTTCCAAGGTCTTGAGGCCCCATCAGTAACTTCAAAAAGGGGGAAAACATTTCTAAACGGATAATTAAGAGCTATCTATTTAATCCCTTGTGCAATATTTTATACTTTAATCTCCACCAATCAATCACAAAGCAATAAATTCGACACTTGTGACAGATTGTATTGTGAGCCTTCAGCAGAATGAGCGTACACCCAACCTATGACACCCTATAAGAATGTAGAGTTATGCTAACAGCAGTTCCACATTCAATAAAAGTAGCCCCTCTCTGTTAATTTTCAAAAGCAAAAAATGTTTTCATTGCCATAACCACCTTTTGTCAGTTAACAAAGCATGTCCTATGGTATTCCACTAGAGACCACCACATTAAACATTTAGTATGACATTCACATGCATGGCGGCTAAAGATTGAATTAAAATACTACAAGGGCATTCAAAACCAAAGCTGCCTAGCCCACATTAAGCCAAACCAAGCCAGTCTGGAAAAATAAAGTTGGTTCAAATCATATCTCTCACACTATCACAAGTCAAAACCAGCCAGAACAGATGCTACAGAGCAGTGATGTAGATTACATGTAATAACCACACTAAAATTAATGGATGTAATAGAACACTACTATATAAAGTAATGATAGTGTGAAAAGAGTTTGCCAATGTAATGCTTTCAAAAAATAAATAAAAATAAAAAAGAACCAAGAGGAATTTACTATCTTAGGTATTCACTATCTTCAATGTAAAAAATAAATAAACAAAATAACTGTTGAAAGAAAATATCAGGCAGCCAACACCCTAACCTGACAGCCTCAGTCAAAGTGAAGAACACAAAGAAGGGATAAAAAGATATAAAAAAATCAAAGAAACAAACAAGTACTCTTTACTAAGATACTTAGAAGGAGGATAAACTCCAAAAAGGCAGTTATTGTAAACAAAAAATATTTCATGTATAATGGGTATTCATTCTAATAAAGAAATACAACCTGAGAAGCATCAATGGATTTGGGCAAATTTTCCAAGTACAGCTCCCATTCCTGACCTTGCCACTCAGCAACTTCATCCTCCCTCGGAATCCTCCCATTTAAGAACTCATTTCCCAGGGTTACAATCATTTTATAAACACTAGAATCAGGTTCATGAGCATCAGGAGGGATGCCTGTACCTTCAGTCCACATCTTTAGGTCAATCTGTTTCTCTGTTCCCGGGATGTTAACTTTCAGGAAGTCAATAAATGTTTCAGTATCAATTGATTTGAACTTGAATGTAGCAATATATTTCTTCAGAAAATCATCAAATGTAGTTCTCCCGACCTATACGCTCCCAGAGGAAAATAACTAATCAGATAACAATGTAGAAAGACAACTTCACGGGCATTTAAACTTCGTCCCAGATAGGAAAAAGCTTCTAAGAACACTCAAGTAAGTGATAACAACAAGCATATGTTTTGCAAATTTAAATCAAGGACATGTTTTGAATCACATTCCTGGAAACATAAATTTCAGGAATGTGATTCAAAAAGTAGGCATTCAAGATAAAATCAAAGAAAAATACCTGACGTTCAATGCGCAATAAGAACTGGAAACCCTTTTCATATGGCACCCGAGAATACATATCGTCAGGGTCAATTCCTTCCTGGTTATTTACAAGCTTAGTAAATTCCATATTATCTTTGAACCTCTCAACTTCATCATTTAAACCCCTCCAACCAATTCCAATATTCAATGCAGCTCTTTTTTCCCCTTGTACAACCTCCACAATTCTCCTCTCCGCATATGTGGTGAAGCCCTGAAGCAAAATTAAATATAATTCATCCTTACAGATTTATTTTTCCAAACAAAAAATTGTAATTCTGAAACAATACTGATGATTTGCAAGATAAAATGGCTGCTTATTAAGTAGAACAATATACTTATATACGTAGAAGTTGGCAACAGAATACATAGTAATGGAATTAGTTCCTTCCATTGTTTTGCCTCATGCCTTCATGATTTGCAATTAATCATGGGAACCAAGAATTCCAATGAATTATTACAGCTGTAGATAAACATAAGAAATTTAATTCATAAAAAAAAACTATCTATTAATTGATATTAGCTGGGGACTATTTAGTGTTTTTGTAAGATTGAAAAATAGAATCTCAGTATAAAGCAAAGTAGGTCCCAAAAAATCCTTTTCCTCTGTTTAACACATTTACTATCTCGGTTTCAGCTTGGCATTTTGATTGAAATACACATCATGACATGTCACTTAATTGAGCTTAGGTGCACACATTAAGGTAAACAAACTCCCCTTAGGCAGAATCTCATTAAATTGCAAGATAATGGGCGTGACTTTAATAAAAGAAGGGAATCTACAAAAGACCATACCAAGTAATGCACTCTAACTAGTATTAGATGCTAATAAACAAGATGAACTCGTCTATATCTTTAAGGCGAACCCCAGTGCCAAGCGGCTCCCGCACAATCACGGGCTCAGGGGAAGGAAACCCATATGTACGCAGCCTTACCCTAGCATTATTGCCAAAAGGCTGTTTCCAGGGTTCAAACCTTGGCCCTAGGGGCGGAAAGCCAGCGCACCCACCAGTTGCGCCAAGGCCCACCTTCGAACTCATCTATATCTTATTCAACCAAAAATGTTTCCACTTAGGCAGAATCTCATTAAATTGAAATATAATGGGCATAACTTAAACAAATGAAGCGAATCCACCAAAGACCATATTAAGTAATGCACTCTAACTAGTATAAGACACTAATAAACAAGATGAACGTGTCTATACCTCATTCAACCAAAAATGTTCATTGGTCTTGTTAGTTATCAAATTCCCTGTCCAACTGTGAGCTAGCTCATGAGCCACCACCTGTGCTCCACTGGCATCACCCTTAATCACAGTTGGTGTCAAGAAAACCATCCTTGGATTCTCCATACCTCCATATGGAAAACTTGGTGGCAATACCAATAAATCAAATCTCTCCCACTCATACTCTCCGAACAACTTCTCCCCTTGCTTTATCATATCTTCTGTACCTGCAAACTCTCTTGCCGCCGCGTCCAACAGTTCTGGCGCAGCCTCAGCATAAACCCTAGTCCTGGGCCCCACCTCCCGGTTCCCTAGTTCTCCAATTGCAAACGCAAAAAGGTAAGGAGGCACTGGCTGCTCCATCACAAACTCCTCGACCACCCTCCCTGGTGCAGACCAGGGTGAATTCGCACAACTCAGTTCTTCTGCTTCGTTGTTAACTGGACGACGTCGTTCTACGTGTCGGGCAGCCATCACTGCCGATAACTGGTCTGGAATGTTCAGGCGAGCGGAGTAGCGTATTCGCACAGCAGGAGTGTCCTGGCATGGAAACACAGCGCGAGCATGAATGGCTTGGCATTGTGTATACACGAAGGGGTGGGCCTTATTAAATGTTTGGAGGGGATTAAGCCATTGCAAGGCCGAAGAGGAGGGTGAGGTAGTGTAGGTGACCAGAAATGACGAATGGTTCGAAAGAGAAACGGAGAGTTGAGAACCCTTAATTGGGTCATTTTCGGAGAGTGAAAATAGAATTGGGGTTTTGGATTGCGGGTCGATAATGGAGACGATTGAGAGAGAACGAGTGTCAAGGAAGAATGGTCCAGAGTGAGGGTTTGTGAGGGAAATAAGAGCAGAGCCATGGATTATGGAGGATGAAAAGTCGAAGTAGAGAGAAAGCGAAATGTGGGAAGTGGCGGGCTGGGTAGAATCAGTGAAAGAGTGAGGGTCAATCGGCGCCATTGTTGATGGTGAACGTCAACGAATGCCTTGTTCAATTGCTTCCCCAAGAACTACAAGCTACCTTATATATGGGTACTCGGAAAATCGAAAGACAAGAATAGAACTTTTTCTTACCAGCGAAGGCAGAATAAATTGTTGGGAGAATTACACGTAGATTTTAAATAAAAGATATAATATTTTAATAGTTGCCATTGAGAGTTACAATTAAAAAGTTAAAAAGTAATATTGACAAATTGGTAAATTATTATGAGACTTATTGATAAATTATTTATTTATTTTGATAATTAAAGATGCCTTGAGCCCAATAGGACTGAGCAGAATTTGATACTTAAGAGATTGTTTTATATATATATATATATATATATTTTACAACTTTAATTGCGCTTGATTGGAGATATATGCTTTTCTTTCTGTAATGCAGATGATAAAAACAAAAGTAGCGTCACTAAATTATGGAATAAAGTAATGTGAACCTAAGAACATGGAAGGAAAGAATAGATTTTGATGCTGGATCGGACTTACTGCAGATATGATAATAATACTTTCTTTTAGGGAGAATTTTATTTAGAAATCACACAAGCCAATTAATTTATAATTGGCTCCAAAACTTTCTAAAACATTAATTCAATCGTAAAGACCAATTTGAAATTAATTTTGTATGGTGAAATGACAAAATTATCCTTATTATATTTTATTAAATATTAAAAAAATGATTTCTGGCCGCCTTCGATAGGGCCCAGGTTGGAGGTCCTCTGGCTTTCTGCTAACCACCAGTGTCGGCTCCACCGGAGATAGCCAGAAAAAACTAAGTTCTAGCCAAGGGGGGTTCGGACCCCCCCCAAAGAGTAAGAGTAGTAGCTGGGCTTTCTCTTTAGTATATATATACATTTAAATATATGTATATTAAACTTAAACCCCTGCTCACTTATATTCTTATGAACAAGTGTGTTGCATTTCACGAATATGTAAAATGACCCAGTGAAAAAGTCCAAATTTTTTATTAATAAGATAAATTAATTCAAATAACAATAATACTAAGCAAAATAATAACAATAAAAGCAAATGCCTTACATCATATTTAATTAATATATTCAATACAATATATATATAATAAACTTAAGCCCCTACTCACTTACATTCTGTTGAATAAGTGTGTTACACATTACGAACATGTAAAATGGCCCGATGAACAAGTCCAAATTTTTTATTAACAAGATGAATTAATTTAAATAATAATAATACTAAGCATAATAATAACAATAAAAGCAAATGCCTTACATCCTATTTGGTTAATATATGCAATACAATATATATATATATATTTATAATAAATATAAGTCCCTACCCACTTACATTCTGATAAACAAGTGTATTGTAAATCATAAACATGTTAAAAGTCCCCATGCACAAGTTGAATATTTTTATCTTCAGTGAATTTCTCGTATTGATAAAAATATTTGACTTGTCTAAGGGCCTTTAATTTTTACATTTTCATAAAGTGCAACACACTTGTTCATCAAGATGTAAGTGAATCGGGGCTTAAGTTTATTTGATATATATATATATATATATATATATTGTATTGGACATATGAACCAAATAGGATGTAAGGCATTTACTTTTATTGTTCTTATTATGCTTAGTATTATTGTCATGTAAATTAATTTATCTTGTTAATAAAAAAAAATTTAGACTTGTTCATGAGGCCATTTTATATGTTTGTGATGTGCAACACACTTGTTCATCATAATATAAGTGGACTGGAGCTTAAGTTTATATATATATATATATATATGTATATATACATTGTATTGAATATATTAAAAAAATAGGATGTAAGGTATTTGCTTTTATTGTTATTATTATGCTTAGTATTATTATTATTTAAATTAAATTATTATTATTAATAAATTATTTCTTTCTTTCTTTTTTAGATTTAAATGTGATTCTCCCTAATTTTTTTTATTTTGATAATTAAAGATGCCTTGAGCCCAATAAGACTGAGCAGAATTTGATACTTAAGAGATTGTTTTTTATATAAATATTTTACAACTTTAATTGAGCTTGATTGGAGATATATGCTTTTCTTTCTCTAATGCAGATAATAAAAACAAAAGTAGCGTCACTAAATTATGGAATAAAGTCATGTGAACCTAAGAACATCGAAGGAAAGAATAGATTTTGATGCTGGATTGGACTTATCGCAGATACGATAATAATACTTTTTTTCAGGGATAATTTTATTTAGAGACCACACAAGCCAATTAATTTAAAATTGGCCCCAAAACTTTCTAAAACATTAATTCAGTTTTAACGACCAATTTAAAATTAATTTTACATGGTGAAATGACTAAATTATCCTTTTTTTTTTATTAATTTTACATGGTGAAATGACTAAATATTAAAACAATGATTTCTGACCACCTCTGGTGGGGCCCAGGCTGGAGGTCCTCCAGTAGCCGGCTAACCCTAACCCCACCTGAGGTGGCCAAAAAAAATTAAGTTCTGGTCAAGAACCCCACTCCCCCTAAAAAATAGGAGTAGTGGATGAACTTCCTCTTTTAATACACACACACACACATTTAAATATATGTATATTAAACTTAAACCCCTATCTACCTATATTTTGATAAATAAGTGCTTTGCACTTTACGAACATGTAAAATGGTCCGGTGAACAAGTCTAAATTGTGTTATTAACAAGATAAATTAATTCAAATAATAATAATACTAAGCAAAATAATAACAATAAAAGAAAATGCCTTACATCCTATTTAGCTACTATATTCAATACAATATATATATATATAATAAATTTAAGCCCCTACCCACTTACATTCTGTTGAATAAGTGTGATACACATCACGAACATGTAAAATGACCCGGTGAACAAGTCCAAATTTTTTTATTAACAAGATAAATTAATTTAAATAAAAATAATACTAAGCATAATAAGAACAATAAAAGCAAATGCATTACATCCTATTTCGTTAATATATGCAATACAATATATATACTTATAATAAATGTAAGCCCATACCCACTTACATTCTGATGAACAAGTGTGTTGCAAATCATGAACATATTAAAAGTCCCCATGCACAAGTTGAATATTTTTATCTTTAGTGAATTTCTTGTATTGATAAAAATATTCAACTTGTTTAGGGGCCTTTTTACATTTTCGTAAAGTGCAACACACTTGTTCATCAAAATGTAAGTGGGTCGAGGCTTAAGTTTATTTGATATCTATATATATATATTGCATTGGATATATGAACTAAATAGAATGTAAGGCATTTGCTTTTATTGTTATGATTATGCTTAGTATTATTATAATGTAAATTAATTTATCTTGTTAATAAAAAATTTAGACTTGTTCACAAGGCTAATTTACATGTTTGTAATATGCAACACACTTGTTCATCATATTGTATTGACTATATAAACCAAATAGGATGTAAGGCATTTGCTTTTATTGTTATTATTATGCTTAGTATTATTATTATTTAAATTAATTTATCTTGTTAATAAAAAATTTAGACTTGTTCACCAGCCCCTTTCACATGTTCGTCAAGTGCAACGCACTTGTTCATCAGAATATAAATGGGTACGGGCTTAAGTTTAATATACATATATTTAAGTGTGTATACATATATCTAGGGTTGGCTTCCTTTTATTCTTTGGGGGGAGAGGGGTT
Organism: Acacia concinna; assembly: GCA_037177275.1. Classification (NCBI taxonomy): domain Eukaryota; kingdom Viridiplantae; phylum Streptophyta; class Magnoliopsida; order Fabales; family Fabaceae; genus Acacia; species Acacia concinna. The sequence continues at coordinate 12,062,406 of JBAGKO010000008.1, forward strand.
CGAACCCCCACTCCCCTTTGGCCAGAAATTAGTTTTTTCTTGCCACTTCCGGGGACCCCACACTGGAGGTCAGTCTGCACCAGTAGGGCTCCAACAACAAATGTCTGGTCGTCGATGGCGAAGCTCCGTTGAGGTCATTTTTTAAATATTTAATAAAAAATTAAGGGCAGTTTAATCATTTCACTATGTAAAATTAATTTCAAATTGGTCTTTAGGACTGAATTGATATTTCAAAAAATTTTGTAGCCAACTTTAAATTAATTGGCTTGTGTGTGTAATATCCTAAAAATTTTTAGGCCTGGATAAGGCAGTTGGGGTAGACCAGGGGTCATACCTTGACATTTTCTAAGGCCTAGATGGGGTATTTGGGATAAACTAATGGCCTTAGTCTATATAGGGGAGAGATATTTCACAACAATTGAAGTGAAATCAGGGGAAGGATCTAAGTATAAAAAGAAAGAATTCGGTAAAATTTACAGCTGGATTATGGTTAGGTCTGGTTGCCCTAAAAATTCCCATAAAATCTCAAAAAATAGAAAAGAGTGTCTAGGACAGTGTGTGAGCCTTGGAATGAGGTTATGAGGTCATAAAAATATTCAATAAATTTTTGAATATTTTTAATAATTTTTAGATGAACAGGTTTTTGGCTAAAAATTAATTATTTCAGATAAATGGAGACCTCAATGTTCTGGATTGGGATTGGAAAAAATTAGCATAATATGTTATGGAATTTATATAATTATCTCGAGCCTAGAAGAAGGTTTAGAGATAGCAACAAAAATTGCTGAAATTAGCTAATTACCGAAATAGTGAATTTTCGGCCAAAAATTTATTATGTGAGTTCTAGATGTCCAAAAATCCTAAAATTTTAATGTTAGCCTATTGGCATATTTAAAGAGCTCTGGGAAAATTTTGGAATTTTAGATGAGTATAGAATTTTCTGGAATTTTCCTAGTAGTTTTAGTCGATAAGGGATAGACTACCTAAAGAAAGTAAGCCAAATAAATTCTTTGGGACCCACAGTGGATGGCGCCAGAATTGCTTACTTAAGGGAAGATATACAAGTTTTTGGAATAGTCCAGAGTATTCTAGAAAAGTTTCAAGCTCCAATGTGTACCGGGTTAGTTGCTTATGTTGACTTTTGGAATTACACCTTAGCCAAACATGGCCTTAAGCTTGGCCTACTAATAGAGGACTCCCCCACCCCATTTGGCCATGCACTTTGGTTCCTTAGCGAAGCTCTGGCAGTTTCAAAACATGGCTGTTCCACTTGGAATTTCAAGACGATTCAAGATACACCGGTTAATCTTTCACTAGAGGTATGTTCTAGCTTCATTCTCCTTTCATTTCTCTCCTCTTTCTCTATGGTTTGGAGGCACTCCCAAGAGGGGGGAGGTGTTGTCCAATTCGGCCAAGCATAAGGGAGGGAGTTTTGAAATTGTTTTATGGTTTAAATCATTGAAAAAAAACTAGAACAAGGTGTGTAGGCTTGAGTTGACTTGAAATAACACGTGTGGGGAATATGTATATGTTTCAGCCTGACCTAGTAGGGGTATGTTAGAGCTTGATTTTCATTGATATGATGATTCCATTGTGTTCAGAATATTGTTTTACCTAATGATATGTTATAAGAACACATGTGGAAGCGTTGGATTGAAGAAAACATTGAGAGCCCTATTATTGAGGGTGTTCAACCAAGAGGGATTAATAAGGTAGGGGTGTGATTTTTCTTGAATGGATATCATAGATGAATTCAGTGGTTAAAATTGTATGGGATTAACCTCTGAAATTGTCTGATTGATCTGTGAAACCATGATCTTGTTTGTAAGAGGGAAGGGTCATTGGTTATGTACTGTAGCATACAATGATATTGTGCATTGTGGTTTGTGTATGAACATTCTAGAGACGTGATCCAGGAGTTTCAAAAGTAAGGAAAAGACATTACACCATGCAAGAGAAGTAATTAGTAGCGAGAATCTCTAACCTTAACTTATATTGATTTGCTAATCTGTTGTGTGTGTGCTTGATTATTGTGTTGTGGTTGAACTAGAATGTTATGTTATGAGTTGTATGACTCCTTGTTTATATGCTTGGCTATGTGATTAATGTTAAGTCTCATGCATGCTCCATGTACGTAGTAAGGTGCCAGAGAGAGGGCACTAGATGAGTAGTAGAGCATAACATATAGCATAACTGGCATTGCATTATACTGTTACT
>JBAGKO010000008.1:12071345-12114089 GCA_037177275.1 Acacia concinna
GAAACTTTACTAATTCAAGTACAGCCTGCAAAAAGTTCCATGACAAACGATCCTAAGAGTTCTTAATGTCAATTTTCAAAACACACCAACCTTGTTTCTAATATCTAAATTGTTTTAACTTTTTCATCACCTCACTAACAACCAAAATGTTATCAGATATAAGTCTTCCTTTAATAAAAGCATTTTAAAATGGTGAAATGACCTGTTGAAGAACAGGCTACAAGCTACTACACATAACCTTAGTAATAATTTTATACATAAGATTACAAAGACTAATGGGACAAAAGTCATTGAAAGAGATAGCTTGTTGCCCCTTTTGCACCAGAATAATAAATGTTGAATTCATAGCATGAGGGAATTCATGAGAGTGAAAGAATTATTGAAACAACATAAAAACATCTTGGTACAAATGTGACCAGTAATGCTGATAAAAACAAGGATTAAAACCATTCGGACCAGGTGCACTGATAAGATATGGGAAACTAAATAAGAAAATAAGACTAGAGTTCAGAATTTGAAAACTCCAAGACAAGACAAAAGGTTTATGAATAATACTTGGATAATCATAATAGGTCATACAATCATTTATATATAGAGTTACAATAACAATAACAATAACTAACTAGAAATGATAAGAACAAACTTATAACTAAAAATAAACCACTGACATCAAGGAACAAAAAATCGGACCGGATAATAAACCGATCGAGACAAGGGTTTAAGGTTCAAAGGGTTCAATCGAGTTGGATTGAGGGTCAAACCAACCATATTAAAATATTATAATTTAATAGACAAAAACAATATATAATGTTTTCTATAATAAATTATATATGATTATATATCATATAATATGTGATTAAATTAGATTGGTTGAGATCGTATCAAATTAGATAAAAGACTATATTAAATAATTTTTAAATTAAAAAAAATAAATTGGGATTTTTTTAAGATATACAATTGAGATTTCAAAATTTGAAACCTGAACTTTAAGTATTTTTTAATCTTAAAATTAAATTTTATAAATTCATAAATATTTGAGAAAATCTCATTTAAATACCACTTAAATTTCCAAAACCCCAAAAGATCTGTTAGAATATCAAAAACCCAAGGGAGAAATCTGAGTTTTCAAATTTCAGATGTAAACAGTAACATAATTTTCGCTATAAGAGTAATGGGATTACCCATAAGAGTAATGGAATTTGTTACAATTTTCTGATATCTGTTTCTCTCTCTCTTTTTGTCACTATTCATCTGACACTGACACTAACACATAGTGACAGAGGAAAGAGAAATATGCCCATGACAGAGGAGAGAGGGGATTTTTGCTATAAGAGTAATGTGATTACCCATAAGAGTAATGGAATTCGCCAATTTCCGAAGCACTTTTCACTTTAGCAAATTTGAAAAACAAATGAGAGAGGGGATTTTTTGCTATAAGAGTAATGAGATTACCCATAAGAGTAATGAAATTCGCTACTGTCCGTCCCACTTTTCCTTTCAAAAATATAAAAAAACCCAATTTGGTCCATGGTACCTTGTGTCTTTTAGAAATGCTAACAGACCTTTTTGGGTTTTGAAAATTCAAGTGGTATTTAAGTGTCATTTTTCCTAGTCTTTATGACATTTTGTTTCTTCAATTTTTATATATTTAAATATACTTAAAATAAAATTATTATTACAATCTTCTAAACACTTTTGAGCTATAGTTTTGTCTTATTGCAAAAAGGGAAAAAAAATCCAACATCATTTGAAAAGTGAATATGAGCGCTTTATTAATTTTCTTGTTTTCAAACCAAAACTCAAGCTAAAGATTTGAAAACAAAGTGGTTTAGGGAAAAAAATCATTGTTGACTTTTTTTAATCTTCTTTTTGGGAAAAACTTATTTATCATGAATTAAGGAGCTACCATCCTTATATTCAACAACTAAGAAACATGAACTAAACCAAAATCCTATATCATGCTACCTACCAAAAGGAAAGAATTGAACAAAGATGAAGATGAGAACACGTACGAACAAGAGTTGTCATCACAGCATCAACAAACATTCAGTCTTCAACTTAATACGTAGTCACACTTAAGTCCACGATGTTATTAGAAGAGGCTACAATTAAGGCATACCATAACATGTCTGGTAGCAGCAAATAGTCACAGAGTTTCACACAAACTAGTAGATAATAAGTCTTTCTATGGTTCCCATAATGGAAAGGTCTTAAACAAGGATAGTTATAAAGCATAATAAGCATCAACCAACACCAGGAAAAAAAATAGATTCTCCCAATGAGGGCAGCTGAAAGATAATTGGAATTGATGATGTTGTTCTACCAATGCCTTCACTGGGACAAGTGTTGAACATTATTGTTCTTTATTTTCATCAGTTATATGTCGTACAAATTGCCCACGGACTCGAGGCCTTTGTTCTGCTAGTTTCTTCCTACTTTGATAGCGAACCTGCATATCCCAAAAGAAGAAGATTTGCTAGTCAAACCCAACTCTTGTATAAACTCGACATATAAATAAAAAACTATAAAGGTGGTGTTTGAAAATGCTAGCTAGTGTAGCTAATAATATCACTCTATCTTGCACTACCTTGATAGATTTTTATATTACTATGTTCCATGAAACTCCCTCCAATTTATTACAGATTGTAATGCAATTGAAAAAATGGTTACAACAAAAGACATATATTTTTATATGTCATTTGAAGATAGCTTTGCAACTCAACCTTTCATCTCAATTATGAAAATTTGGATGACGTGGCTATATATTCCCAAATTTATAATTCATTTTCAATCTATCCCTATTGACCACACATGCTTATCGAATTTCCATTAAGGGATATAATTCCGAGGCAAATAATTAAAGATGATGATTTAGGCAAAACAACATACATTTCTTATAACTAAACTAAATTAATTTCCTTAATATCTATAAATTAGTCATTAACCTCTGCAAGTTATTTTTCTAATTACTACTATAGAGGGAGAGATTTAATAATAATGGTGTATTTACCCTTTTCTCAAAGCATCTCTCTTTCCTCTTTTGGCGAAACTTGTTCAAAGCAGCCTCCCTTTGTGTAAATTGATTTTGGATAGTCAAATTTGGAGCATCAAGTCTCATCAAACTAGTTGTTCCCTCCTTTTCAGATATTCTATGATCAAGTTCCATGTTTCCAGCTACTGCTTTGCCAGCAGGTAAAGTGGCCTTATTAGTGTTGTTGTTGTTGTTCCCTGGATCAACATTGCTCCCATGGTGACTCTCTGAGGTACTCCCATTCAAACTCAGTTTACCTGCAGCATTGCCTTTAATTGGTGCACTCAAAAGATTATTTGAGTATTCATTACGAGACGTAGCTGTCTTCATTTGAAAAGACTGACCGTTTCGATTGAGGTGATGGGCAACCATGTTATGCATGTGGTGGTGGTGGTGGTGGTGATGGTGGTGGTGGTGTTGCACTTGTATATGTTGCTTGTCACCATTTTCTGCAAACCATGTCACTTTTTGTGTTAACTATCTTCCAATTGAAAAACCATGTCAACAAATTTTTTTTCTTAATCATGACCAAGTGTAAGTCAAAAACAATATAAATTCAATAAATGAAGAACATGACTAAATAATTGTATTAGTCAATGTGCAAATATGTTATGGAAGTTCCTTTTTTGGTTCTATAAGAAGTTTCAAGATGTAGCAATGTTGCACAACTCCATTAAAAATACTAACTTGACTGTTAACATTTTTAAATATAAGAGGAAACATTGCTTTATTTTAACACTTCTAGGGCAATTTTGAACCTAGAAAAGCTTTTGGGGCAACATTGCTTACAAGTGAAAACTTCTCGGATAAATTTATACTTTAAACCTAATTATATAATTCTAGGAACTATAATCTTATTGTCTAATCTTGAAGAAATAATATTCATTTTAAACAAATAAAGTTTATTAATATTCTCCCCATATTCTTTAATAAAAAACCTAATGATGATTTCAAGCAATTCTTTTATACAATATTCACATAATACCTCATAAAATTCATACATTTTAACCCATTTAAATAACAACGTATGTGATAAAATATCCAATTTTCAACGTATAATTTTGATTTTATTTTGTTTTGTTTATGCTAACAGAATACATGCTTCTTGGCAAAAACAAAACACAATGCATGCTTACCTTGAGCCAATGGTTGAAGAGACAAATTTTCAGCAGGTTGGGATGCTGAAGAGGGTTGTGTATATTTGAGGGTTCCATTCTGCTGTGTTAGCTTATCAATGGATGCAGAAGGGTTGGTGAAGTCATTATTATTTGTACTGGAACCATGTTCATAGTTGTTATTACTTCCATTGGACTGTATATTATTGGGAGGCATGCTATTAAAATATGTTCTCATGCCTTGCCCCGATTCTGTTTTTGCAGCCTCTAAGCTATTATCAATAGGTGAGCAACTGCCAACATTTCCTGTTGGACCTTGATGAGATGATGAGTTGTACCTGCATAACAAAAATATTAAAAATAAGATGTTATGATTGTGATTTTTTGAAAAAATCTAAAAAATAAAATTTTTTGAGTAGCGCTATTTTGGTAGAATCCAAGTGATATCCCTCTTTTCTTTTTTCTCATAAGAGGGCAAGCAAAGCTTGAATAGGTGATACATAACTGACTAGACCAAATAAATTAAGAGCCTAGCTATTCAAATACTATAGCAGAAATGCAGATCCTTCAGGAATAGAGCCCTGCAACCTTGAGATATCATTTGGACTATTGTGATCATATTGTCATGGTCATGACCCTGCCTAGCCATAGATAGAGACTAGTCCTCCCAAGGATTAGAGATAACCAAAGTGGGTTTTGTAACAAAGCTTTTTGCATACACATTGCCTAGTTCAGGCCTAGGACATCCAATAACATGTTTTAGGGCCCCAACCATCTACCAATTGTGTCATGCTTTGTTGGTTTTGAGTAGTTTAATTATCATGACATATATCTCATGATTCTCATTTTTATTAACTTATTGATTATATTTTAAATCAATAAATTAAAGTGAGGATCTTGAGGTACATCTAATGAAAGCAAAAAGGGACCTTTAAAGAAATAATTCAACAAAAAATAACCTTCAATGAATTTTCAATCATTCAATTACACACACACACACACACGTACCTTGAGAAAGCTGAACGGTGTGATTTCTTCAAGACATTTTGATCTTGTACACCACTTCCAACATCTGGTGTCCCATTCAGACTCTTTGAACTGAACTCAAATGAAGGCAATTCCTTGTTTCCATATATATTCTTATCTTCTACGTTCGAGACCATTCCATCATTCGGGTTCTCGAAACATTGTATTTCTAAGATGGGATTAGAATTAGAATTAATGTTAGTGAAACCACTTGTTGGACCAGTCTCTTGATCGTTTTTGAATTCTCCAACTAATCTTTCATTGCTATTTTGCTCTTCTTGCCCCTTCTCTTCCTTTTCATCAACTTTTTCCTTGTCAAAGCTTTTATTAATGTTACAAGCAACAAATTTTGATGGAACTTCTTCTCGTCTTCCACAAGGTTCCGGTGTTGGGATTGATCTTGAAGCTGTTATCTCCAAATCTATACCTGTCATCATGTTCAATGCTGGAAATATACCATACAATTATTAACTAGCAATCACATTTAAAGCCACAATATGAACAACAAACAAATAAATAAATAATTAATAAAATTTAACTTTATATTTTCTTTTAACTCTTTTGGTTTATTTGATACAACAGAAACCCTTTGAGATACTTTTTTTACTAAATTTAACATGTATGTCCATGTAAGTGTAAAAGTCCATTGTTGAAAGTATATTTCCATTAACCTCTCTTAACCATTGCTAGTTGAAACATGAAAATATTAGTTATACCATAGTAATAGTTCTAATACAAGAAAGGAGTTACATCTATATATATTTTGAACATACAAGTTATGCAAGTAATATGGTGATGAATTATTTTACTACTACCATAAATTATAATAAAGGCACAATATTAACATATTAAGCTCACCATCTTGTGCCTCACCATCCTTCGCTGCAACCACTTTATCGTTGGCAGCTGTTTTATGCGTTGAATGAATAACTTGTGCACAAGTGCTACCAATAGGTCGATCCCCTAATTGTTCCCAAAGGGACATTGGCCGTGGGCTATTAACTTCAACTGCCTTCTTGGTCCAAGAACTCTGTAGATTAATGGCCTAAAAATGAGTATTTGAATGAAAATATGGGTACATCAGATAATATATTTTAGATATGAAAATAATACTTTTGTTTATCAATATATATCATATTGGTTGCTATAAGAGTGCATTGCGTTATGAATATTCGAATAACAATATGTCAATGTTTTTTACTTCTAATTTTCAATGATATGGTCAGTACTCTCATCAAGTAATTGATAAAACTCAATACTTTCAATTAAAAACTCACGGAATACATCCGTCTTAGCAACATTTTTAGTTATTATTTGAGGTGAACCTAATCAATATACCATTTAATTACATGGAAAACAAAATATTTAATTTCTGAAGTTGTGGTCAACTTTAACTAATTTGAACCAAATATTCCATGAATTTTTCATTAATGAATCAGTCCTTAGAGTTAAGGTCAACTTTAGGCAATGTCCCTATTTTCATGAAATATCATATTGAAGCACCTTGTTTTTTTGAACAATAAAATGATTGTTTTTCAAGTTTATATTGCAATACTATGACAACAAAACACAAGGGAAGAACTCTGGCATTTTATTTTGTTGAGTCTTTGATTCTCTTATATATGAGTATAGAGAAATTTTGTTTGAAATTAGTCTTTAAAAATGTTTTTCAAAGGGTAGGTTAACTATCCTTGGTTTATCAAAGTTTCGAAGCAACCAAATTAGTTTTTTTCTATCTTCACATCTATTTAACATGTTAATCCCATTATACAATGCACTAATAATGTTATTTTAGTGTAAGTAGGAGACATTAACTAGCTCAAAATCATGTTTAAAACTATATTAACGTGTTAACCACTTGACTAATGTGTTAACTAGCATTCTGGCAAGTATTAAATTAGATTGGTGAAAATCACCTTTTCATATTATACCTTCTTTTCTTTTCTTTTTTTGTCTGGTTGTGGTTTGTAAAGGCTCTAATTTATTTCCAACAACTGGTTATTCAGAAAAGTTATAAGTACCAACACCTTTAAGTTGGTTAGCACAAGATTAACATGAAAACTTGTTGTGCACTTATTGGTTCATTAATTTATGCATTAGAAGCTCTCTTTCTCTGTTTTAAACTTCATTGTTTGTATCTACTATATTGAGAGTTCTTTTGTTGTTTATACACTTATTTCAATCTTATGAGAAATTAAGACTCAAGGTGTGTTATCCTTGAGTAGGATTGGGTTTTGTTTGAGAATCAAGACTAGATTTGTGATTAACTGATTATATTGTGGCCGTAAGTACCAAGTTAGTGTAAACTTACATGAGATAGTTTGATTCAATTCTCAAATAAGATACTTGAGTATGGGAACATAAGTCCAAAGATTAGGCCAAACCAATATAAATTGATTGTGTTTCATTCTATTGTCTTTTTTTAGCTACTCATTATTGTTCTATTTTCAACTTGTTTATAGTTCTATTGGGTTTTAGTCTTCCAAAAAAATTCAGAAAAAGTTTTTGAATAGTCATTCCACCCCTTTTTAGATGCTATATCAAGAATATCAAGAAACACATGGAGATATACCATAAAGTCCTTATGATAGAGGATAAACTTAATGAATGAAATGAGCCATGGAATTGTGCCTTAGTCCTCATGATTTTGGGGAGTGAATTGAACCTTTACTTGTTAAAAGATTATTTCATCAAATTGTGTGGATTTTCAAGTTTTGAGCTTATTGATGTACCAAATAACTACTTTGTTGTCAGGTTTCAAAGCAAGGAACAAAGGAAGACACACTATAAAAATTTCTTTGTGAGGACCCTAAGGTAGTCAGACAACACCGTGTTCTTGTTTAACGATGGGGTCCTTACTTTGGCCCCTATCCAAATCCTTTGGGTAGAGTAAGTACATAGGCTTGTGTTCCAAACATTACCTTACACGGCTACAAGAACTATTTTATATCAAGATTGGGAGGTCAAATTGAATGAGCCCTTAAAGTGGAATTGAAGATAACAAATATTTCAGTGCAAAAGTTTCAGTGTTGAATGCGGAAATATACCATGCTATGGATGGAATTAAGTTAAAGAGAGTAGTTTATACCTAAATCCATGGTTAGTAGATTTATATCTAAGGTGAAATGTGTAGGTCTTGAATTGATATGCTTCAGCAGATTTGGGCATAAGAGAGAGGCATGTCCATGGAAAGAAAGTTATATTTCTCCTTGTAACTTGAATGCGAATCAGTCCATCATAGTGTCATCGCTTGTGAAGATGCTGGAAACGAAGAAGTAGGAGGAGGATGACAAATTCAGTGCTTGGAAGATTAACTCTTGGTATGTCATTCATGTTAGGGAGATGCCAACTTTTCTCTAAAAATAACGATTTGCAATCTTTGAAGATATGAGAGAACTGGATTTTGTAGAGGAACATGATTTAAAGAATACGACAATATGAAAGAACCTCTAACAATATGAGAAAGTTTTATTGTTATAGAAAAGAAGGTTGTGGTTGTGTCTACTGAAAAAAGAGGAGAGAAGAGAGGTTGGCTGAAGCCATCTGATATAAGTCAACCCTAAATGGTTTTAAAATTGAAGGTAAAGAGAAGAAAAGACTTCTTAATAGGTTGTATAGTATGGAAGGGCCTTTTAAAGGGCTAAAGTTGTAATAAAAGAGGATATGACCATTGTCTTAGGCTAGCAACCTATAACATGGTGTAAGGATGCTTGGATAAAGTGGGCTTGAAAAAACATGAAACTAAATATGGGGAAAATTTTAATTGCAAAATTAAGGATTAGCAGGAGCTTCCTATGGCCTCAAGTTCCATATGTTTGCAAAGAATAAGGTAACATTGAGTAAACAACAAGGTGAGTTCGGTTTCAAGAATATTATTGGACAAAATCAAGCTTTCCTTATACAACTTTTGGGTCTCTTAAAAAGTCAAGATTCATTATGAGCTAAATGCTTAAAAACTAAATGTAATTATGGTTTACCTAAAGTTTAAAGTGTGGTTAAGAAAAGGTATGAATCACACACTAGGCTATAACTGAAGTTTGCGACCAACTTAAGAGAGGAATTTGGAAGAAAATGAATAATGGAGCAAATACCAACTTTTGGTGGGAGACAGGGTTACAGATTACACCTTGAGTAATAGGCAAAAGAATGTTAATGGATGGCACAGACACCTTCCATCTTAATTATTGTTAGGATCAACAAGATGATCCCGCCAATAAGAGACTCCCTAGATGTTTTATCATGGCATCATGGAAAGGATGGATGGTTCTACGTTAAATCAACCTATGATCTTATGATTGGTCATGCTAACCAAACTACCAATAGTATTTGGCACAATATAAGGCATTTGTAAGTCCTGAAAAATTAAAATATTTCATGTTGAAAGTCTCCCATGAGAGATTGATTACTAACTCACTCAAAGCCAAAAGAGGTCTTTTCATTTCTAATGACTAACCCTTTGATTGTAAGAGAGAGAGGAGAGCATATTACATACTCTATAAGATTATAAGAGAGTAAGAGAAATGTAACATGATGTTTTAAAATCTAACGTTCATTTTATATTTTTCTCTAGTAATTTGCACGTTTTGCTTATATGGAATTTGAAACATAGCATAGGGATGTGGTTGGTTCAACAATTATACATGGACCAAAGTTTTGAGTCTTCTTTGTTTCTTGCTCTGAAATTCCAAATGCAAGATTGTTTTCGAAGGATGTAAAACAACAACAATGAAGGAACTTCTTCATATATGTATTAACACGGAGTTTTCTGAGTACATACTACACAGTAAACTATCTAAATTTCACTGCCCCATAGGATGGTTCATACTAACATGGATGGGTTGGTATGGACTAATCACCAAGTAATGTTAGGGAATGGATCATGGGATTTCATAAATATATAGGGTTATGCTCTATGACAGAAGCTCAGTTGTCGACCATCCAAATAGGGTTAAAAGTTGTACACACCTAAGATCCATAAAAGTTGTATTTATACATATTTGATCCATGTGCCAAATCTAGTTAAAATGGAAAACTTCTTGAATTTTAGGAGCTCATTGAGATATATTCCACTCATCATATCATTCATTGATGTTGTGACATGACCTTTGCTTGTTGTGCAAATTGAAAAAATATAATGGTAATGGAAATGGTTTTTGACAACCAAAATTATGGAAATCGAAGTAAAAACCTTAACACCTCAGCAGTGAGACAAGTGAGGAAAAAATATTTTGAATATGATTTGAGAGAATCTCACCAAATATACAAAATTGAGTGAAATCAGTCTCCAAATATTATGCCATGGCCCACTCTGAGGTCACCAAGTTCTCCGGCCACAATGTACATATTACTACGTGGAGGGTGATTATTCCTATTCTCAAACTAAGATGCAGGAGGATGCAAGGGACCTTCTATATGGATGCACATACTTTGGTTAAAACAATACTTGGGCCCATGGGCAGTAATGTAAGCCAAATTAAGTCCACGTGGCTTCAGCATGATACCCATTACTCTCTTCACCAACTTAATACAAGACCCCACCCAATGGCCGATCTAATAGAAATTAGAGCAGAAAGAGTTAATGTGCTCAAAGAGAATTGAAATAGAAAGTTGGTCACCGAAGGAGATACTTAGAGATAAACGTGTTTGAATGTTAATGACTTTAGATAAAGCAACCTTAAATCTCAATACTCTGGCTTGAGTGGGACTATTGTGATCATAGGCTAGAAAAAAGCGAAGTTGATTACTAAGTAAGCGGGTGATGTTTTCGGTACGATAATCTAAAGAGAAACCCAAAACCTGAATCTAAGTGTTAATAGATGAAAACTAGACTTTTAAATTGGTTGGTTGAGACTCCACACAAACACAAGAAAATAAACCTTGTAGCTCCCAATGGCCTTACTCTGGTATCGATCCCAAGTGTTAGGAAATTAGATAATAGAGTGACTTTTTGCTTCCTAGATACCTGAAGTGTTAGGAAAATAGATAACATAGTGACTTTTTGTTCTCTAACTAGATAACTCAAACCAAACCATGAAGATGCCAATAATAAGAGATAAGGCCTTATAGCTTAGTCACTTGGACATTTTTACTATCAAGAACTTTAAGAAAAGGATAATGTTGGCGATAGAAAGAGAGATGTTCTATTGAACATTTAGGAAGGATCATGGCTACCCCAAACAAAAACTACACCACAACAAAAACTTGAACAATAGAAAAAAAGAAGCAAAGATGAAAAAAAAAAAAAAACTAGAGTTGAAATTGAGTGGGAAATGGAATATTAACTAAGCAAACAAGAATAATGGCACAGTAATCAAGGATTTAAAAAGTACGCTATAGGAATCATGCTGCTATAGGAGTATCAGCACTGCCTTTGCAGAGTGAACTTTCTCTCCTCAATATTTTATGTTTTATTATTTCTTAATTTGATAAAGTTACTATTTTTTTATTCATAAAAAATTCCTCTTCCTTTCTTCTTTGCTTTTGTTGTATGTAATATAGCTCATAAAACTTATGGCTATAGAAATGCAAAAACATTTTACAGGGTATTAAAGTTGGTTTGTTTTCTCATAATATATTGGGAAAGCTTCATATCCCACTAACTATCCATTAGGAATAGAATTAAAGGCTTAAGTAACTTATAGTTACTATGAACTTTAAGGAAGTTTTAGACAAGAAAAATTTTGGATTAGAAAATTAAAACAATAACTTATATATATAGATAATAGAAACTTTAATCACATGTTATTTATGTAAGCATTACCTCATAACATATTAAAAATAAATCCACATAGCCTAACAAAGACCAACAAGATTTATAAAAATAACATAACTAACATACCTGGGTGCCACTTCCATTATCACTTTTATCTCTTGCATTCAATCCAATGCTACCAATGTCATCTTCATCACAATTGTCATGCTTGTTGGCTGAATGTTCTCCACTCTCTGACTTCAATGACTTTTGTGTGCGCACACCACTTTCACTTCCACTACCACTTGACTGATGAAAGGGTGAGTTATAAGTGCAACATTTAACAATAAAAAACCCATTTTTCATATGTGCTCATTAAACATACACATTTTACGAGAGAATTGAAATTGGAATTGGAAGTAAACATGAATAATTGTGAGATTAACTAGTTAATAGTAGAAACTAATGTATAGATTAATTACTACAATGATAGAGAAGATGATGATTGTAGTAGTAGTAGTAGTAGTAGTAATATTTTTAAACAAATACATACCTTGTGCTACATAGTAAGAACTATAATATAAAAAAAAAAAAAAAAAACTGACCTGAACATAGTCCATACATCAATGAAAAGTTCATAGATAAAGTAGATCATTTATAGCAAACTCACGCTATGACATTTCCTCCAAACATGCTGCCAAAGGTTTTTTAGCTCATTCTTTCGTAATGGCTTGACTAAAAAGTCAATTGCACCCCTGGATAAACACTTAAATACTATATTCATAGAATCGTGAGATGACATCACTGCACATAAAACTCAACCGATTTAACATGGTCAAAATAATCAAAGTTATGTAGTTTACAAATTATCACAAATGAGAATTAAATACATATATATATACTCACTAATCACTGGAATATTTTTACGCGTCTTGTGGCTCATAATCTTGGATAGGAGGCCAATGCCTGTTAAAGATGGCAAAGATACCTCTGTCAAAACAAGATCAATATTAGCACTGAGATATTCAAGGATCCTCCAAGCTTGTTCACCATCTTCAACAGCTTCAACTATTAAGATATATAAAGATGTTAATGTTGTTATAATGTGCAAAAGAATGAAAAAAACATAGTAAGAGATAAAAAAAATTAAAAAACAATACTATATGAAATAATAATAATAATAATAATAATTGATGAAAAATTATATAAATGCATACAACCATGAATGATATGATAACTTAAATTCACCAAGAGTATTAGGATCTAGTGCAATTATATTTGAAAAAGAATATAAATAGGGAATGAAAAGAAAAGGAGTGTCTTGGGCATATTATAAGGGCATGATCTTATACTAATGTCCCATAAATATGAATTACAAATAGCAGATGCCTCTCTTCAAAGTTTAATCCATACATTAAATATAAATCTATCTATTAAATATTTTATAAATTAACTTTTTATATTTTCTGCACTATATGTGTGAATAAAGTTCATACATTTTAAATTTATTTATTTGTATATTTATTGTTATGTAGTTTTATAATAATAATTTATAACATATTAATTTTTTACCACCATTTTTATTTAAGGATGGAGATGAGATTCTTTAAGAAAAGGAGATAAATAATTTGAATATTTGCATATACTCTTAAGTGTTTGTATTTGCAAACTTATTTCCAATTTTTTGAGAGAAACTTAAGGTCTGGTATCCTTGAGTGGGTGATAGAGCCATGAATTTACATAATTTTTGGTAGCTAATCTTAGGCTCTTGTGGGGTTAAGTCGACCTATGTAGGCATAATTAGGTGTATTGGTGGATATTTATACACAAGGGTATTTTTGGAATGAAATGATTTAAATGTTATATATATATATATATATATATATATATATATATTGTAGTTGTGATTCTTAAACATTTTATATTTAGTTGGACATATGATATTACCTTTGTGTATCTAATTATGTAGGTGTTGATGTTGCATTAGGATTAAGGAAGGGCAAAGATTGAAATTCGTGGATAGACCACACCTTCTTAGCTCCACATGCTCCTTAAAAAATGGTGTTGCAAGAGAAAGAACTGAGTACTCACTAATATGGTTCAAGCTATGCTAAATAAAACTAAAGCGTCTCATATCCTCGCAATGATGTATCAAACAAACTTTGCTATATGTCATCGACTATACGTACTTCATTTCATGTATGTCAATGAATGGCTCAAATGTATTGTCCAAGGAAAAAGGGTAATTGATAGTCATAAGAAAAGTGGCTCAATTTTTTGATATTGTCAAGAATCTTTCTTTGTTAGTGTATCTCCGTAAATTGAATGAAAAAAATTAATTAAATGATGAACATTGTACATGAAATGGTCACTAAGAAATAATATATGAGAATATCCCTCAATGAAACAAGTTTTAAAGTTAAACATTTCTCTTCATAATCATATACCTTCAGTTTATTTAATGTGTTGAAAATTCTGCATTACTTATGTCATTTGGAGTCAATCCTTTTATGATGGCATTGAACTTGTAGATGTTCGATAATGGTGGTGACTTCCATGAGCTACAAAATGTGTGAGTTAAATTTAAATGTAATTATTTAGGTTAATGGGTTATATTTTTACGCTAAATATGACTTTTACATTGAAAGTTAGTAATTAATTGAAATTGTTTCTTAACCGCTGACAATATGGAATTATAACATTTGGTTTAATTAGCTTGTATGTGATTTAATTTTTTGGCTGGCTATTCTTTAAATTATTAATTATAAGTTTTCCAAGTTCAAACAAGATGTTAGGGAAAAAGAAAAATATATTTTAAAAACAACATAAACTACATACCAACTGTGATATTAACCAAAGTAGAAAGTCCACTTTCTACTATGGTTGTTATATTAAATGATGAAAAATAAAAAGAGCAGTTTCATAAACTAGTTATGCGTGACAACTAGTGCAGAAAGTCCACCCCCCCCCCTCCCGGCGTTTGGTTAATTTTTTACATGCCAGTTAACACAATTGGTGTAGGAAGTCTTTTTCTACATCAGCTCAACAGCTAGTGTAGGAAGTCTAAAAGTTTTATACCAATTGCATCTACTTTGCTGAAAAACTTATGTAGAAAGACTGTTTTAACCAACATTGGTTATATCCCTTCTCAGTTTTGTGTAATTCTTTGAATATGAGGTAATAATCTAATAGTTGGTGATATGCCAAGTTATTTCTAATGTTTTACAAGTGATAAATTAACCATGTAGCTTAATATATTTTGTATGTATCTTTTTAAAAGATGTTAAACATTGTGCCTTAATTCTTATGAACAAATTTAACCATTTCGTATGAGTTTATTTGTTTACCAAGTTAAATCATAGTAGTTGGCTAAGTTAAGATGTTGATCTTAAACCTGTCACGTCCATGATTGGCTCTATAACATCCCATAAGATTAAATCCCTGATTGGAATTTAGTTATTTGATTAGGTAGCTATTATGCGCTAATGAAGTGCTTGTGTGCTATTTTAGGCTGTATAGAGGCTTTTACATATTGTTGGTCAAAGATGTTTGGCATCCTAACTCTTAAGAGTGTTGTCATTATTCTAGCTTAACATAAGTAGAAAGTAAATAAACAAACCATAGACATTGATACACATCATAAGACCAACATCAAATTTTCCCTAAAAGAGAAAAGAATTCAAAGGGTTAACGTGCTATATTCTAGAGATTCATTCTCACAAGGTTTAGGGGTCAAAACTCACTAAAACCTTCTACTCATCAAGGAAAGGGTCCTACGCCATCCTTCCATCATTTTTCATCTTGTTTACATATGCGTTTAGGATTACTTGAGGGTTTTATCATTATTAAAGATTAAATGATATTGGTATATGTTATTTGAAGTACTACAAATTTGATTTATTTTTGAGAAAACCCAAGACAGATGACTTGACTATAAGATAATAGAATATGTTGAACTTGATAGGAATAAGAAACGACGTCGTCTAATGATAATCTCAAGTTATAAGTATTTTGTTCGTGGATTAAATGTTGATTATCATTTCTTCTTCTAAAGTTCTTTAATGATGAGAGTCTGAACAAACCGATCGATGTGTAGGGAAGGCCTTGAAGGTGGATTCAGTGACATACTTAGTGGAAAGAGGTCGATATACACATTTGTGTTTTACTTGACTCGAAAAAATGGTTAATCCCATCGATTAGGATTTTTATAAAGGATTGGAATATAAAGTATGAGGGCTTTTGTCGCATTTGATTTCATTATAATAAATATAGCATTAGAATGCTTGTCCCAAGGAAATTTTTCCATCAATAGTAGAAACTACTCAAGGTTTGGCACAATAAGAAAACAAGAAGAGAAACCCATGGTCCGTAGGTTCAACTGGTGAGAGGGTTGGACACACTCATAAATAGAGTGGTGTTTGATTCTTAGGAAGACCACTTAGTTGTGGTTCTAGTTGCAGCGGTTGGGGAAGCATTCTACCTTTGGATTGTGGGTGAGTCCGACCCCTTTTAAAAAACTTATGTATAAAAAAAAAAAAAGAAAACAAGAAGAAACTACTCAAGGAGTGGATAACCGAATGAGTGTCACTAAGCAAGAGGTAGGTGTTCATCAAGAGGTAGGTGTTCATCAGGCTTAACCCTATAAAAGTAACAAGGTTGTTAGAAATAGCCAACATGTAACAAGGTATGAAGAAGTTGAAGGAGGTTGCTGGCAAGCCAATACCATCAATCACGGAGGTGTTGGGAGAATGAAACTTAGTCAGACTGCCATTACAAATTATGAACTTAATCTCAAGATCATAGGGATGGAAATATAATCAACCAACAATATTTTTGAAACATACTCACTCCATGAGAATTATGCAGGATACTTGAGTAACAAAAGACATGGCTTGAAATTAAATAAGGAGGTATTGAAAACAAAATTTGCACCAGGTGATAAATAATATTTTCTGAATAAAAATGGCTTCAAAATTAAGGCAATTTGGGTAGGATATCACAAATGGTAGGAAATGGCATCTAATAGATCATTCACGAAGAAAATCAACAAAAAAAATATCTCTATCTTAAAGATGCCACAAATATTCTATTGGGCCAAATTGTTATAGTGAGAGAATGAAGTAACTTTTTAAATTCAGACAATCTTTTTAATGCACTGGTTGGCCAAAATGATGAGCAACTCAACGAGACTACAAAGAATAAGGTGATTTTGGTTATAGTTTAGCCCCACAACATGAGAAGGGTACTGAAGATAAGGATGGTATGGAGTTTGAGCATTTAGAGGATGAAGAGAAGACAAAGAAAATGATATGGACCAAGCGGGTCACCTATAGGATGATAATGATTTTTCTTGAAGAAGGTATTGGCTCTCAAGACCAAGCTATCCATATAAAAAAATGTTTTGTCATGAATTGTCTATTATGGAATCAAGAGGAACATGAGCTAAGTCCTTATTAAAGAAGGACCATCCAACACATATTAGAGATTTCTGGCCATTCAATGTATGTAATGTGATATATAAAACCATCACTAAAATTATTTCAAATTGGAACAATCCAATTCTAACTAGTATCATCACCCCAAATCATTGTACTTTAGTTTTCTTTATTTATCAAAATCTCTTACTCATAATTGGTTGCTTGTAGTTCCTCCACTTGCATAGGGATCTTTCTCCACATTGTGTATATACTCTTAAGTTATATGTTATTTTCTTACTTTTATTTCTCTTCGATTTATAATTGTTCATGAATATACTTAGTTTCCTAAATTCTTATCAATAAGGAGATTATACTAAAGTCAACCTTCACTCCTATTTGTAAGCCAGGAACTCACCCAATGTAATTAACACACACTAATTGGAATAATATACTATCAAAATATCTGATAATATAAAACAATGAAAAAATTTGACAAAAAAGCTACTAGTATTGTAATAAATTATAAACATGAATTAAAAATTTTAATAATAATACTAACCTTCATATCCACAGTTGCGAAGTAAAGCACATACCACATGGCGTGTTGAATCATCATTCTCAACCAATAACACCTTCAATGATCTAACAGGCAAGAACCTCTCCCAACGAACTAAAGGCCCTGGGATTTGTTGTTTAGTGCTCTTTTTCATAACACTATTGTTGTCTCCTTGATTCTGATGATAATTTCCAACATCGCCAATTATAATATTGTCATTGATCCTTGACTCATCCTCCATGGATAGATCTTGCCCTTCTCCTGTAATCCCACCTCTAACCTTATTTTGTTCATCTTGCATATGCTGATTAAGTTCTGCTGGTCGTTTTGGATTAATATTCACAGAATCCTCGACGTTGTTTATTTGAACTAACCCCATTAACCAGAGTGGTACAGACTGATAATGGATTGAGTTGGTGCTGGTTCATCCCATTGCCTTCAAAATATTTTCTACCAACTTTTAAAAATATATAAATGCTAATCAACAAACAAGAATATCTTGCACAACTTCCCAAAATTCATATATATGAAAGAAAAAAAAAACTCTAGAATATGGAGATAAAGAAACATGTGAATTATGAATGAGTTGTGAAATTAAACATGCAAATTGAAAGCACCCTAAGCCTTGAAAGGGATTACGCCCTTAACCAAATCAAGATATATACATAAAGTGAACAGGTTATGGCTACCTAGTTTTAAAAAATCAATAACAGCATAGAGAAAACATCAAAGGATGAAGGAAATTATGCAAAATGAGAGTAAAATTGAACATCCACAAGAAAGTAAAAGAAATTGAGACACTTGGATTCCAAGCCATGCCCTTCTTAGGCATATAACTATATACCCTAATAAACACACAAAATTTAAATGATTATGTTAATATATTTAAACATACGTTTCGAATTCAATAAGAAAAACTACAATGGATTAGTAATACAATTTAACGATGGAATAGTATGATTCAGTCTTCAAATAGACGTTAACTAATTATATAGCGACAGAATTCCATCACCAAGTTAAATTAGTGATGGAATTCCATTACTCAATTCCATCACTATAATAGTTTTTTTATAGTTAATAATATAATAAAATTAAAATTCAAAGTAAACTAAATATGAATTATATTGACTAAATAAATCATCCTCATTATATTGGACTTCTAATTCATTAAATTTGTGTGTACATATTTAAAATATTATTTTAGCATCTTATATATTCAGATTTTAAAAAGAATGCTAGAATAAGTTTAAATAATGAAAAATTCAAATGATGTTATAAAAAAGTTTACATATATATACATTAAAATTATTTTCATCATAAATGATTTTTAAATAGCATTCATGTTACAGAGGAGTATTTTAATCCAAGAAAAAGAAATGTTAGTTGACCAGTATTTATATGGAAATAAAATTTCAAAAATAAACTAAAGATATGTGTTATGTCAAGATACATTTTTATTAAGTTTTAAACCTATAAGGCAGCTATTTGAAATTAAGGTAAATTATATATAGATGGAATAATGTTGTTATTTAACATTTTCTTTGATTAATTCAAGGTGCAGAGAGACTTTGGAGGGAAACTCTGTGCATTAGGGGTTTGGAAAGAATGTGACCCTTGAGGCTGTGAGTTTTATTTTTCTTCTTAGAGTGTTTTTTTTCCCCTTACTTTTGTTTCTTTCACAGCTTTACATGCTCTCACTGTGAATGTCACATTTGACTCTCCCATGTTGAAAGTATTGGAATACACAATACCATGAAAATTACGTGAGAATATTCGTGGACCAAGTTTTTCCTTGTTTGCGTTTGTAACATAATACTACTTCGATTTTGAGTGTGAATTTTTTTTGAAAATAATATTTATGTGTTTTCTTTTTACTGGTTTTTAAAGCAGGTTGGAACCTCACAGCTACTTGTTTTCCCTATCTCACCTATCGTGTTCTGTGTTATGACCAAAAACGCAAGAGGTCTTCCCTTCGAATTTTGTCTTTTTTTTTTTTTAAAAAAAAAACCCTTCTGTAAGCACATAATATGAGTATAGAGAAAATGTGGAAAAAAAAATTAAATTAATTAGGGCCTCTTTGATTCCCTATGTTCATAAGATTTTTTTTTAAAATTCTGAAACACAAAAAAAAATTGTTAGATGTTTTTCCTGGAAAACAAAAATAATTAAAAAATGTTTTAAGAAAAATAAATCAGATCTTATTTGATTCTGTTTTTGTTTTTACATTTTTAGAATAAATTCATAATTTTTTTAAAAAAACAAGTTCTGGAAAAAAACATAAAAATGTATCTGGATGATTGTTCTAAAAACAATTCATTTAAAAAAAATAAAAATATTCTTCTGGAACAATTGTTTTAATATCAACTTGAAGAATTGAAAGAATTGATGGGAGATGAGAAAAGGTATGGATAGTGCGGCCACAACGGACAGAGAGTCGGAAGAATATAACGAAAGACATTATAGATAATATAATCCTATAAGTTTATAGTGTTAATCACCTTATAATATATAATGATTTTATCATAGAATTGAAATTCTGAAAAATCCCAGTAACTTACAAAATTGTTGTCACAGCACTAAGCCAGTACTATTTTTTTTCAAATGTGACAAGTATCCCTCACATTAAGGCCAGCCAAATTAAGGCCCAAAGAATGCTCATAGATCACTCATCAAAAAAGTTCTTGCATCAACAACTATTTGACATGAAAATATTATTTGTGGGGTAAGTACCTCTGTAATCATTTTTTAAACTTTAAGACATGTCTTGTCTCTAGTGAGCCTTAGGGTCCAAACTCATATATTTTGTTTAGAATAATTTTAATTGGCTAACATATTCTATAGTCAAAGATCTTATTATTTTATTATAGTAATGTTGAAGTTGAACACTTGGCATCGTCACTAGTTGTCACTACAAAAAAAAACACACTTTTGTAGTGCTTAAAATATAAAATTTAGAATGATTTTAACCACTACAAATAACTGTAGTAGCGGTTAATAAAACTGCTACAAAATCATGTGTCGCTAAACTTTTTGTAGCGTGATTAAATATTTAAGGATTTTCTTAAAATAAAAACTTATCATATCTCTGAGATCATACAGCATAAGAGATTCTCTCAAGAATTGGGAGTTACTTTGAAAAGCCCTAAACTTACATATTGTGTTACAACATACTCACCTCATACAGAGCAAACTTATTATATGCTGCTTATTTTATTTTATTTATAATTTTATCCATTTCAGATTTATTTTATTAATAATTAAATGACTCATAAAGATTCTTAACGTCTCTAAACCAAACTTAACAGAAGTTCACTCTCTATAAAATTTTTCATCCATTAAATTAAATTAAATGGATGTTGCATAGAATGAATTTTGTGTGTGTGTGTGTGTGTGTTTTTTTTAAGTATTAATGGATCAATCACTAAAATTGATTTTGGAAAAACCAAATCAGATTATAAAACTAACTTTGTGTCTTCTAGCTAGTTAGTTTAGCAGATTATTAAGAACGAACATAAGTAACAATTCGATGACATATATTTTTATTTATATATGAAAATATGTATATCCATATATATATGTTCCCCCTTATATTTTTCTATGATGAATATTACGACTGATGCAAAAAGGAAAAAAACAACCTATGAAAAAAAAAACACTCAAGAAACATGCAACAATATAATTAACATCCAACTTTTCCAAAGAATCAAAAAGGTGGGAAAAAAAAACAAACTAAAATTACTTGAGAAGTTCAGATTTATAACTCATGGTGGGAAAAAAAAAATTAACATAACGAATTTATTAACTTGGATTGAGACTTGCTGCTATGCAGAAATTCAAACAAATGAATCCTGTTTGTTCAAACCATTCAGGTGATTTCCTATATAAAATTATCAACAACAACGAAAGAATATGAGAAACGTATATAACAAAGGCTTAATTGGCTGAAAAATTGGAAGGAGAAAGAACAAGAGAAGAAAGAAAGAAAGAAAGAAAGAAAGAAAGAAGAGCAAAGCTTTAGATATATAGAGAACTGGTAAAACAAAGGAAGTGCAAAGCTTTAGATATATAGAGAACTGGTAAAACAAAGGAAGAACAGAGCTTTAGATATATGAAGCAGAAATTCATATTTACTTGCAAGAAATTATTAACGTACATACCAGATAGGTTACCTCTGTGTGAAAGTAACAAAGCAAAGTTTCAACGGTGAGAACTGAGAAAGCTTCAGATATATATGAAGCAGAAGAAGGCGAAACAAGAAAGAGGTGTGAGAGTTTGGAGGCAAAGAAGAGAAAAATTATAAAGAATGTGAAAACGTACGAGAGAATTTGGTAAAGAGTAAGAGAGAGATATGAAGGCTTAAGAGAGACCCCATAATGCTGACGTGAAGGAATGGAAACCTTGAACGTGAACACGTGGGATGCCACGTGGGAGGGTGACGTGGAGAGTATCTAAAGCTGGGCTGTGAATAGTAAGTAAGCCATGGATCCCCATGTGATCTTGAAGATCTGAATTCAACACGTAGCACAAATGGAAGCAGAGTTAAAGATTTATGCTTTATTTGCTTCTGTGCTTCCGCACTAAGTGGGCCCCAGCGTGATGTTGTTCACGTGAACACGCTATCTTATTTCAAATATTCACTTGATCACTGCCAACTCAAAAGTTTCCTTCTACCATCTATTGGTGAGTGGTGAACGTAATTAAATCCATTTGAACAGTCTTTAAAAAATTAAAATAAATTATGGAGAATTTTATTAAGGGTGTGTTTGGTTGGGAGTTTTTTTGGTTGGGTAAGGGTGAGATGAGAGTTGAAAATAAAAAACTTTATTTAATTAGAAGAAGGGGAGGTGAAGGGTAGGAAAGTTTTTTATGATGTGGTACCCCTTTTTTATTTCTCAAACCTCTAAATTTGAGGTTTTTTCTTTTTTATGTGAGAGAAAATTTATATCTCAATATAATCAGATTGCCTATGACTAATTTTCAATATTTCATAACTACTCCTCTAATTTAACATCCCCTCTTCCAGAATAAAACAAATTTACAACCTTCATTCATCTAACTTTAATGAATGTTACCTAATTACTTCTATTAAACCAAACACACCTTTAAAGGACCAAATTAATATCAATCAAAGACTAAAACATTCACTGCACGACCAATGACCAAAATGAATATAAGTTTTGTAGGTAAAAAAACAATAATGTCCATTACTTTATGAACAAGTGGAATCTTCTTATTAACAATTGTGTAATTCTTCATTAGCAAGTAGAATCTTTCTATAAATTACACATTAATTTTTAATGAAGAGTTATTTAATTTATTGAAGGATCCCATTTATTCATAAAGAGTTATACACTTGTTCATAAAATAAGGGCATTATTATCTTTTTACCTATAAAACTTATTTTTATTTTAATCATTGGTCCCGGATGAAATTTCAGAATGGTTTGATTTTTGACTAATATTATAATGTTAGTTAAATTAATTAATATGATATATTTTTTCTAAAATATCTAAAACATCTTCATTAGTTCTCTCTCTTCCTCTCTTACTCTATTGTTGTTAACCAAATATATCAATAGGATGAATTTACGAAGAAATAAATAAAAGGATGAAATGGGTATTATGCATTTAGTACCAATATTAACAGGTCAAACATTAAGAACCAGAGGAAGTAATCTGACTATGGAACATGCATTTTTTTACATGAAAAAGGCGCAGAAAGACCACCAAAATATGTGAATTAAAATATGGTCTCTCAAAATGACTTAATTGTTATGATAATCCTAGTAAACTATATTTTGAAAGTGAGTTTTTTTAATGAAATGACTTAATTGCCCCTAATAAAATTAGTTGTCACTATCTTAGCTAATGTTATCATTGGATAAGTTAAAGTTGTTATATTTGTTAAATTATTATTATCATTTCTATTTTTTTTCAAAATAAAAGATATTTATGTAATTTGTAAATAATATGAAATCATATATATTTCTAAACACTTCACAATAATTAGAGATTTCAGAGTTCTGATTTGGGGTTCAGGTAATTTTTGTTGTCATTATATATATAAACATATTCTTTTTATGTTTACCTGTTGTAATACAACTACATGATATTCGATATAATTATTATATACAAGTTTGTTAGATTTTATTAACATTGTTGAACTTAAATTGGAGATATTCTTCATAATTATTTTGTACTTATTTTGTAGTTTTTTTTAGGGACATGTATCTTTTATATTGAAAATAATCCTAAATGAAGCATTGCTGACCACTAATGTGAACCATTCTCTCAATTATGACTGAAACATTAATTTGTCACGTAATGAGAGATTAGCTCTTTATCAAGGAGAGAATACAATTCAATTATATTGTGTTTGCATAAGGTGTTATATATTCCAGGACCACAAATGGATGTGATAAGAGAATAGAGAATATACAAGTTGACTGTCCTACAAAATAAACCTTGTCACTTGAGAGAGAGGGGGAAGGGAGCGATAGTTATTAAAAATGATATTAGACTTAAATGTTAAAAGTAATTATTAATGCTTTAATTAGATTTTTTGAACATTAAAAAAAGAAATTTGTTTGATTTAGATAGAAAAAAAGACACATTTCCTTTTAGATATGGCATAAAATTTAAATTGAGTTATACAGCGAGGCATGTATATATTCCATGTGTTGTAATAAACATATAGGTTTATAATAATAGGATGATGAATATAAAAATTAAACAGATATTTAATTATGAAATTATGTATAACAATTTTACAGTTTTATGTAATTTAGAAATAGTATACCCTTACAAAAATTTGGCTAACATAAAATAAAAATGGTTTCATAATAGGAAAACCCTCAATTAAATCCAATTGAAATGGTCAAAACCAAAATTGAGCCTACACTTTTAACAAATTCTTCATAAGGCCTCAAGGCCTAATTAGGGATTTTTAAATATTGTTAAAATACCATAATGACCTCTATGTTGTTTGAAGGGAAAAGTGAAGGTAGTTTAAAAGGAGAAAGTGATTTTAAAATTAGGGCCTCTTCTAACTTACACTAATTAATATCAATTCAATATAATTAGCGTGATTTGCTATTGAATTACGAGCGTTTGACAGATTCTTTTTGAAAAAAAAAATCATATTCTTACACACACACACACACTTCAAATTTAATCATTGATTTTTATATTGCATATCATTATGGGTCCACACATATCATTTTATTTTCTTATTGAGTTTTGCAGGCAATGAAGCAAAAGATTCTAAATTTGTTGTATTATTTTATGCGAAATAAATAGCTACTAAGTTTGGTTAAAGTGGATGGGAGAAGTTATACTGGATATTATATGAAAAATCCTCAAATTTTTAATATATTTTGGGGATACTATATGTAAAATCCTCAAATATATTATACTATATTTAAGGGATTTTTTTTTCAGTTGAAACTTTAATATGACACCGTTTTATTTTTGCCTGCAAAACTTTAATATGATGCTGTACATGATTTAAGTATAACATCATTTATAATAAATATAATATACATATAAATGATCATATTTTTTAAAAAAAATATGTCAACAAGTATAAGTTATAATAACATTTTTTTTGGTTGAAAGCTAAAATTAAATAACATATGGATATTGATTATATTGTATAATTATTAATGAATTTAAGTTAGATTACGCCTAATTTGGAAATCCTTTTTTTGTTAACTACAATTTTCCTTTTAAAGAACAATGAGGTATTTTAGTCTTTTAATAACATTCAAAAATCCCTAATTATATCTCTAGGCTTTATTAAGAATTTATTAAAAGTGTAGGCCCAATTTTGTTTTTAACCATTTCAATTGGATTTAATTGTGATTTTCCCTTCATAATATATATTTAAGGAGTATTAAGAATATTAAAATTAAGAAATAATTTTAATTTGAAACTAGCGCTATAAGTAAATTCACTTTGATACTTGCCAGGTCTGATTATAAATACAGATATTTAAAATTTTTTACGTTGATGTGAATGGTATAATTTTTTTCTCTTTTAATAGATTATTGATAATTGATTGTCAGCAATCATTTGTATATGAAGCAAACCCGATTGAGGGGAAAAAAAATAGTGTCCCCTATCGAATTTATTCCTTGTCCATACATGTGGGGAAACTCTCTACAATACATAGTCACACCCATATAAATTTATATAAACTACTACCATTCACTTCTTATAATAGGCTGGGGTGTAATATATATAATTTCATATTAAAATTTAATCTCAATAAATTTCACTTTAATTGTTTAGAGAGACTAATATTTCAAACAAGAAGAAAACTTAAGAGAAATATAACCTATATGAATTTTGTACAGAGATAATTCGAATTCATTTGAGGATCCTTTTTTTCACATTTCAAGGTTAAGTAAATTGGATACTATACGTTATACGGAGTTCAAAAGGATGGGTCGCACCATTAACATCTTACAGATGTGATGAAAAAATTTAGTGAATCTCAATGATTTTGGTGGTACCAGAGGTTTATCTAGTTAACAAATCGATCGCAACAAATAAAACGTTTCATAGAACTTATTTCACTATAATAAAAAGTTTCATAAAAATTATTTCACTATAACATATATTCCCCCTTGACCTTATTATCGGGAGAGGATTTTCTCAATATTCATCCCTCCTCTTCTCTCCTCCTCTCTTCACATCAGTCACATGTGTAAGTGTTTGTTTTAAATTAAAAAAAAATAGATGCCAATTCTGCCCCACATGTGAGAGGAGGAGAAGAGAAGAAGAGGGACGGATTATGAGAGAATCCACCCCCCTTATTATCATATTCTAAACATGCAATATTAAAATTTTAAACATGTCTTTATAAGTAGGTGAGAGCGCGAAAAAAATATCAATGAGAAAGAATGTATGAAAAAAGATAACACGAGATAATTTTAAAGTTTTAGATTATCCTTATGTAAGAGCATTCCTTATACTCCCCTTAATACTCATTATGAGAACATTCCTTATAGATGGAAGTTGAATTTAATCCCAAATATTAGACATTTAGTCCTCATTATAAGAGCATTCCTTATACTGCTTAATATAAATTTCTATATCTAAAATGTTACTCATCCATCCTTAATATAGGAGTTAGAGATGGAAGTTGGATGGATTTGATCTCAAATATAATACCTTAATTTACTTTATCTCTCATATATTTATCATTTTTAAAAATAATTTATCTAAGTCATAACCTATGTGTAATTTATATATAAAAAAACTTTTATATAAGTTAATGTTTTACACATGTATATATTAGAAAGACTATGTCTCATTTATTATAATTAACTAATTTATTTAGCTTCTTTATCCAAATTAGTTAAATACCTTTTATATTCATTATTGTCAAACTTGTGAGTTGGCTCTTCAATTTTACCAATTTTACATTTATACCTTATAAAATCGTGTTGTATTTTCACTTAAACTCATATTAGTCTTAAACTCATCAGTAAAATTCATGAGTTTCTCTATCGAGTTTACTAATTTTACATTTTTATCTTACAAAATTGGATCAACATGTTATTGAATTCATATTATTTTATTTGATTTAATCATATTCAATGACTTTATATATGAATTTCACATAAATTTCTTTGTTAAATATGATAAATTATATATGTTGATGACTTAATTTCAATTATTCATATTTAAAATATATTTAAACTAAATTATTGCATATATTATATACTTTTAACATGTTTTTATTAATAAAGGTAAATTCTTACGAGTTTGTGATATAAGTTTATATGTAGTAAACTTGTGAGTTAGACAACCTTGCTTATATTAAATATTATATGAGTAACTTATCTCAAATGTATTTTGTTATGATATTGTTTAATTAAGCAACTAAGTAGTCCATAACTAGATAATTAAACATATAGCTCTCATCTAATCAATCAACTTATTGACGATAATTTTGAAATTTTCAAATAATAATAATTTATTTTAATTAAATTTCTTAATTCATAACAACCCAAAATAGTAATATATAGATAATTTTTAAAAAGTAATTTATTTTAACCAAATTTAAGTTTTCCCCCCTTTCATTTTGGAAGTTGCAAATTCATGAAAGAAACAATTGAAAGAATCTGGAAAAGTTGTAACGTGCAAATTAGTGGCGAGAGAAAGTCACCTTTGAGGCTGTGAGTTTGGCTCTCTTTTTGTTTTGTTTTCATTTTTCAACTTTATTTTGCTCTCACATTTTTTTACCTTTGAATCTTATGCCTTCTCTGTGGTATTGGTTTCGCTTACCTCTCATATTGCTGTAATGTTGGAATACACAATACCCTCAAAGTGGGATTCCTGGACCAAGTCTAGTGTCTTCTTTGCATCTTTTATCTGTTCTTTAATTTACGTGTGAAAGTTTTTTTCCCCCTGATATAATTCGTATATATTTTTTCTTTATGCTGCTTTTGAGGCATTTTGTACCATATGTGCTACTCGGTTTTAACCTCATCTGTCGTTCTCATTGTCTTAACAAAAAACAAGAGGCTCTCCTTTTGAATTTTATTTTTAAACTTTTTTTTTTGGTGGGTGCAGCATCTGACACTAGAGATGTCAAAGACAAGAATAACATATTTGGATCCTTTCCTTTTATTGTTCTCAATTTTAGTTTAACTGTTAGTCATTAATTAAATCAATATTTCATTGGACCAGTGTTAAAAATTGTTATTGATAACTCATATTAAGTTACAATTAATCTGAACCACTTAACTTACACTAGTAGCTGTAAGCTAGCTATTGGTTACAGTGATAAGCGGACTCATCCCATGAGGAGGAGAACACAAGTTTGAATATGTTTAGAAGCAAATTTGTAAGGAGAGATGAAAACCATTTGCTTTCTAATCTCCTATGCTAGTGGGAAAAAAAAAATCTTTTTACCACCGGCTACATAATTGATGTAGACACAACTAATATTTGGACTTTCTACTATACACTGATTGTAGCTAGACCAGGTTGGTAAAAAGATTTTCTACACCTGTTGCATTTAACTGATGTAGAAAAGGTTAAGGAAAAACTCCTTTACTTTCTATATTTTCTACGCCAGTTAATGAAGTAGTAATTGTGAGATTCTCATGTTTTGATTATTACAAAGGGTAGAGATGATTGTGTTGAATATATGAAAATATGTGATTAAATTAAATATGAAAGGAAAAGCACGACTTTTTTTTTTTTTTTAATGGAATGGAAAAACACGACTTGATTATACGAGGAGTAAAAGAACGTTATTGATCGACTTTATAATCAGTTTTTTATGAAAAAGAAAATTCAAGTTTAATTTTTACTAGAAAATGTTAAAAATAAAGTTTTTCATAACTTACTGATTATATACTGTGAAATAAAATTTCATTATTTCTTATGTCAAAACAAAAGGAGGAATTTGGAATAATGAAATGTTGTAAATTTGCTTATATGTTCATATTTCTTTAAGGCACAAGTTTCGGGGTCAATAACAATATAAATATATAAATTAACATGAAATGAAATATAAGTTAACATCTTCCTATCATGTTTTACAACTTCATTCCCTAAAAATCAATAACCTTGTAGGTATAATTTTCAAAGTCAACAGAAACATCAATCTATAAATTAACAATATGAGAATATAAATTAATAACTTTAGTATCTTATTTTACAATTTCATCCACTTCATATGTTGTTTCAAATTGAAATCAGGGGCATATTGATGAATTTGAAAATTTTGAAAATATCATATTTCTCCTTTATTTGAGATGAGTTTTTAAAAATTGCTCACACTTATTTATCTTTTGTCCATTTTAATTGTAATTTTCTGAAATTTTCCCTTTCTTTTATTATGTTGGAATTATAAGATGAAAATAAAAGTGAAGGTGTAAATAATGTAGTGTTGGGATAATTATACTTCTATTTCTCCCGTAAATTTAAAAGTTGACTTCTGATGTGGAAATGGGGTGCTAGGTGTGATTTTAACTAAAGGCAGTGTATGGTGGTGTAAACTCGTTCACAAAGTGAACGAATTCTTCAATTTTAAGGACTTGTTCTTATTGTGAATGAGTTTCAATATAGCATATGGTAAATATTCTTAAACTTATAGCTTCTTGGTAACGTATTTTACTGTTTAAAGTATTTAGGTAAAATTGCTTGGGCAATGTTAAGGTAAAAAAAAATTCTTAAAATTAGGATGTAGAAAAAGTCGGACTATGTCAAGGTAAAAAAATTCTTCATATTGATCAACTCCTGTTGTCATATGCAACCAACCCGAGGAGAAATAGAAAAAGTCTGACTATTTTACATTGGTTGTAATATTAATTGGAGTAAAAGGCCTATCATCTATACTGGTTAATAAATTAAAGTTGTAATGGTAGACTACCAACAAGTTGTTAATTGAAGTAGTATATGGTTTCACTCTTGTAAAGAGGAGGACACAAGTTTAAATATTAGGAAGCACACTTGATGGAAAAGGAGAAATTATTTTACACTTCTTCAAAAGAAATTCATATGAGTTTAGAGTGTCTTTGAGAATATCCCTTTATCAAATAAAAAAAGTTGCAATGGTTAGATTCTCATGTTCTAATTATTAAAAAATAGAGAATATTGTTATGCTTTTATATATATATATATATATGAGAAAATATCAGATTAAATTAAAAGAACAGAATAAATAAATCAACTTTATTATCGGAGGAATAAAGAACATTATTGATTGACTTTTCGGTAGTTAAAGGTTTTTTTTATTACAAGAGGCCAGGATCGAATCTGGATTAGATGCCACATAAGGTACTAACCATACCAGACGGCCTAGAGGCCATTGGTGGTAGGTAATGGTTTTAACAAAGAAGAAATTAAAATTCAAGACCTTTTACAATTTAACAACTTATGTTGGTGTGAACAAACAGAGATCACATTAGAAGTAAATATATAGTTAGAAATTTGATTTTCTATGGTGTTTTCACTAACACATACCCTCTTATTAGAAACAATCCTATTTAAGACTCAACATGATACTAAATGCAAACATATGTTGGCAGTATTTCCTAAAAAGTCATGCAACTTGGTAGACTTTCTAGCTCTTCCTAGTTATGTGCAAATCCAATTAGCAGAAGCAACACCTGTAAATAAAAAATTGATTCAAGTCGTGCTCTAGGACACTATCCTTAAAAGCTATTCCACAACTACCGGCAGATAAGACGTGGCACTCCCTAGAATTAAATGGATCCTTCCTACAAAACATGGTGAGCATAACTATTGAAGATAATAGAACTTAGCAAGTACAAAAATATGCCAGAGGAGTAAGAGAAGCTAGATAATTTTGAGAGCCAAATGGGTGTATAGAACCTCTTATTCAAGCTCTTTATATAGCCTCATATAATTGGAGAACATATTAATAACCATAATATTGTCAATTTCGAATGTTGGTGGATATCAAACAATTTAATTGAACTGTTTTCAACATATAGTATTAAAATACATTTAATCTGATTCAAAGAATTAGTTTATTAATAAATAAAACAAACCCAACGTCACTTTTGCATAATGATGCTAGCATTAAAAGTAATTTTAAAGAATTAGACAATTAGGCTCTGAATAAAGTTCCCAACGTCATTTTTAATAATAATTCCAACAATAAGGTATTAAAGTATGTTCCTAATATTTGTTAAATATTTATTAGAGAACCATTTATTAATTTATTTAAATAAATAATCTGAACTTTTAAAGAAGTCTCTAATATATACACCTAGTCCACTCCTAACTCGCACTTAGGGGAAATTACCGGATTTCCATGTGGCTCAATATTGTATGAATTCACTCCTCCTCTTAGCTTATTTAATAGTCCAAGATCACTCATTATCTGGACTCCCACAATCCCAAACAATATAGGACTTATTCCTTATCACATACACACTTATTATTTCCAACAACATCTTTCTTAGCAATGATCAAGACTCCATCTTGCTCCCTTCCTTAAACATGAACATGCCACATGACCTCTTATGAGAGCATAGAATTTTTCTCTCATGAGCTAATTACATCATATGAGGTTCATTATATTCTTCCACTCAATTAATCACTTACAAATGCTTTTTGGGATTCATTAATCAAAGGACAAGGGGATTCATTCAAAGGGAAAATGTGATATCATCAAAAATTCACATTTGGTAGTAATACCCTAATTTTTCTCAAGCTTAAATTCGGTCCTTAAGTATTTTTTTCATGATTTTCAAGAAATTGCCTTATTCTTGGTTATCAAATTCCTATAAACATTTATTTAAGCTAGATTTTCCATTTCTATCGCATAGAACCATTTTTGTAAACTCATATTAATATTAAAATAAGTTTCAATGTTATACTATTTATCAATTATGTGAGGCATCCAGCTATTTTTCATAAAAAAATTTGGTTAATTATCATTTGATTCACCAAAATTTAATAGTTATTCAAAATTTATTTCTAAGGCAATTTCTCATTTATACCATAGTTAAGACCTAAATAAGGTCTGCGGAATTATTCTGTTTCTGGGAATTTTCTTTCCTTGAAATTTTGGGTATAATTTCTAAAATTGACCCAAAAATTATGCTATTTCCCAAACTCGGAACGTTGGATGTACAATGTTACCTCTTAGCAAGTATGCTATTTTAGTTAGACATTGATTAACCTTTAATTATGTTTTTTGCCTTTATTCATACAAGTCGAATGTTACATAGTCCCTCAGACCATTCTACATTTGGGAGCATTTTTGGGACTCTACTAATTAACTAGGCTTAGAAGCTACTTATTTCAAACTATCATTCTTGAACTTCAATGTCAAAAATTTAGGATATGATATTTATCCCCCTCAATAAAATTTCAACCTTTACATTTGAGGATCAAACATCCACTTATTCCATTATTGGTAAAAGAAAATCACTTTATTGTGAGGCTCATCGAGGAGAATATACATGTCATTGCTTTTACTCAAATGTTTACCTTTTATTTGAGTTGTTGTGCTTTCATCCCAACTCATTGCTTATTTTTATGGCATGTGCACAATTAATACCCTTGTTTGTCGAGTACTTAATCTTAACTTGTTGCATTCTTTTTGCTATTTAGGCACATTAACTCATAATAGAGCGCTAACAAAGAGAATTATACACAAGAGAATTCCTAAAGAGACCTTTGGACATATCATTACAAAGGCTCGATCTCGGTTATCCACTTGGAAGGGAAAGAATTTGACGATTGCTGGAAGACTCATCCTTATTAAAGCAGTATTGTCTGCATTACCCTCATATCAAATGCAATAAACTCTTCTTCCGAAAGAGGTTTTACAAGAGATTGAAAAAGTAAGTAGAAACTTCCTATGGTGTCAAGATGAAAATGCAAAGAAAATGCATTTAATTGCTTGGGATAAAATTTTGCAGAGTAAAAAATTGGGAGAATTGGGCATTAAAAATCTTGGTCTACAAAACAAAGCATTTCTAACGAAGTTCTGTTGGGGGGCTACCAACAAAACCCAACGCATTGTGGGTGAGATGTTTGCGAGCATGATATGGTGGTGGAGACGCGTTGATACCAGTGGTAAAAATAAAAAAAAATGAAAAAAAAGAGAAAGAAAGAAAAGAAAATGCAAAACTGATTTGGCAAGCAATGACGACGGTTTAGGAAGAATTTTAGAAGGGTCTCGGAAAAAAGATTAATGATGGACAAGCAACTAAATTTTGGTGGGATCTTTGGAGTCCATTAGAGGCGCCACTGTTGCACTATGTCTCCCATAACTTGGATAGAATCAATATAAATGATACTGTAGCTAAATTCATCCTTCCTAATGGACAATGGAATGTTGAATAATGGAGAGAATTTTTCCCTACCTGGGTGGTGAATATTTTAACTAAGATGAGACCTCCATCTAATAATGGCACTGACTTAATTATTTGGCGCAATGCATCCGATGGTCAATTTACAGTGAAAGCCACCTATGATTTTCTGTCCAAACCGGTGGCAAATACCGGTCATTGGGTTTGGTCAAAGATTTAGCGTTGGCAAGTGCCTGAAAAAAAATTAAATTTTCATGTGGCAAGCAATTCATGATAGATTAAAGACAAATTCCCTTAGAGCCCAGAGAGGTTTATCAAATTCCTCAGCATGCCCCATGGGTTGTGTGAGTGAGGAGAGTATAATACACACATTGAGAGATTTTGTAAGAGAGCTAGAGAAGTGTTTTTCTCTTGTGATTTTCAGGTTTGGGTCCAGCGAAATGTCTCCCAAGACCTAGGGAGAGGACGCTTTCAACGTTGGCCATGGGTCAGGAATTTTTGCTCATGTATGTTGGCTAATTTGGAAATCAAGGTGCAAGCAATTATTCCAAAATGTTGAGGAATCAGCCAGAGAGATATTCTAGCAAGGTCATTTCCATTTGATGGAAGAAACTGTTGGATACAGAGAAAATAATAAATTAAAAATTATATTATTGATATTTCTAATTGATCTTTGAATAAAAAAGGTACATTTGAGTCTTTATATTGGAAAACTTAGAATCTAATTTAAATATTATTTAAATATAAATCTTATCAAAACTAAATCCAAAATAATTAAGATAATATATAATATCCAAAACTAAATAATAAATCAAATCAAATACTAACTAATCTAAATATCTTTGGAGTATACCAACCAACAGAAACATGTAACAAGCTACAGCATTATATTTGTAAAGGATGCAATTATAAAAATGACAGATGGAAGGCTCCTCCAATTGGACAAGTTAGGCTAGATGTGGATGCTTTAATTCGTGAGCATCAACAAGCTGTATGCGGTGGATTAATTAGAAATGACAAAGGTGAGTGGATGATGGGGTTCCATAAAAAATTGGGAATATGTCCAGTTAGTGCAGCAGAAATTCTGGTCATAAAGTCTGGGTTGGAAATATGTAGAAGATTAGAGCTCAAAGATATACATGTTCAGATTCACTGGAAGCAATTAATGCACTGATGAGAGATTGTGGTGCTCAACATCCTTTTAGAGCTGAGATTGAAGAAACCCGTCATCTCATTTATGGGGAGTGGAGTGTTGAAATACATCATGTGTGTAAAAAGAGTATTGAATGTGCAAATATATTGGCAAAAGGAGCTCATGAGGAAATTGGGCAAATAAGGATAATTCCAACATTATCTACTTGCTGCAGGGATCGGTTTATTCTGGATCAACAACATGCTTTTGAGGATAGGACACAATGTGTAGTGTCTTTTGAGTAGGTAATTTTCAAGCCCAGCTTGCCCTATGTAGCCAAAAAAAAAAAACTTTACCTTAGGGATTTAGCTTATTATACCCTAGTTTATTAACATGATGTTCATAGCTCTTTCTATTTCTTTTGCATTCTTGTTTCATACTTTACTTGCTTAAATTTATTTTGTCTATGACTTATAGCTCTAAACCCTATTAACATTTATTTTCCTTTGTTGAATAATATAGAAGTGCGTTTGGCCTAGTTAACAACAAGCTTTTTGAAAAACAAAAGATAAAGAATATTCTCTCCATGTTAATTGTCCAACTTCAAGAGGCATTTGTATTTTAAACTCATCCGTGGTCATTGTCTTCTCAAAGAGTTTACTTTACTCGTACTCTTATTTATCAATAACTTGTGTCTCCCTTAAGCCTCTCTAGGATCTACTCAAATAATGAAATCTACAATTATAAGCCATGTTAGGATCTACTATGACCATTCATAATATACTACTATGACTCCATTGTACTTTATTGGGATCTCTTAAGAGATTCATAACCATAGGACACAAAGTTATAAAATTACTCATCTCTATTTAATTTTTAACTACATACATTAATTATTGGGAGAATTAGTAAGGAAATTAATATCAGAAAATTCTTTATTGATAAGTAAGAAGCTATTATTAATAAGTTAAGGAGTTATATTGACAAGCTGAAGAGTTAGTTGGGACTTGTTAAATAATTACTTTCTTTACTTGGGACCTCAATATAATTCTCCCTTGATTATTTCCTAAGACTAATCATATACAATGGTATTTCTCACTTAGGCCTTGATCATTCCTTCAAACAACTCCATAATCATTTGCTTACATATATTATTTACCTTCCCTATCTTTTCAACTTCATCATGCCTTTTCATTAATTATTTTTATAGTGTCTTATTACTTGTTCAAATTTGTGGCCATTTGGCTTGAAATCGTACTTATGCCATATTAACTTAGCTTCAATGGGACTCAAGTTCTTACAAGTCCTATTGCTTTAGAATACTATAGACGTTACAAGGATATAACTCATCATACTACATTATCTTTATCAAGGCCACCATGACCAGCTAAATGTTTTGGTTGCCATTGTACCTTCAAGTGAAGGCACAGGCTCACACCCATACTTCGCTTGCTTAAGTCTTAGCTATTACTCTATAGAGGGGAGTCTATTAATTTTGAGCTAGTGGCCACCTATACTTTTTCATTAGAATGTCAAACTATTTTCAATCAAGTAACAAATATATATATATATATATATGTATATATATATATATAACTGAAATGCAAGAATAGGTAGCAATGCTACCTTTTATGCTCACATTTTCTCATGCTTTATTTTCTTTAATCCTTGAGGTTAGCTAGCCAAACTACCAGTTCATTTTCCTTGATGTCTCAAGGCTAAATACATTAATACAATATTCATTTCGCTCATTAGAACCATGGAAACAATATAATACTTCATTCTCTTAATCTTTTCCTACACATTGTTTTATGAGGAATTCAATAGTGACATCTATTTTAGGAAAGTAACACTCCTTCAAATAGATTCATTCCTGACAAAACTATAGTGTTCTTGAACCTTAAAGGATAAAATTTTGCTTATATACCGAAATCCTTTGTTTTATAGCACTTAAAATAATTTCCTACCATCATGAGTGTATCAGTATACCATTATAATCACATGGGTCTAACGACATCACGCCGGTGCATCTAATCACATGTCAACATAGCAAGCTATTTGATGGAAATACTCAAGCTTCAATATGATATTCAATGATAAAAACCTTATAAGGAGTGTAGGTCTTATATATGAAGGTGAACCTAAAAAAAAGGTACACAACTAACAGGAAAGAAAAGTCACATGGGTGCATTTGTGGGGCAGTCCACTCTCCTCACAAACACTAATATTTTCCATGCCCCTAATAACAACTAAACATATTATTATATACTCAAGCTCCCTCTCTAGCTGTCTTATTAGAAAATACTACAAATATCCCTCTCACATGTTCTTCACCTCTCTTCTATATTAAATCTTTGGGCTCAATGCCCAAATTCAATATTACCCCCAACGTGAAGTGTGACATTAACCTCAAGGTTAAGAAGAGGAAGCAATAGCTATTGGATGTATTAGACTTCTGGAAGAATAAGTTGGGTTAGTTGGAGCAGGCAAAGATATTCCTTTGATTGGTGATTCATTAGATATAATCAAGATTTATAGTTGTTATTTCTTGCACTTATGACTTGGTTAGAATTTCTCATAACATTTGAAGCAGAGACCTAGCTCATAACGACAATCGATATCGGCATCAAGTTAAGCCCAATTATTGATTTCTTTATTGTTGGCCCAAACCCGATTCGGCCTAACATCTAATGAAGTTGGACAATATGGGCTAAGATCCAATTCCTTTCCTCAATACATAGTGCCATATCCAAGTATTATGATAGTGTGTGACGATGGAGTAAATGCAGTCAACCTTGATTTTCAATTGCAGGCCATTCATGTAAGCTCCGATAAAAAATTCTCGTTATGGTTACCAAAAGTTGCAAAAAGAAGTTCAAATCACCTAATGTATTTTGCCACACTCCTATAGTGTCAAAAAGATATCATCATCACATAGGGATTATCATTTCGAGATGGAAGAAAATAAAGTATCAGGTCTCCCTTTAGCTCTTCTAGTTTGCTGCCAACTTACGAATCTCCTTCCAGTCGAACTAATTGAGCGCAAACCTTCAAAGCAAAGAGCAACATCAAGTTGGTTTAATTTAACTACCTTATTAATCTTGAAGTAACAATACACCAAGTTCATCTAAAACACAGTGGCATATCGAGTTTTCGATAATTGGAGACTTCAGAGAAATCTTTAAAAAACTGAGGGGCCAGAGCTCAAAACGACATGTTTTCTTTTTTTTGGGGTGAAAATTGTTATTAATATGGAACCCCTTTGATATGTTATTAAGTTGTTTTTATACCGGAACTCATTTTTGGACTCCTACTTGTTCCAGCTATTCAATAACCACATAGTCTAAATTTTTAGAGAAGGAAGACATTTCCAAGAACAAGAAAGAGAATCCATCACCCAATGCCATGTAACAGTGATACACAATGACAGTGAAATAGTCTAATAATGCCCTGAAAATTGTAGGTTATATTGATGAAATCACTGTTAAACAATTACAGAGCAATGATAGTAACAGAATCGTCACAGAACTTGCAAAAAGCAATGCAGAAAGAAAGCTATGAACGAAGAGGGATAGAGGGAATGAGGTCACAGAAAACCAGAGGGAATAGTAACAGAATCGTCTTTTATCATGCTTCCTCTTCCCAATCTCTAAGTTTCCACATTTTCTTCTTATTACGCAAACTACGTCTGAGCATTAAGGCCTTATCCATTTGCATTGGGCTTTCTTCATCATTTATCTCTCGGCCACTAGTAGCGACCTTATCCTCAAGGTCGAATTCTGGGTATAGTTGTTGAATGACATTTGTGTCTTCCCATGTCGGTTGTAGGGAGCTATATATCCCATTGGATTAAGACTTGCATACGAGAAATATTATCAATGTGCACCACTCAAGAATCCGGTACAGCCAACGGTTGACTAATAGGCCCTTCCGGCATTGACAGCAGAGATAGTGGTAGGAAAGTTTAGTTGAATCAATCCCAAAAAAATTCTTAAGAGCTGATACGTTGAACACTGGATATATACGTGCATGTGCTGGTAATTCCAACTTATACGCCACAATGCTGATTCTTTGAAAAACCTTGAAGGGTCCGAAATAAGCCAAAGCCAGATTTTGGAGTTTTTGAAGTTGTACGGAATGCTGACGATGATGTGGCTGTAATTTGACCAAAACCAGTTCGCCCACCTCGAATTGCAAGTCAGTGAGTTTAAGATTAGCAAAACGCTTCATGCGTGTTTGTTATGGATACAGAGAAAATAAGAAACTCAAGAAACTCAAAATTCTATTATTGATCTTTTTAATTGATCATTGAATAAGAAAAGTACATATGAGTCTTTATATAGGAAAAACTTAGAATCTAATTTAAATATTATTTAAATCTAAATCTTATCAAAACTAAATCAAAATAATTAAGATAAAATATTGTTGAAAATAATAAGTTGGTGTGTCATAAGGAACAAATCCTACATTCTTTGGGATTGTGGGGATTCAGATAATGAGTGATATTGGACTACTAAATAAGCTAAAAGGAGAAGTGAACTCACACAATATTGAGCCACATGGAAATCCGGAAATTCCCCTAAGTGTGGGTTAGAAGTGGATTGAGTGTATTTATTAAAGACCTTTAGAAAATATATTTAAAAATATATTTTAATAATTTTATTATTGGATTTTATCATTAAAAAATGATGTTGGCCCTTTAGTTACAGATTTATAAAATAATTAAATTTTTATGAATGGATATGGACGTTGAATTTTGAATGAATATGAAGGCACCAAGCAACGTCCACAAACAATAACTTAATGGATATTATTGTGACTTTATGAAGGCATACCAAGCAACGTCTACAAACAATGACTTAATGGATAATAATGTGATTTTATGAAGGCACCAACGTCTTCTTTTTCATTTGCCTATAAAAGGATATTGAATGAGGTTCTCCAATATATACAATTGGCTCTTGAACTCTCAAGCCCTTTTCCTCCACTATCATATTTTTATACTTGCTGAGTTCTATCACCTTCTGTAGTTCTGTTTACCCTATTTTATAGGAAGGATTCGTTTAATCCTAGGGAGTGCCACAACTTCTTTTGCTGGTAGTTGCAAAATAGCTCTTAAGGACAGTGTCCTTAGGCACGACTCAGATCATTTTTTATTTACAGGTGTTACTATTGCTGATTGGACTCGCACATAGCTAGGAAGAGCTAGAAGGTCCACCAAGTTGCATGACAGTTTAGAAGCTACCGCCAACATATGTATCTTGATTTTGAAACATTACAGAACCAAAACATACACATGCAATCAGATTCTAGGCCTCTCAAACACTACATGCATGTTTAGTTTTCACTCCTACAATGATCAAAGTCCATTTTCGATTTGTTCAAGCTATTACCCATTCGATTTTGGGACATGCATTTTCAGAAATTGTCTTTGATCATACATGCATCCCCTAGTTCCTGAAGATAAACCGAAGGATTGAAAGGAAAGGAAATTTCAAACTCACCTAACTCAAAATCTTGGTTTGCATATGATGATCATCTCCTCAACTTTCT
The DNA here is from genome assembly GCA_037177275.1 of Acacia concinna. Classification (NCBI taxonomy): domain Eukaryota; kingdom Viridiplantae; phylum Streptophyta; class Magnoliopsida; order Fabales; family Fabaceae; genus Acacia; species Acacia concinna. The sequence continues at coordinate 12,111,681 of JBAGKO010000008.1, forward strand.
CAGTTTCAACAACAGCAGAATTCGAAGCTCCCTCTTCTTCGGATTTGGCAAGGAGATGGAAGAAAAACTACAGAACCAAGCTTGGTCTTCCTCTCGGCTTTGCTATCTCTCCCACGATTCAGCAGAATATTGTAGAGTCAAGCCCCCTCCTCAGCGATGAATTGTAGAAATGGAGATGAAGACCCAACTGCAGCGATTTGACTCTCACTCTCCTCGCGATTCCTCTCACACGGCTTAAGCAGCAGCAGAATTCATTATTCTTTCACGGTTCAGCTGTGATCCTCTTGGCGAAAACAATATAGGATGATGGAATATTAATGAAGACCGAAGGAACAAATGCCTCATTCTCACGGTTTGTTCTCCCAGCTACAGCACTGAAGCACCCCTTCCTCACACAGTTCTCTCTCTCTCTCTCTCACTCTTCTATCTCTGTGGGAAAGCAAATGAAGTGGCTGAGTGTATATATATTGTTGACCGAATGCATTTAACCCTCACAACTGTCATCTTTTCCTTTAACACGTGGAGAGGAGGGAAAGAAATGGAGAATTCTGTGGAAATATGTGGTATGATTGAATGTATATTAAAACTGAAGCACTCGCTATTCCTTTTCTCCGTGGAAACAAAGTGAAACAGCTGGATATATGTATATATGTTGACCGAATTGCATGAAGATTTTTGGCTGTCATTCTCTCTTTTGCTCTATGTGGAAGGAAGGGAAGAAATGGGTAGATAATTACATGCCATGTGTTACCATACATGGAGGAGAAGAAACACAATTGGGTGTTTTATTATATGAGGAATAAAATTTATTCATTGGGCCTTCCAATATTTTTCCCCATTTTCCATCTTAGTCCCTCTTATTAAGTTAAATAATTCCATGTATTTAAATTCCAAGATGATTTATAATTCTTATATGCCCAATTATTTCTCTTAAATTCCCCAAATAATTCCCATATATTTTAGATCAAAATACACCTCTACATATTATCCTTAAATTTCCTCAAAACACACATAAAATCATACAATAATGATTTTATCATGATTTAATGAGTTTACCAAAAATTGGGATATTACATCTAACATTGTATTTCCCTATCTACTATTAGATTTACCTAGATTTAGGAATTTCTGTATATTGGTGAAGGATTGATTTTATGATTGTAAAATTCTGAGTTTAGAATATGTAATGCATTTGGATTGTTTGTTGTTATCATTGGATGATTTGTCTATATATATATATATATATCTTGAGCCCTTGTGTTTAGTTGATTTATTAATGATCATTGATGATTTTTCTGTACTCTTGGTATCTTCAGATTGTTGATTGACAATATGAGGATATTGTGTCATCCATCCATTTGCACTCTAAGTGGTTTTTAACAATGTGTTAGGAGATGTTAAGTTAACTTTGATTGAAGTGAAGTTTTCCATTAATGAAGGCATTGGACCTAAGTGATTGCTTGGGGTTTTTAATTGGCTTAGAGATTTCAGACTCCCAAATATCTTCTAAGAGCAAGGATAGCTGAGTTTTCATCATCAAGAAACTATTTCATCATTTTTCCCTATTATCCAAAACATTCCTTTACATCTTAAAAATACCAAAAATATTTATTTTACCAATAAAGTGCTCCTCGAGAAGAACGATTGGTTGTGCCCTAAACATTATTTGGTGCAATCACATCTTGATGGCCCGAAAAGCAGCAATCCATAGTCCAATCATCTAGCCTCTGGTATTTGATGCTTAGGGCATCTTGATAATAAACCTTGGAAGCAGTTTCAATACTCAGAAAATATTTCATGCACCCTTTATTTCGCCTCATATATCTCTTTTGCAAGAGAAGTAATTTTTGAGGTGGGAAGTTATTTGTCCAAGAAAGCACCTTGAAGGCTTGCCCACGATGTAACATGTGTGGAATGGTAAGGAAGCACCATAAACCACCCCTTAGCTCTTCCTTCTAAGGTGAAGTAGAATACTTATCTTAAGACTTCATTTTTTTGAATTTCCACCGACTTCATGGAAGTGCATACCAACCTTAGCTCTCTCAAATGTAGTTGGGGATCCTCTCCTCCTAATCCATAAAATTTGGGCAATCTACTCATCAAGGGGTTCTTAAGCTCAAAGTTTATGGCAAACTCCAGATAAGCTCTAAATAGGTCGACATTATCTACATTAAATGTCAAGTCTCTAATGGTACGCCTATCATTTTGCTAAACCTCCTCATTATCAGCCCCACCCCCACCATTAGGGATTGGAACATCCTCCCGGTGGTCTATCACTAAATGATGATCAATGAAACCAACAATAGATAAAGACAAACGATCTAAAGAAGACTCCTCTAACACAAGAGACAGAGGTAATGAAATCCACAAATCCCCTTGGATAGGAATGAATCGACGAGGTGAACTACT
>JBAGKO010000008.1:12114189-12124190 GCA_037177275.1 Acacia concinna
TTTCGCCCATAAATCAGCAAAATGCAATCTTGAAACATTTAGTCCACATAACACAAATATCATGCACTTTGATAGTATATGTATGCAATTTCCTTGTAAAATGCCCCAGAAAACTATGTAAATATTGTGTCAGATCACATTAATAATAAAAATCACACGATAGAGAGTGTGAATAAAAAACTTGAATATGTACAACTTATCCTAAATTTGGTCTATATAAATTCATCTCACATCCAGTTTTTTTTTTTTAAAAAAAAAAATCACTTGTCATCTTAAATATTTTAAATACTCACGTATAATTTTAATACTATAAAGAATCAAAGATACCAGAAAAAAAGAAAGAAAGAAATATAAGTATACAAAATATCTAAGAGGATTACTAAAAAATTGGAAAATTAATTATTAAAAAGGGAGAATTCCACTTAAATACTACATGAATTTGTAAAATTCAAAAAGATCTATTAACATTTCAAAAAAGACATAGACCAAATTGGGTTTCAAATTTTTGGATGTGAACAGTAGTAGGATTTTTGCTATAAAAGTAATGGAATTACCCATAAGAGTAATGGATTTCGCTATAATTTTCTGGTCTTTGTTTTTCTCTCTCCCTCTGTCATTATTCATCTGACACTAACACTAATTGACACATAGTAACAGAGGAGAGAGAAATATGCCCATGACAGATGAGAGATGAGATTTTCGCTATAAGAGTTATGGGATTACCTATAAAAGTAATAGAATTCGCCAGTTTCCAAATCACTTTTCACTTCAGCAAATTTGGAAAACAAAGGAGAGAGGGAATTTTTCGCTATAAGAGTAATAAAATTTGTTAGTTTCCGTACCACTTTTCACTTCAAAAAAATTTAAAAAAACCCAATTTTGTCCATAATACCTTAATGTCTTTTTAAAATGTCAACAGACCTTTTTGAGTTTTGAAAATTCAAGTGGTATTTTAGTATCATTTTCCCTATTAAAAATGCCTACAATATGAATTAGAAATATGAAAGATGATTGCCGATAAAAAGTAAAGAGGTGATTGGAGGCAGCGGTTCGTATAAGCTCCTTGTGTCAAAAATTGTTTCAAGGCCTATTTGGTTATGATTTATTAAAAGTGACTTATTTTTATAAGCGACTTATAATAAAAAATTTATAAAAATAAATAACTTATCAAGAGGCATTGTATTTAGATTGAGGTAAAAAAAGTGATTTATGAAAAAATGACTTATTTTCATAAGTAATTTTTTTCAGCTTCTCTTTATAAGCTATTTATTGACATAAATAGCTTATTACCATAAGATCCTATGAGACATCTAAAATCATAAAGCTACTTGTGTTTTTTTACGGCAATGCTCACAAACACTTTAGACCACTCTGCTCAAACAGGCCCTAACTCAGAAAATTTTAACCTCAAGCAGAACCATTGTCCCTTTTTTTCAAAACTTTCGAGATTCCTAACCATCATTAATATTCTCAGAAAATCCATAAATGTCGCTTCGCCATTGATAAAATCGAAAACCCAAGAAGAAGGATATAAAGACAGATTTTCATTAATTAAAATATATGAACTACTGAACTTCCGAACAATTAAGAAACTCAATGGTCAATACAGACAATGCATTATTCAATATAATTTCACAAGTAAACAGTTGCATTCCTGTGCATTTTAGTTATCACCAGGCTTTGGTTCCAGGATAAAAGCACTCTATGCCATTTTCCTTGATCCTGAAGTGGAAATTGCGTATCTTAATCGGTGAGCTTATTTGAGGATTTTGCGTTTCTTTGTTCATCACCGTCAACTGCATAAAATGGTTTCAATAAGATACATTGTCATGCAAAAATAATGGGGCATGATCTAGCAGATTACATTTCAAATTAAGCAAATGCAATCATACGCACCGTCTCCATAAAATTAATATGCATATGAATATTACTAGGGATCCCAGAACAATACAGGTTTCTAGAAGAGGATCAATACACATATCAAATAACTTGAGTCAAATTTTGTCAAGATAGATAACTAATAGGGAAAATCATTTTGCAAGTACCTATACTTTTCCTCAATTTTTAATTGAGTACATGTGTGTTTTTCCTATTAACTAAATACTTCAATTCTGCTTTGTTAGTACCATTAATCCCTATAACCTATTTGCTCCTGTGCAAGAGGTTAACAGTGCTACCAGAACAAGGTTATAGGGGATGACGGTGCTAATAGAGAAAAATTGTAGTTAAAAGAGAAAAACACACAAGTACCAAATTAAAAATTGTGGCAAAATATAGGTAACTGCTCAAAACTGATATAAGAATATTTTATATTGACTAAATATACCTGCCCATGCACATCGTTTGCCAAACCCGTGGCTAATGGTTCAGCCTTGATCAAAATGTCTGCAAGGTACTCCATTTCTAAAATAAGCATAGGTTTCTCCCCATCCAAATAGATATCCTTGTGATCAAGCGCAACAAATGTAGAATCCTATAATATAAAGAAATGATAAGACAATTATTTAACTACTAAAAGATCACTATCTTCCCAATTGGGTTCTTAAGAAATAAATGCTCCTAATGTAAACATTTTCCCAATGAAAATGATCATTTGGAAAAAAATCACTCACTACAGAGACTTGCTGATTTGGCATGAACAGGAACCATGGCCGTTAACTCATAAATTGGACTTCCCTAGGTGTGATTTCCCCCTAACATGGTGTGTCAATTTAGACAATGTGGCAGTAAAAAAGACATTGATGATGTTATGTGAATCGACTCAATATACTTTGTGAAAATTTGCCTAAACAATGCCGGTGTATGGACACATGGGCAACTCCAGGTCAGCAGTTAATAGCCGCATGGCCTTTCATTTGTGCAACATCAACAAATTAGTCAAGTGACTAAGACTAAACCTAGGTAGAACCAATTTGATTGGGGAAAATTTTTTGGGCACCAAATGAAGAGACCTTATCTTTGGAAGTAAAGGACTAAATCACATTTGCTCTGAAATAAAGCGTGGAACCATGAGTTAAAAAAGTGTCAAGGAAATATTCAACTTACAAATTCTGATGTTAAAGTCAGGCAATAATGCAGAAAGTCTAAAACATCGTTTGAAGAGCCATTAGCAGCCACTTCAAAAAGCGATACATCATCTACCATGATGCTAACAAAATTCGTGCTGTCTGGGTGTAATGAGCTGATCACTCCTACGATTTTCTCAAATAGAGCAGTAAGCCAATTTTGAGCAACTTTTCCTTCATCTGGTCATCAATAACACAGAAACCTGGTAATTAGTAATTACTATTATTTTTCCAGTCCCAAAGAGTACATGTGAAATTTCTCTGTTTTCTAGTGGTCCCAAATGTAAGACAACTTGTACTAACATCATATGCTATTGTTTCTGCTTTAAGCACAAAATAATTCTGGATGAACACACAATTACCTGTCACAAACTTATAACAAGTACAAACTACAAACAGTACTTAGTACATACTACTACTTCCAATGAGCTTTGAAGCCACTTTGCTTGATAACCTTGGTTCTTGAAGACTTGAACCACATCTCTGCCCCCTTCTTACTATTTTATGAAGCTTCAAAAATCCCACATATTTACATAAACAACGAAATGGAAAGTGCATACAGTAGACCAAACTATACCATGCGGTTCATTTCATCCACATTTGCTCATCAGAAGGTAATTTGTCTTAATTATACTTGTTTATGTGTAGCCTATGATCATCAGCCAGCAAGTCAGGTGAAACGATTGGGAGCTGGTGGGTTTACAAGGATCATCACAATCTAAAAACCTACTGGTTACTATCTACATAGAGCCACTCCTAAATTATTTAAATTTATTTAATAGAATCACACGCATCATGGGGACAAAATAAAACAAGATATTATTACCTTATTTTTCTCACCTGGACACTGCCACATAAGCATGTCAATAAAAAAGAATCTACTATTATCTCTTTGAGCAGCTAAGTTGCAACCCTGAAACAATAAGTATTAATGAGTAACACAATCTATCAGTGGTTTTATCTATGATTCAAAAACAACATAGTTTCCCCAGAAATGTAGAAAGCAACGAGAAGCTGCAAACAATATTAACACCTAAGGATTAAACTGCCCCATACTTATATCACCTTCAAAATTTTACAATAACTTCAAACAAAGATCAAACCAAAACAGGATTTAAGAAAACAATCTGGCAAATGCAATCTTGTAGAAATGCAAGATATCTAAACTTCAGGAAGCACATAGCACTCGAATTTAGTGACAGTCGCCATATGATTCAAATGACAAAACCAGTAAGTGAAAGGCATGTATGTCAAGAAAGATGACAAATAAAGCCATTAATTTGCAGAAATATTTGCTTCCTATTCAATAAAAGAACAAAGCAAAACTATTTCTGCATTAGGTGCATTAATTCCAAGACAAATAAAACCTGTCACAAATCGAACTAAATCGTTAGCCTAGTTGGGTGCACAAAAGCAGTCGCCAGATCCATCAAATGATGAAATAATGACCGAACCAAAAGCCTTGAGCATGTTTCGGAGTTGGAAAACTTTTTTGCTCCAAAATTCCTGAACTTTGAGGAATAAAAAATAACCAATGGAAGACTTTGAAGGTTTAGTCGAAAGTTTTTCATTATCTTCTTCTACTAACTAATAACTACTAAACAGGCTTCCTTTTCTTTCATTCAACTTCCATCCACACATCGCATCAGAAAATCAAAATTGATGAACAATAATAATCCCAAACACATTTATGGTGCACTATTGGCTTATAAATTGAATACAGAGCAACCTAAAATTACGAAAGTGGCAAAAGGTGTAGGAAACAGACGAGTTTTCTAAGGATGCGATCGTAGTGAGCAAATGAATGATTGAAGGCAAGGAAGATGACAACAGAGGAAGTCTGAGAAAAGAGAGAGCGCTTGACGAGGTGGTGAAGAACGACAGCTCCACTGGTCTCTAAGCAATCTTCAACAAGCACGAATCGACCGCCCAGGTGGCCAGGTTTGTCGTGGCCGTGAAACCCTAGGGCCTCGTCCAGAAGGTTCGACGATTGAGGCTCCATCTACCCGTTGTGTCGCTCGAAGTTCACGTTTCAACCTGTAGACGAACAGAGCGGCCGAACTGCAACCACAGGTCATATAGGCGGGATTCTGCCGTGCCCGGGGTGGTTGCTGAAAGGATGAAACCCTGTTTTTTGTTTTAAGAAATTAAGAAAATTAGAAGGGAAAAAGTGAAAAAAAAAACACAGAAAAAATTCAACACTGTCAAAAGGGGTAAATTCTATGTAAAGACAGTTATAACTTGTTTCATTGAAGTTGACAAATTATTTATGTTATATTCTCCCCCCAACATTTTTATTAATAACTTTCTCCTTTTTATGATTGATCCTCAATATAAACAATTTTTATTTCTTATCTCAAAATTTAAACTAAATTTTTCTTTTCTACTTCTATTAATTAAATACATTTATAATAATTATCTCACATGCACTACTAATTTTCTCTCATATAATTATTTATTACACATTCTCTCTTATATATTTTATAAGAAGAATTGCATTTAAGTCTTAAGTAAAAGAAATAATTTATTGACAAGTCTCGTGGTAAATCTCAACTTGTCACTGAAAAGCTCTTCACTTATTAATAAAGATTTTTTTTATGTTATTTCTCTTATATGGGACCTACATGCAATTCTTCTTTATCTTATGTTCGTTCTCTTTCCTACTCTTTTTCATAAACAGAGGTATATTTGGGAAAAACGTGGCATTTTTGATACAATTATTATTTTTAATTAATTTTAACCAATTATTTGTATTTTGCAATGAGAAAGAAAGTTACTTATAAAAATGACTAAATGTATAATTATAGATTTAAAATTTGTTTACCTTCATATCCTTTAATTGTTAAAATAGCAAAATTGAAAACAAGACCATAGCATTTGCTTTATTAATTAATTTCTTAAAAAGTGAGCACGAAAAGAATAGACAAAGAAGTAAAATGAATTATCTTTTTAAAACGGCGAATGCTAGATATAAACATTTTATTCGGGTATATAACAAAGCCGTCAAAGAGACTTAATTTGGATCACTTGTTGTATGGTGTATCTTATCAGTGTTTTTTTTCTATTATTTAAATATTTTTAATAAAAAAATATGACATAGGCCCATGAAAATAAGTTTATTTCAGTTAATACCAACAGATTATGAAATTTCATAGCACTCATTGTATCAAAATGAAATTAAGCTCTTTCAATGAAAAGACAATAATGTCTTTACTTTATTTTTTTTATAATAGCATTTATAATATAAATATGGACATTTTAAGACAAATAAATTAAATTTTTAAAGTGAAAAGACAATAATGTCTTTACTTTTTTTTTAAAAAAAGCATTTACAAGATAAATATGAGTATTTTTAAGATAAATAAAAATATTTACAAGAGAAATATGTACATGATCAAAATGTTTGAACTCCCTAATGATTCACATGTTTGTCTTGTAAATATATTTATTTATCTTGAAAATTCCTATATTTTTCTTATAAATACTTTTATAAAAAATAAAAAAGGTATTATTATCTTTTTACTAAAAAAAACAAACTTAATTTCATTTTAACCCAAAGAGTACGTTAAATGTTGACCCAAGGGATGCATTAACTAATAAAAATTGTTTCCATATGGTATAAATAATATTTTCCCGTTAAAAAATATTAAAATAAGGGTCGATGTGCTTAGATTAAATAATTATAAGCTATTTTCAAAAGTATTAAAATAATCATGAATTATTTTTTAAAACAAAAGTAACCATGAAAGTTATAAAATGGTGCAAAACCATTAACCTTGCTACAATAACCTTGAACGAGCAACCTAAAAAATTAACGGCCGATATAGTACTTTAATGGTTTTACACCTTTTTTTAACATTTATTGTTACTTTTGTTTTAAAAAATAGTTCATGGTTATTTTAGCACTTTTGAAAAAAATTTATGGTTATTTAATAACCTTAACCCTTACAATAATATAGAAAGGAAACAGGTGGGATCCTCAATGGAAAAAGTAAGGGAAGTTAAATATTCTTGATGGTGTTTCTATATATGCTCCCAAATAAATTGTGTGTCTACTTTTGCACCATGTAATAGATACTCCCTCTTGTTCTTATTATAAGGTATAAACTAACCATTGTATTTGATCCTTTTTATAAGACACTTGTAAGTTTACAATATGTATTAAATTTATTTTTACATGTATGCCTATATTGAATAAGAGTGGTAGGAGAGAGTGATAATTAATACAAGTATGGCATTTAACTTTAGTGTAGTTAGCAAGGGTAAGTATTGGAAATCAATTGAATTTTATGACAACTTAAATGATTTTAACTAATTTTATTAGTTTGTGAAAATTAGTAGTTGATGCCGTATAATAAGGACAAGAGAGAGTAGTTGCTAAATTTGCTCATAAAGATATTGTTAATTGCTAAATTTGTATTTTCACCCTTTTTAAAATTTGAATTAATTATTATTAGTTTAAACGAAAGAAACATATGAAATAGCTTATAGTGAATAGGAGGTTAGAATTTGCTAAAAAAAAAAATAGAATAGGAGGTTAGAAATTGTATAAGGAAGACCAAAAATAAAATATAAATGTATAAATACTACAATACCACTAATAAAACCCCAATATTATCTCTAACTCCCTCTTGAATACTTGATTTTCTTTTGTGTATTAAAAACGTCTCAAGCATTCCACATTTTACATTAATGGGCCGCATCAATTAATTGTCTTGTTAAATGCAGTGAATCATTGCAGTTCACTTCAACTTTGGTTTGCCCTTGAATATCTTCCACCTCGTTTTCATTGATCACTAGCCGTACAACAAAAAGGCACACAAATTTTAACCCAAAAAATTAAAATGGAAAATCTAAGAAAAATGCTAAGGAAATGATAAAAAGACAACTTAGTATGTCGAAATCTGAAAATTCTAAATTAATTTTTTACAGGAATCTGAAATTTTTAGATTCTTAAAAATTTTGTGAAATTACTTAAATGCCCTTGGATTTTAACAGTTTGAGTATCTATATTAACAGTTTAAGTACACATTGGCTAAATGCCCTTAGAAGTGTTAATATAGATACTCAGGATGTTTAAATCCATGGTCACAAAAATTTTAAGATTCCAAAAATTTTAAATTCTTATGAATGATTGATCTGGAATTTTTAAATTTCAATACATTAAATTGTCTTTTTTATATTTCTTTAGTATATTTCTGGAATTTTCTCAAAATGAAACTATCTTCAGCCATTGAATTGCTCCATTTATCTGTATTTCCAATTCTTGTTTCTTGAAGGAGTTCATCATATTAACTATCATATAATAAAAAACATATTTTTTATCATTTTTAAAAGTTGATTTTAGTAATTTCTAAAATTAGTATGATATGGTTGTAGGGAAGTAGGCTTAATTTCAAGCAAGAACAAAACGGGAAAGTAGGCTTAATATTGTAAAAGACAAAACTTACATCTAGTGCCATATACATCGTTCAGTTCCCTAATAAGATAATGCCACCTGAAAATTTTTTAAACATCATCAAGTAACAACATTACCCTACTGTCCCCATCTTTGTTTAAGGTATGTCCAACAGGCATCGTGAATAGCATATACAGTGGTGAGCGTGGAGGGCAGGATAACAGCAGTAGGTGATCGTGAAGAGGGGATTCAGAGATCATGGAGGAGAAGCTTCTGTTCTGATTAATTTTCTCCATCTTAGAATTTTAAACCCAACGTAACCCCACCATTCATATGTTTTGGAAGCTTCAGGTTATAGCATTGTGGGTATTTTGATGCATATGGTATTTCAATAAATTGAGGAGTATAGATCCTTATATTTGCACCATTCGTGATAATATATATGTTTGAGGCTATAAATAAAATTTGAGCGGTTTTTGGTCTTGTTGTTTGTTTTTGATAAGTATCAAATCCTCTATTCAAAGTCTAAAACTCTGCTTGATGATATCCAGTTTGCTAATATAATAATAATTTTCTTATTAATTTGTTGGCCTTTTTAAATCCAGCCAGCTGTTTCTTCGCCTTGTTTTCACTCTTCTCTGTAAGGATACTTATAATCTTCTTCACCACAATCACCAGTCGCCATAATCCCACCCTCCACGCTCACAATGGTACGGTATGTGTTATTCGATCAATGGTAGAGTTTTATGACTTCATCCATAAGTTTCTTTGTCTTGTGGGCAATACTGTAAACAGAGATGGGACAGTAGGCTAACACCGTTACTTGATTATGTGTAAAAAATTTCAGGTGGCATTCTCTTATTAGAGAACTGGACGAACTGGGTACAAGGCATTGGACATAAGTGATAGGATTCTAAAGGGCAATTTCGTTAATGTTGTCAGGTCATAGGAGAAGACACCTAATTTAAGAGGGCTTTCAATTAATTTTTTTTTCATGTAATTTTTTTATTTAAGGGGTTTTCTAATGTCCAGATATAATAGGAATTTTGGTATATCTTTTAGATATCTCAAATTACCTTAAGAATACTTTTATTTATTAGTATTTTTTATTTCAGGATATTAGTTTAAATTTTTAAGTTGCCAAATAGAGATGTCAAAGATATTATTTAATATCTTTGATTTAATTATGTTTAGATAGGGTCTATCTTATCTTAATATCTTAGAATATATTTGTTTATATCTTTTTTTTTATTGAATATAAACTCAAAGCAGAACAAAGAAAGAAAGAAAAAACTAAACTAAATGGGTAGAAGCATCAACCCTTAAAGCCTCAAACAAAAAATTTGGCACATCTCAGAATGGAAAATAACCATCAGCGATAGATAATGATTCTTTTGCTAATATATCAGTCATGCTATTTGCATCATGAGCACACCACTCCAAATGAATCTCCCAATCACACTCTAGAAAACTTGTAATTTCTGACAGCAACATTGCCTCCTGATGATCTTCTCCCCATCCATTTGTAATAAGATCTA
>JBAGKO010000008.1:12124290-12138573 GCA_037177275.1 Acacia concinna
AAGTCGACTCGTCCTTTTGGGCTGATCTCCAACCGGACCAGCCAGGGGGCCGGTCGGCCGATTTTTTGGTCCGACCGGCCGGCCCGGTTCGGCCCTTTGTACCATGAAAAAAACAATCCACATCTACATACTGATATTCATTTATTATCTATGAATCACTCTAATGTGACAGTTCTCTATGTCCAGCCTCAAGCAAATTGAGCATTTTTTCATTTCTTTAAAATAATAAATTAACATCAGTGTGTAGATGTGGATTTTTTTTTAAATTTTTTCTTTGTATCCACTACCACCTAGGACAAAAATCGTAGTTGAGTCATCATTCAGGTAAGCCTTAAAAGTGGAGAAAAGAGAGAGTCAAACTTAAAGATCAATGTGAATTTTTTTGCCCCACTTTTGTAACCACATAACCACTATTGCATCCCCAAAAAGTACTTGGTGTTGAACGCACTTTGAAAAAAATTTACATGTGTATTTTTGCACATTTGCCCTATTTTCTATGTAGATCTAATACTGAATCAACTAGCCATTTATTTTCCACATGTGACAGGTAAGATTATTATGGTTTGGTAGTTGTTTCTCTTTCAGATTTGATGCTAATGACAATATTGATTTGAGGCAATGGACTGCTTGGTTTTTTACTAATAAAAATGTTACTGAATGGCACAGGGCTTTGTTTTATATGATTTTATGGCAGATTTGGAAAGGGCGATGTGCTTTTATCCATCAAAATACAAAGCCTCATCCAAATTTTGTTTTTACTCAGGCTGGTACATTGTTACCGGAATTATAGGAGGCTAAGGGATGGCTTGAGAAGCGTATTGCTGAGGTGATTGATCAAAACTCATACCCCACATGTGACTTCTACTTGGAAACCACCTGAAGGGAAGCAAACTTAGTAGCCGACTGCATAGCTAAGGCTTCATTAAAGGGGCCATGTCCTTCTGATAAAGTTTGAAGACCTCCAGTTCTTTTGAGGAAGTTATTGAATAAGGATGTTACTTTCATTTATGATGATCATGGATAATATTTAGTTTCTTTGCTTAGACTGTTTTGAATTTGTTTTCTTTTGTTTCAGACTATTTCATTATGTTTTGATAGGGTTTTCATTAACAATTCCAATGACAACCCCCTAGGGCGCCATTGACAACTCTACAAGACCTGACAGTAATTTATTTCTATTTTGGGACCTCTTTGATGTAAATTTCCTTACTCGGGACCTCAACGCAAATTTCCCAAAAAAATATGATCTCTTTGAAATATTTATGCCTATCATTCGATTATATATCACTTTATAAGTCAAGCAAATTAGTCAAAAAAATTTGATAAATCTAAATACTTTAAAATAATTTATTTAACTTATTTCTTCCCATAATAGTCAACTAGGTCTACCTTAGAAGTCAAACAAATTAGTCTTAAGAGAAAAGATAAATCTAAATACCTTAAAATAATTTATTTAACTTATTTAATCTTCCAAAAATAATCAATTGGGTCTTAATAAAGAAATAGTGATCGAACCAAGATTGTTGCCTAAATCGGTCTGTCAGAATGATTGCATCAATTATATAGTATAGGGCAACCAGTCGTTCTTCTCGAGGAGCGCTAATTAGAATTCCTAAGTAACTAATTTTTAAGCGTAACCTAATTTAATTGGTTAATTAGGGGGTTTTTATGGTGCAACTAAACTAAAAAGGAAATCTTTTTGGGTTTTTTAGAGTTTTGAAAATAGTTTTAGTAATTAAGATTCTTATGATATACTAGACCCTCGCTAATGTACGTTAGGCTATCCCCGCTCTCTCAAAAGATATTGGGAGTTTTCTAAAATCTCTAAGTTCAATTTTAAAAACCATAAGCAATCCTTAGGTCCAATGGTTTAATTAATGAAAACTTCTCCTTGAATCCAAGGTTAATTAACTTTAATTAAAATGTTGTTTTAGCCCCATAGAGTGCATGTAGAAAGATGAAGAATGATCTCAAATTGTCAATCAACAATCTGAGATAATGCATGTACAGGCAAATCAATCAATTAGACTAACACACATAAAGTCTTAAACTTTAATATTAAATAAATCTCAAAATTCAACATCAATCTAACGCAAAATCAACTTAGGTCTTAGGATTACAATCGTAGCCCTAGAATCTTAAAACTCAGCAAAACATCCTAGATCTAGGACAATCACAAAGAAATGAAGAGAAAATATTCTAAATTGACTAAATACTCCACTGATTTGTTTTCGGAGCTCAAGCTTCCGCTCCCTATCACCGAGAGGCTAAAGGGTTTAGCCTCTCATGTCTTTGAATCTCCTACAATCGCTGTTGATCTTCAACTCTATAAGAGATTGTTAGGGTTTGGTGAGGATTATGGTGATTGGATGGCTTATGGTGGTTAGATTGAGTAGAATTTGGTGGATGGAGGCTAGGGTTTTTTATGTAGGGCTAAGGAATTGGGAATTTAGGGTTTCCAGGTGTTGTACCGTGAAATCTCACGGATCCGGACCGTCTCTAATCGCAGGTTAATCCCCTTTTTATAGGCTAATTAAGAGTCCTAATTCAAAATGCATATTTCTTGATCATGGTATGAAGTCACAACCTTAGGTCATCCATGTCGCAACCTGGCTTCGTGGAAAATCCTTCCAGACTTGACTTTGCTTCAAAACGCACAGATTCATTAAACTTCTCAGGTCGCAACCTCAAGGGTCCAAGTCGCGACCTCAAGTGACAGAACAATATTCTCTATGTGCTTTGGCCTTCAAGCTCCGGTGTCTCCATCCTTGTTCCATCTTGGGCTCCAATTTCTCTTTTGCTTGCCTGAAAAAGTCATCAAAAAGAAAGCTTTGCCAAAGCAAGTGAAGAATTACATAAAGGAGAGAAAATAATTATATTTTTACCCTTAAATTAGCAAAATGCAAAGTATGAAACATGTAATCCAAAACTATAAATACAATATAAATTAAGGGTAAACGTGTGCAATTTAGTAAGAAAATAACTAAAAAATCTATATAAATATTGTGTCTTATCAAATTGTATAAGTAACCACAGTACAATAATAATCCTTTTTTTGCACCAGTAATAATTGAACTGGGAACCACTTCATCTATTTCAGACGACCAAGCAAACCAATGGGACCAGAACTACCGGTGGTACAATAATAATCCTATTAAGCTAAATGGGGTAAGTATTCCAAATATAATAAATATAATATTGTTACGAAAAAAGATTAAATATAGTAAATACGTGAGTACAAGCCCAACATTTTTCAAACTTAAACTAAAATGTATAAAGATGGACTTTTTTTTTCTAAGAGAAATTAAATAAATTAAATAAGTTCTTTTATATATTATGTATCATTAAATAATATATTTATTTTTAAGTTAAGCAAAATAAGTTGAAGGGAAAAATAAATAAATATAAATACTTTAAAGTAATTTTTTAATCAACTTTCTTTATTTCTTCTAAAAAGTCAACTTTTCCATATATTTAATACGAAAGGGAGTAATATAGAAAAGATAGATTCTTTCAGTTATCCACCATGAAAAATGAATCCTTTCCCATTCCATTGATCGTTCCAGAGACAGGGCCACCATATCCATCCATATGAACATGACAATCCCTTCATCATCAAACCAGGGAATTGACAGATGACTTAATTTAATATATAAAATTTTATATTTATATATATACACAGCTTTGTCACTACAACAAAGTCCAACCCTTCAGAACAATACAAACGAGAAAGTTACGCAATAACTGAGCTCAACCTGTTTTTTCCCTTTTACAAAATACACAATTATTTAGTGAACAAACAATGAATGAATTACATGTTCGCTCTAAACAAAAATTGCAAACCATAAATTACTTCCTCATCAAACTTTCATGGGAAGGACACTAAAATAAATATATATTTCTATTGTATTATTTCCTACTCATCCTGTGTTTTATGTCCATTAGTCTCTTGGTGACTGCTTGTACTTTGTCCCTCAATGGTGGCTTTTCCTTCAGGTGGCTCTTCTGTATTAGTCAGTATTGCTGACTCCTTTGTATTAGCCGGCTTCGCTGGCTCTTCAGTTGGTTTCCCCTGAAACAGTCAGCAAATAATTATCATCCTGCTGGTTAAAAGTTATGAGCGTCTCTCTCTTGCACCAAAAATGGGATATGCCGTGGTTATTATAAATCAAATATCATTACTTGACAAAAACTGATCATTTTCATCATTTCTTTTATGAAAACGAAAAAGACATTTTTAATTCACAAAATTGGTTTTTATTTTATTCTCTTTTTCATTATATTTAATTCCGTGTACCTAATGTATCCTAAATTTCCAAGGAGTTGAAACGTAACTAATATCACTGAGCATAATGCATAGACTAACCTTGTTTCGGTCGCGCCATCCAAGGCCAAATGGGCGAGAAAGTAAACCTATCCTCCTAGGAGGCACATCTGGCATCGGCTCTTGATTATTCCGTGATGCTGGAGAGTTAGGCTGCGAAGACCTGTAAAGTAACAAAGAATCAGGGTCAAGATAATTGAGGGCCCTGTTTACGATCAAACATATAGCAGTAACTCCTGTACATTCTTTCCAATATTTAAGGCTGCACCTATTCCCTATTTTATTCTTACTGAAAGAGATGTTTGGTAAGATGTCCAGGGTGGAAATAAATTTCATGACAAAAATTTGGAAAGAAAACACATTTTAACCATAGAAATATACATGAGAACCAGATATTCAACAAACTTGACTCACCGTGGAGATGCTTGCACTTTAACTTGGCCAGACTGATACTGCAAGGTAGCCTCAAGCATCGATTCTGCCATAACTGCTCTCTTCTCCATTTCAGCGAGCGCGGCAGTGGCTTCTTCATATTTTTCCTGCCAAGAATTATATATTAAAGTTGTAATTTATTACACTAACAACAAAAACATTATCCTTCTAACTGAAATCAATACAGACCGAATAATGTCATTATCATAAACCAATTGTAATTTATTGCCATTACCTAGAATGAGTGAGGTTTATTTTTATTTTTTCTCATGGGCATTGGTGGAATATCACCAAATCATAAGGGAAAAGTAATCAAAAAAAAATATATATCTTAAATTAATTGCCCTCCGTGTATGGAACGAGTGAAGTGTTTATTTTTATTTTCTCTCAAACATTAATGGAATATAACAAAAATCATGAGGACAAAATAGTCAAGAAATTTTGTTCCCCTTCAAAAAAAAAAACGCTCGATTTGGAGGGAAGTCAAATTGAGGGGAGAGGAGGGGATATTTCGGCCCCTCCTCTCCAAACTTTTTAACCAAATGAAGGGAGGGGAGCATCTGCCCTCCCCTCCCCTTCAACCAAACACACCCTAAATTTTGAGGAGCATGCAGCAACTAAACGTCCCTTGATGTTGCGAGTTATTCATGTGGCTTGTCTTGAATGACCAACTATTGGCTAATGCAACACATTTCTCTAGGGGTCTCTATTCCTCAATGAAGGGTGGACCATACAAGATGGATGATTAAAGGACACTCCAATCTCTGGGCATTGAGATTAATCAAATGGTGCCTGAGTAGAAATGAGAGCGCAAGGTGTGCAATTTGGGATCTTCTTGGTCATAATTTGTCGGAAGTAGAAAATGAAAATATTGTCGTAGGCAACATCATCATAGTCAGGACTAAAGCTATGAATGTATAACTATGGGCACGGTCCTCATACTTAAGATATGAATGTATAACTATGGGCATGGTCCTCATATACAAACCCAAAGGGTACAAGAATAAATTCTTATCAAGTAAGGGTACAACATCATAGTTATGACTCGAGCTAGATTTTTCATCAATCATTTTATAATTATTGAAACGAAAAACAAGAAATTTCTTGCTTGTTGCATTCTCATTCATGTATCTTGCCTTTAGTTGGTTACAAAATTCTTTGCAGAGGTAGAGTCTTGATAAACACCAAAGGGAGTATCACTGCTCTCATTGTGGATATGACCATTGTAAATATAGTTGTCATTCTCCCATTTATGCCTTTCTCTAATTTTAGTCATAGTTTCTTCTCTTTCTTGGGCCTTGATAGTGGTGAGTACATAAGCTGCATTCAGGTTGTAAGGAGAAATTTCATCTTCCTTTGCCATCTTAAAAGCTTGTCTCCTTCAAAACTTTTCAACTTCACAAAGTTTATTAAACAAGTTTATGCTTAATTCTTGAATACATCTGGTTTCTTCGAAGGAGTAAACTACAAACCTAGCCAAGTTGGAAAGATTTGAAGGAGGCAGCTTTCTGTGATGGTAAAGAAAGATGAAATTTCTTCTTACAACTTTGAATGTGGCTTATGTCCTCACCACACTCTCGAGCCCCAAAAAAATCAAGAAGAAACTATGTTGAAATTAGAGAGGCAAAAAAGGGAAAATGATTATTATATTTGCATTGGACATAATCCTCAATAGGCTCATTGATGATCTCTTCAAAGTTTATCAAGACCCTACCTCTGCAAAAGAACTTTGGCACAAACTAGAGGCAAGGTGCATGCAAGAGGATGTAACAAGCAAGAAATTTCTTGTTACCCATGTCAATAATTATAGGATGATTGATGGATAATTTATTATGGAACAACTGCATGAAATGGAGCATATTTTGCATAATTTCAAATAACATGCATATGAAGAATCTATCATCGTCTCCTAAACCATAGGCAAACTTCTTCATTCATGGAAAAATTTCAAAAAGTCTTCAACAAAAAAAGGAAGGTGTCTCTATTGAGCAATTGGGGAGTCATTTTCGTTTAAAAGGGAAACATAGAAAGCAAGATCAAGCAAAGACATCAATGCTCATGAGAGAGTACATGTGGTGGAGGAAGGGTAGTAGTCCCACAAGCCCTCAAAAGAAAAGAGGGAATGATAAAGATCAATCCCAAGACAAGATGGTCACAATAACAAGAAAAAGAAAGGAAATTGCTTCTTTTGTGGAAAGGCTGCTTATTACAAGAAAGAATGTCATTTCTTGAAAAAGGAAAAAGAGTATGGGAACAGTTCATCCTCACAAGAAGACAATCTTGTTGCTGTAATTTTTGAGATCCACTTGGTTGACAATGATAAATCATGGCAGGTGAACTCTAGTGCAACTCTTAATGTGCAAGAATAAAGACTTCAAGACATTGAAGGAAGAAGATGGGGATGTGCTCTACATTAAAAATGCTTCAAGTGTCCAAGTCAAAGGCAAACGGACTACGGAAATTAAATTTACTTCTGGAAAAACCCTCCCATGAGCAGTATTGTGCTAGAAGATGACTCGCTTGAAGCTGTCAAACAGCTTGAGGGATCTGAATCAAGATAGAACCAGAGACATCTAGTAGAGAAGATTGAACATATGGTCATAGAGCTGAGAAGTGCAAGTGAAACTCTACAAGCGAGATATTGCCACTCAAAAATATTACTTAGTGGGGAAATTACAGAACTCCTATTAGCATAAATAGGGAGCTATAGTATTGTAACAAGTATCTAATATGTTGAATAAATTCTTTTCCATGCTCGCCACATACATGAATTGTAAAGGCAACAAAAGATCAATTAAAATTAAAATTAATAAATAACAAATAAAAATGTATATATTACGGGGAGAAAAGGAAACCTGAAGGACTTGGGCAGCATATCTTTGTGCTTCTGCATCTTGCTCTGCAAACCTACGAGCATCCTCGGTGACCTTCTGCTCTTGCTCTACCCGCATCAAGACCTATAAGATCAGAGATAAATCTTTCAACTTTGCACGAGAATATTTTTTCCTATAATAGTAAATAAAAAACCAAACAAAATTTAGACCTGAAGCATAGCAGTTTCCTGTTCTTGCTTATCAGCAAGTGCCTGCTGAAGGACAGAGATCTCTTGCTCCAACTGCTCAACCTGAAAATGATGAGAATTAAATGCAGCAAGTTCAGCAACTCTAAGAATAAATTAAAACTCAGACACCAAGAAATCTGTTATGGAACATTTAACAAATAAATGTAATTAGGGAATTGGGGATTAGTTAGCTAATTAGGATAGTAAATAAGGGATGGTCAAGCAGCACTAGCCTAAAGTGGCATTAGCCGGCCCTAGCCAAGAGAGGCATAGCTGTGGCACCCTTTAAGCAAAGGCGCCCATGCTCCCTGTTGTACTCTCTCCTTAAGTACCTATGATGTCTAAAAATAAGGCAGACCCTGTCATGTAATCTCTGTTCTGTTTTGACGCAATGAAAGTGCAACCTACGGTGGTCATTCAGAGTCTCTTCTATTCTCTCTACTTTCTGTTCTTCTCTCCCTCTAATCTCTCTTTCTCAATTTTAAGTGAATACCATAACAGGGGTATCAGAGCCACTCTTTCCTTGGCTCTTCTTCTTGCTGCCACACTCTAATGCATGGTCAACACGAGAGCCCACAGTTCAAGAAATTCAAGAACTGACATGGAAGACAGAATTCAGGCTATTGAAGCAAAGTTGCAGAATCTTGAGCTAGAAAAATTACAGAAATTGGACAAGGTTGATCAGCTTCAAGAATCTGTCTTGGGTTTCAGAGATGAGGTTCGCAATATGAACAGGGAATTCCAAACCATGTTACAGACTGTGTTGAATGAGAACAGGCCCAACAACAACCCAATAAATGGTCATGACGGAGGAAATGGCCACAGGGGAGGCCAGCCAGCATATAAAAGACCCACCCAATTTACCAAGATGAAGTTTTCGAGATACCTAGGCAGTGATATCAGTATGTGGGTTCTTAAATGTGAAAAATTCTTTGAATTTGATGGGACCCAAAAGGCCTCCAAGGTTGGAATTGTCTCCATGTACTTGAACAATGATACTTTTGCTTGGCAGATGGCAACAGAGAAAAGATGGGGTCAACACCACCATCATGGGATGAGTACATCGACTTACTCAAGAACACATTTGGCCGTCCATTGAAAAGCCCATGAGTGACCTTACACACTTGGACAGCACCGTTGGCTGAATTTAACACAAAATTCGATCTTCTTTTGGCAAAATGGGATCTCCCTAAAGAATATTTGGTTGACTCTATGTATCGGCGATGGAAGAAGAAATTGCTGATTCAGTCCTTCTATGTAATCCCCAAACATTTGAGGAGGCTTCACGAAAGCAAGGTTGCTAGTGATTGGGGAAGGCAACACGCTTCCTATGTTAAAGATGCATCGCTGGTGCCCCATTCTCAGTCCACCTCAACAAACACTAATCGGAATTCTAATTCTAGAGCTTGGACCCACCTACTTGATTCTTCTACGAATATCGCTAATGTGATCAACAAGAACGCCAACTATGTTGATAGAGTCACGCCGAGAACCTGGTGTTCCTCTAAATTTCTTTTTCCCCGAGAAGAAACGGGTCATCTGGCTAAGAACCTTTGCTTCTACTGTCATGAAAAATTCACTAAAGATCATCGTTGTCCCTAGAGAGAACACATGTGACTCTAACTCCAGTAAATGGAATTAATTAAGCATAAGGAGGTTGTGGTAGGTGTCTAAGCCAAAATTTGATTGCACTGATGACTTGCCTCCATTAATATCACTTCCATGTCATTAACGGCATTGATACAGTCGAGTCCATGCGAATTTAGGGAAGTATAGGTAGGAAGGTAATTCATAGTTTAATAGATAACGGAAGCTCACATGATTTATTGGATTATGATTTTGCCATGAAACCAGGTTGGCCGGAAACAAAAACTCCTTCGTCCTCGGTTCAGGTTGCAGGAGGCCATAAGTTGTAGGTCTATGGTGTTTGGCACAGTTTCAGGTGGCAGATGCAGGGTATGGTGTTTGAGTGTGATCTCAGGATTATTAAAGTCCACATTTTTTATGTAGTACTGGGATTATCTTGGCCAAAATCAATTAAGAGCACCATTTGGGATTATGAGCACCTCTCCATGTAGTTCTGGTATAAAGGCAGCTTGTGTAAACTCCAAGCTACTCCTACAAACTCCCTCTGATGGATAGAGTGGCAGAACCCCAAGCTTTCTTGATACAACTTCTGCAGCCATCAACAGAAGCAAACGAGCAATGTTTTGTAGTCACATCTAACAGTACAGAAGTGCTGGCAGAAATACTGACCACTCTTGATCAAATTGATCTCATTTTTGGTAGCCTCAGGGGCTGCCGCCTTTGAGACAAGGACATAATCACCCTATCGTCTTGCATGAGGGCACTAACCCAATCAGCCTTAAGCCTTATAGATACTCAGCTGCACAAAAAGATATTATTGAGAAACAAGTGGTGGATTTGTTGCAAACAGGGGTCATACAAGAGAGTTCGTCACCATTCTCCACACCAATTGTTTTGGTGAAGAAAAAGAACAGAACGTAGCTTATGTGTATAGATTTTCGCAAAGTAAATTTAAAAACAGTGAAAAATCAGTACCCTATTCCACTAGTAGAAAACTTACTTGATGAACTACATGCTGCCAAGTGGTTTACCAAGCCCAATTTAAGAGCTGGCTACCATCAGATTGGGATGGAACCTAAGGATTGCTACAAAACAGCATTTAAAACGCATTCAGGGCATTTTGAATGGTTGGTAACACCATTTGGGTTGACAAATGCACCAGCTACGTTTTTAAGGGGCAATGAACAATCTTCTAGCCTTTTCTACGCAAATTTGTGCTGGTATTTTTTTTGATGATATTCTGATTTATAGCTCTTCACTTACATGTCATGCATGACATTGAGAAGAGGTGCTGGAGGTCTTGCAAGCTAATCACTATTTTATTAAAAAGAGCAAGTGTACGTTTGCAGCCAAGAATGTTGAATATCTTGGCCACATTGTTAGTGATGGCAAGGTAGCTACCAAAGTGGCTGGAACCTAAATTAGTTAAGCAGTTATGACCATTCCTTGGTCTATCAGGCTACTATTGAAGGTTTATTAAGGGGTATGGATCATTAGCAAAGCCTCTTACCCTGCTGCTACACAAAGACACTTTCAAATGGTCAATTTTAGCAAGTGAGGCCTTCCAACAATTAAAAGAGGCCTTGGTTTCAGCCTCCGTTCTTGCATTACCTGATTTTTCCAAGGAATTTGTAGTGGAGACAGATGCATGCGGTGTAGGCATTGGTGCTGTGCTGATGCAACAAGGTCAACCGATAGCTTATTTTAGCAAGGCACTAGCTCCTAAACATTTGAGCCTCTCCATCTATGAGAAGGAATTATTGGCTGTGGTGCAAGCAATAGAATATTGGCATCAGTACTTGGAGTGAAACGGATTTATTATTCGTACCGATCAACAAAGTCTCAAATATCTAATGGGACAAAAGTTGAAGACTCATTTTCAAATGTATTAGATAGCAAAACTGATGGGCTATGATTACGAAATCCAGTACAAGGGGAATGACAATACTGTGGCTGACGCCTTATCAAGGTTGCCTAGCTCTCAGCTATTGCAAATTTCTTTAGACACTACCTCCCTGGAATTACTTAAAGAAATCCAGCAAAGCTGGGAATTGGATACTGACATTGCAAGGACAATTGCTGAATTAAAAGAGAAAGGGGGAGTGGTAAACAAATACACATGGGATGCTACTTATTTAAGGAAGAATAACCGTTTGGTATTGGGAGATAATGCTGAGTTGAAGCAAAAGTTACTGGAATGGATCCATGCTAGCCCCCAAGGAAGCCATTCAGGTATTCAGGGGACTTATTACAAGGTAAAAGGGTTGTTTTGGTGGAGGCACCTACATAAGGACATTGAGGATTTTGTTAAAGGATGTGATACATACGCAAGGTGTAAATATGAAACCATTGCAACACCAGGATTGCTGAACCCTTTGCCTATCCCTAGCAAAGTGTGGGAAAGTATCTCTATGGACTTTATTAAAGGGCTGCCTAAGTCAGGAGGAAAAGAAGTGATTTAGGTTATAGTTGATAGGATCAGCAAATATGCTCATTTTATTTCCCTTGTGCATCCTTATTCAGCCTCTACACTTGCACAAGTTTTCATGGATCAGGTTTACAAATTGCATGGTGCCCCGGTGGAGATTGTGAGTGACCGAGATCCTAATAGATTGGTTGTAATATCAATCTATATTGTTAGGTTTGTGATTAGGAAGAAGAGAGGGTTAGAAGAATTAGAAGGGAGAATCAGAGGGGAAAAAGAAGAAGCTGAGAAACAGAGAGACAAGAGAGTGGCTGCTGAAACAATGCAATTCTCCTTCATGATCAGCAACAGAATTTACATGAGGTGTTGCCATTTATTTATAGGCAATGGGGTAGAGGTCTGTCTTAAGCCACAAGCTAATTATGCTAAGGCTTGTTTGGCTAATCTCCTAATTAATTCACTAGGCCTATTAATTTGAGGGTTACGGATTTCAACACTAAATTTACAATTATATAACAATACCCTCCCCTTTTAGAAATCCTTGCCCTTAAGGATGATTGACAACAAGATACAAGGCTGCAACCAACAAAAACATAGGCTTGAAAGAGTCTGAAAAACTTCTGCTGCAATTTGAACAAATCTGGTACTTAGAATCTTGTACCCATAAGGTTTGTTTCTTTCATAATGACTTTCAGAACTGGTGCACACTGTTCCTTCTTTTCTATCACACTTAGAGAGCAGAATCCTCCAAAAAGCATTGAAATTAATTCTCCCCTGAACCAAGTGTGCAGCAGAAATCTTGTAGGAGAGTGACGAAGTGGAAAAGCCTATTTGTGATACAAATCAGTGGGTCCACTGTGCAAACAAAACTGTAGAAATAACCTTGGGCCTAAGTCTTGAAAAATAAAGCCCATATGCCCTTGATTGTTAGAAGCTCTCTGCCCTTCCCAGAAGATGCAAGCCAGCTGTGACGGGTTTGTATCAAAGGAACAGAAATTGCAAGACAACCGGAACTCTTCAAGATGAACGGTGCAGGAATAAGATAAATGCCACCTAGCTGTTCCTTTGACTTTTCAAAGAGAATATGTTTCATCCACATACCCCTCTGAACTTGCAACATATTGCCGTATGTCTCCTAAAGCATTCTTTCAGCCAATTAATGGGAACAGAGCCAGCGACAAAGTGGGGGGACTTTCGAATGGCAACTGAACAAAAGAGATCAATGAGGAAAGAGAACGCAGCGGCAAGAAACAACAGGAAATGGCCAGCGATGAACAAAGAGCAAGCAGCGACGGTAATGAAGAGCCCGATTCCCCATCTCTGTTCTTTTTCAGGGTGTCGCAAGGCGTCGATTCTTGTTCTGTTGATATGAAGACAGAACTGGATGAAATAGAGGCTTCTTGTGAGTGGAACAAATCTTTATTGTGGGAATGTTGGGACCCACTACTCACAGACGCCAAGCTCTTATTTTCCCAGGTGTCTTGGTTTCAAAAACCAGGAACAATTCCGATTTCACATGTTGTCGACTCTGCTTCATTATTCTTCTCAGTTGCATGAGAGTAACTTGTTCTGGCCAGAAGGAGTTCTTGCATTTCTGGGCTCACTTCTTGGGTGTTGGTTGAACAAGACACACCCTTTTCTTGAACTTCAGAAGCTTCTTGGGAACCTTCCGATTGAATCTTTTCCTTCCGTAATGCTGCCACATCTGTTTACACGGACTGAAGTTCTTGTAGGACTGATGCAGCCATAGCCATTGACTGGTCTGATTTTGTTTCCTTTTTTACCTTCGGTTTTCTTTTTCTTTTTCTTTGGGAATTGCAGTGGGATGGCCAAGGAATGAGTGGCTTTGATACCACAGATAGATTGGTTGTAATATCAATCTATATTGTTAGGTTTGGGATTAGGAAGAAGAGAGGGATAGAAGAATTAGAAGGGCGAATCAAAGGGGAAATATAAGAAGCAGAGAAACAGAGAGACGAGAGACAAGAGAGTGGCTGCTGAAACAATGCAATTCTCATTCATGATCAACAACAGAATTTACATGAGGTGTTGCCATTTATGTATGGGCAATGGGGTAGAGGTCTGTCTTAAGCCATAAGCTAATTATGCTAAGGCCTTGTTTGGCTAATCTCCTAATTAATTCACTAGGCCTATTAATTTGAGGGTTCAGGATTTCAACACTAAATTTACAATTATATAACAGACCCCTTGTTCCTTAGCAACTTTTGGAAGGAATTTTGAAGGTTTTGAAAGTACAACAAAACCTCTCTTCTGCATACCATCCCCAAAGTGATGGACAAACCGAGGTACTAAATAGGGGTTTGTAATCCTATTTACATTGCATGTGTTGGTAAGCTCATTGTGAGTGCAGCCAATGTGATGCTGTTTTTGTAATCTGAATATGATTTTTAGGGATTAAGATAGAAGGAAAGAGGGATTTAGGAGAGAATTCCA
>JBAGKO010000008.1:12138673-12178321 GCA_037177275.1 Acacia concinna
CTTATTTATAGAAGAATTGTAAGGTGCTAGGGAATTAACACTATAACAGAAATAACCAAAGACTATAACAGACATAACAGGATATTTAAACCAGCAAAATGCACAGCACAGCAATAACGTCATTAAATGTGCCAATTAAATCCCTAACTTCCTACTACACATTTTATTCATTTTACAACTTCATATCACAATGGCTGTCCTTGGCTGAGGTACAACACAAATTTTCATACATCAACCAAGGCAACTCCACATGAGCTCTTATATGGCCAAAACCGTGCAGTGCATGTTCCCTATATTCCTCAGTCTGCTGTGGTTGAGACTGTGGACAGAAGTTTTCAGGCTAGGGAAAGGATGCTTGCTGTTTTAAAACATCATTTGCATAGATCAACAAACACGATAAAGCAAAAAGCAGACTTATGGGCCATAAAGAGTTCTAGAAAGAGTATGAACAGTAGCCTATAAACTGGATTTACCTCAAGAAACCATAATTCATTCCACTTTCCATGTCTCTTTGCTTCAATTGTGTCTAGATCCAAGTGAGAGGCAGAGACATCCTCCAAATGACTGGCCAACTATCCCTAGTTCTATGTACCCTGAGAAGATTTTAAATCAAAGGGTTGGGAGGAAAAAGCACCACATCATCACTAAGGTACTAGTTCAGTGACAGGGATATCTGGATGAAGAAGCTATATGGGTTTCTTTATTCAACTTGAAGAAGCAATTTCCGGAATTTCAAGTGCCAAACCCTCGAGGACAATGGTTTTTTTTTTTTTGTTGGGGATCAGTTAGCTAATTAGGTAAGTAAACAAGGGATGGTCAAGCAGCATTAGCTGTTATAAGAGCGACCCTAGCCAAGAGAGGCATAGCTGTGGCACCCGATGCTTCCGCTCCCCTGTTGTAATCTCTCCTTAAGTACCTATGATGTCTATAAATAAGGCAGACCCTCTCATGCAATCTCTGTTATGTTTTGTGGCAATGAAAGTGCCCCCTACGGGAATTATTCAGAACCATAGTCTTTTCTATTCTCTCAACTCTCTGTTCTTCTCTCCCTCTAATCTCTCTCTCTCAATTTTAAGTGAATACCATAACAAAATCATTTAGCTACCTTCCTTGACAATATGTTTAGTAACATGTTCAAACTTTCATTGCCACAATGAAAGGCCAAGTAAACAATGCCTATGCAGGATTTTGTAAAACGTAAAGAAATAAATAAAAGTTGATCCTTGACCAGAGACTGTCAATTGATATGGGGATCTCATATTTTGTTCAAGTTTTTAAAGATGAAGGTCATTGTGCTGTCAATCTAGGTGCTTTGTTGTATTAGATCTGCACAACAGCTGGTTTTAAGTATTCAGGTTTCCATTCTTCAAATTTCAAAGCCCAGCATCATAAGCTAAATGAACAACAACTCTAGTACAGACCAATTAAAAGATTTAGAAGTATACAAGGCTGAAATTATATGATAGGCCCCAACTCGAGCAGTAAACCCTCTCCTCAAACAAAGCTATTGACAGGAACTAAAGCGTGTCCCATAAAGTATCTCAAACTACTAAATATAAAACTTAGACATCCTTATTTACCTTGGTCATCAATTGTTCCCCACTGGAGGGCTGATATCCAACAATTAAACTCTTGTGAAACTTTACTGGGTTCCCCTCTGATAAAAAGCACTCAACATATCAGAACCCTTTCTATACAGCCCTTCCCACAGCTGTGGGCCACCAACTTTGACACCAATTGATGGGCATCCAAGTAGAGTGAAAAGCCCTCTCCAAAAGTTAGGTCTATCAGTGGGAAGACAACCTACTTACATTCCCCATAAAGCATCTCATACTATTAGTTGGAAAGTCTCATTTA
Source organism: Acacia concinna (assembly GCA_037177275.1). Taxonomy (NCBI): domain Eukaryota; kingdom Viridiplantae; phylum Streptophyta; class Magnoliopsida; order Fabales; family Fabaceae; genus Acacia; species Acacia concinna. Next base: position 12,140,531 of record JBAGKO010000008.1, read on the forward strand.
CCATTCACTTTTGCTAGTTGTATTTAGGCATGAGGCAAAGACTATTTCCCAAGGATATCCCTAGAACTAAAAATAAATATACTAATATATCCCTAAACATTAATATATTTGCAAGAACATCGACAAAAACTGACATCACTCTTCCCCTCATGCTAGAAGTATGCATAAATCATTTTCATCTTAGATATATGAGCATCAAAGTGGGTTCTTATAACAGCTTTGGTAAGAACACCAATTGTGTGATGCATATCAGGGGTACACGAGTCAATTTGTTTCAGCTTTTTTTTTTCTTGAAAAAAAAGGACTTCTGAGAAATTTTGGAATGTTAATTTAAACTTGTTAAAATTACTAAGAAAAATAAGATTTCATATTATCTTGAAAAGCTACTTTGAGAAGCTTGTGAAAATAATTGGATGTAAAAAATGAGAAATAATGTTGATGACAATACAAAGATAAATAAAAATATCGTAAAATCTGAAAATCTAAATTAAAACATTTTTTATGAGTGTAACCTGGAATAATTTCTGCCCATCGGAAGTTGTTTTGAGAAGGGAGATAATTTGACAATTAGACTTAATATCAATGACGTCCCTAGGGACCTCTTTGAAAGTGGAAATTCCGATGGGACTTTTTCGTAAATATGCTTGGTCCTTGGGACCTGAATGCCATTTTCCCTTTCATAAATCTATAAACAATAAATCACCTATTATAAAATCTCTTAAACTATCTGAAATTACTTATTTTTGAAGTTTAAACAAGAGGTCCTAAATGACCTAAGATTCCTTGTTCTACATTTTTCAATGATAAAATGCAAGTCAATATCAACAAGCTTAGTTTTGTCATGATGGACCAAATTCTTCGCATTGCTTACTATGGCTTGGGTGTCACATAATAATCTCATGAAACCTGTGATAAGAAATCACAGTTCTTCAAAGCATCCTTTCAACCACATACCTTAATAAATTCATAAATCATGGCCCTAATGATTATTTTCTTTATCCAAAAATATAAAAACAATGATATAGACTACGACATGCAAAATGAAGCTGCAATATACCAAACCCCAATGCAAATTAATAATTTGACGTAATTATAAAGGCCTGCAATTAGGTAATTAATTATTTTAGGATTTGATTAGGGATTATCAAGAAAGGCAATTTGACATTGAGACATGTCATTTCATATCTTAGTATCTAATGGAATTTGCAAACCGGGGTATCATCAGTGTTTTTTATGTAGGTTGCCTAAAATCTCTATTATTTCCTTGTTTATTAAAATCAATATAATGAGTTTTTTCTCTCTTGTTTTATAGAGTCCTGTTCCAATGCTAGACCAAGTTCAGCAACTACAGCACATTGAACAAAACAACAAATCACAATGGAGCCACACAAACAGAACATTAAGTTGATATACCTTGGCACTCAGTTGTCGCCTATTATCCTGCTTGACCATCTCCATCAATGCTGTTTCAAGCTCCTCCGCTCTGAAACAGGTATTAGAAGTGTTAATGCTATAGTGTAAGTTCAAACCCTGACATCAAAAATAAAGAACTCACCACTTAACAGTGAGGAAAAATATATACACTTGACAACCAAGACCAGAACTTCAGATTTTAAAAATCATATATAAAATTATCAACACTGAAACTTTGGATTTTAACTTCTCCCACAACATAGCCAAAACTGTAAATCCTTCCGGCCAATCAAATGCATACAATTTTAGAAAATAATAAAGCTAACAATCACTATCAAATGAAATTATACCTATTTATAGGAACTGTGGCAAAAAGTTTGCCACTCCCCTTAAAATCAGTAAATACGTGAATTGTGGTGAAATATTTGCCATAGACATCCCATGGGATAAGCCATTTATGAAGCAAAATCAAGGATACTAAGAATCAAAAAAATCAGCCATTAAATAGTGGACAAAATTTTAGACAAATTTCTAATGATTATACGCAGAAAAATATGATTTCAAGACCCCCTCCCAAGCTAATCAAAAGTTGAAGCTAACATTGCCAGTCTATTCTATTCATTCCAGAAATTTCTAATATAGCTTTACCACTTCAATTCTTGTTAAAGGGCCTAGATTTAATGTACAAGACACCCAAGATTAATTGTTGCTAAATCGCTTTAAGAGTTTGTTCTCATTTATAATCAATACAACTTTTCTATATGATTTGAAGGAGGAAGATTAAAAACAAGCAGGATTAAAGAACACGAGAGTACTGATTATAGTGTGATGCACATAAAACCAGCTAAATTAAAAAACACTATAAAACAGAAGAATCAGCATTATTTTAACCTGAGAATAGCTGATCTTTTTTCCTCTAGCAATCTGCAAAGTTCACTTTTCAACCATGCTACCTACATTGAGCTCACTACATGAGTGCATCATCATTTGATAGGGATGCTCTAATTTCAACTGAATTTTTAATAATGTTTTACACTCAAATTCACTATCATCTGACATAATCAAGCAATTATAAAACACGAAAGGCACAGCAACCTGCTCTTGAAGATCTGGAACAGTATCTATTTCACCATCTCCAGTCAGGCTAATGATAATCTCATCCGCATTAGTGGAACCAGATTCTGTACGTGATAAACTACCATTAATCAATTGCTCCGCTTTATCTGTCTCTGTTGTTGGCTTAGAATCATGTTTAAAACCAAATAACTTAGATGCCAGACCCTGAGAATCTCTCCAAGCTTTAAGATCTTTTGATCTTTCTTCAACTGCAGCTATTACAGATGGTCGATGTTTATTTCTAAGTACTTGTAATCGAACTTCATTTACATTTTGGTAACCCATGCAAGCAGTCAATACAAGCTGACTACTATCAAATGTGGAGCCAGCTAATGACTGGAGCAAAGTTATTGCATCTCCAGCATCTTTTGTTGTTACCAATGCTGGACCTAAAATAAACAGAGTGAAACTAAGTACTACAAAAAAAATTATTTTAATAGTTTATTTCCTCCAAAAATACAGCAAAACATATGAAGCAAGAAAAAAGTCATAAAAGCATAAAAATGCAATTTTCTAGCCAGTACCATATAGCTCCATTAAAGCAAGCGCAGTTTTAAATAGCATGACACGGTTTCCTTCAAAAAGAAGCACATCCCAGACTCGTAGAACTGAAGTCAAAGCATTTACAAATAATCAGAAAACAATTCTATCTAATGAAGAAAACAATTTGATGTATGAGAATTTCTAAGAAATATCACAAGACAACTCAATAAAGCATGAAACCTGACCACTTTCCCAAGGAAGCATGTTCATGAATATGGAAAGGAACCATGGTCCAGTAACCCATGCTACCTGCACTCCGAGGTAATCTAGGTGACTGACTGCACAAGAAGTAAAATTGACATAAGACATCAACAATCAAACTGGAAACAACATGTACTAGGAGAGATAAAAATGATTGACAATATACAAACCCAATTTGGGAAACCTCTCCCGCACCAAATCCTCAAAAACAAGTTGGTCCACCTAATAAAGTGACGATATAATAAATGTCCAACAGCAGTTATAAGTGTTATCAAATTTGCTGATGAATACATAGAATAGAATGGAAAAGAAAACACAACCTGAGACTCTATCATTTCCTCAGAATAATAACCATCAAAATAATCATCCAAAATTCCCATCAAGGTCCTGACAAAAATCATCGTTGCAGATAAATAGGTATAAAATATAAGACATAAGCGTAACAATGTTAAAGATGCCCGTCTGAGCAATCAGTCTGTTATTACTTCAGGATAGAGTGCTTATAGATTAAAAAAAAAATTATATTGATGTTTTCCCTATAGTCAATTCTATGGAAGGATCATAATGAGACTTCATAAATTCTGAAAGTCAAGCATTAATCTCTTTCTATACCTACCAAAAAGCATTTTCTTCTGGCATCATAAGCAGTAATAGACCAGCAAAAAAGTTCATAGCCTGCAATGAAAATGATTCCAATAACCTAAGATCAGAAGGTTAGCTGCCATGAATCTGAGTATAGCATGAGTCGTTCTTTGGTACACTTGTATTTAAATGTTGAAAATTCTTGTTTATACCATTTCAATGCCACATCGATGAAAATGAATCATGCACATTGCAATGGTGAACTAAACTAAAGCCAATTAAATAATCATTTATAAACAAGGAAATAATGGGAAATATTTGTTTTTGTTTTGTGTGTGTTGTTTGGTATTGTGTTTTTGTTTTTTTTTTTTTTTTTTTTGGGGGGGGGGATACAATGAGAAGAGAATGAATGGTGAACATTCATTTTCCATGATTTAAATATATATACACTCTAATTTGAAATTTGAATCATAGTATTATCAAGATTACTAAATAATTAAGACTAACACTAAAATTATCTTCAACAGTTATGGTTATACATTTGAAGACCCAAAAAAAAAAAAGTAAGCAAACCTGAGAAAATTAATTATTAAGACCCTCAAATTTACCAGTTGAACAACAAATATATACCATTTACCACTCAAACCACACAAATTTACAATCGCAACAATCAGTATTTACCACTAGTAGTCCTTAGAAATAAAAGATTTATGAATTTGGCATTAGGCCAAATTCTCCCTCTTTTTCAGAATCAGCTAAGCCATGGTACTAATAACTTTCCCAGCAAATTATAACAAACTTATGGTCACAGTCATCAAAAGAAGAGAAGGAACACACCCGCTCTTTTCATTAGTTGATACTCTGTGAATTATATTGATACAAGAAAACCATTTTTTACAGCTTACTAATTTTGATGTCAAACCCGGCTAGCTCAGAGAATAATAACACATGAAAATAGAAGTGCTGACCTCCATACCCTGTGCATTGGAAGGTGTGCTCTTCATACTAAAGGTGAGCACATCCATGAAGGCACTACACCCTAAAATTAAGAGGCAAGAAGCTCTAAAATACCTTGCCTCTGCCGCCAAGCAAGGGCAATGCCCTAATGCCTTTGATAACACTACCTTAGCGTAAATGTTGGTCAAATGATTTTTTTGATCCGAATAATTCCAACCCACTGACTTGGTAGATAATTAAAAAAACAAAAGTCACACACCAGGCCAACTACGTTTATATTTATTTGACACACCAATGGCAGACTGTTACGGTAGTTTTAGTCCTTTGTGTTTGAACATATAATGAAACTTAAAAATCCTTGAAAGCAACTAGTGTAAAGCAACACAAATTTCAGTTACTGTTAATTGTTGACAAATTGCATCAGGACATCTTAGTACCATTGAAAACTGGCCTACTTGAACAAGTTTCTTTAACTCAGGCCAGCTCACTAAAGTATTCACTAGTTCCATTTAGACATCTCTTTAGTTTGCCCACAAACATCTCTTTAGTTTGCCCACAAACATCTCTTTAGTTTGCCCACACTTACGTTTGTGAAAACACAGAATCCATAATAACCAGACAACCTATTTAAAAATAACATGGATAGAGAAAACATATAACTATCTCTTGAAGCAAAGACCTGGCAATAACCAACAGAAGGATTATGCCTAGCATATGCAGTAAGTAATCGCCTCAATGCATTTCTACCATCCTCATCCAGAGCAGGATGGCCAGGGAATGTTCGAGGCAGATCCTACACAACCAACAAAAAGACTGTAAGTAGAGGAACTTTAGAATCAGATCAGGAAAAAACATATGAGCCCACATACACGCACACAATAACAACAACAATAATAATAGGGGAATTATCATAGGTAAAGACCTTTTCAATCTGCCCTTTCCATTTTTCTGGTGCACATACGAAATCAACATTTGTTTTTCCATCTTTGTCAGTTGACTGCATGCTTTGTTGATCCATTTTACTTGTTGAATCATTCTCAGGAGTTAGCAGGCTCTGATAATACTTCTCTACTCGTCTAGCTTTTACACCCACAAAAGCTTGCCAAAGCTAAAGCCACAAAATAAACAAGTGGCTACTTCACTGGGAATGAATAAACACAAGAAAAGTTAACCAAATTATATAATGAGTACCTCTCCCCTCAGTGCCATTGGCACTCCCCCACGAACAAGAACTTCCAGCTCCTCCTTCCAAGGACATGAAGATTCTAATGGTGTTGGATCACCAGCAATACCATTGGAGGAGGCATTCAAGCTATCAGCTGAAGGCACATCTTGACTAGGGTCTGACCTCTCTACATCATAAAACTCATCATCAGAGTCCTCCTCACATGCCCCTTTTTGTGATTTTGCCTCATCGGTATTAGATTGTGGTTTCCCAATTCCAAACATTTGTTCATCTCTCAACACATTCTTCCCGCTTCTTTCTACACACTTCTTTACACGATTGCTCATCATATCCTCAATAGTACGAAGTGATGATCTTATCTCTGTCCATAGTTCAACTCTATGAATTTTTTTCACTTCAGATGCTGGCAACTCCTCTTTTTTACTGCCATTATCATCTGTATTATCAGAATCAGGTTTCTGACTGCTTGGCTCATATCCATTAACACCCTTTCCTGAGGCTTCTTTCTCTCCAGCTTCAGCCTCTGAGACATTGTCATTTTCCTCGACATTTAGTTTATTTTCATCCACTTGAACAGATTCTGCTTGCCGATCAAGGAAGGAGTTCCATCGATCTGATCTTTCTTCTTCCTCCTCCTGTAAGTCCAGCTCACAAGTGTTACACAATAAACATCATCCACTTCAAAGACCATGAACATGCCAGAAAAGCAAGAAATAACAATTCACATAAACATATCATCAAGAATTGCATATGTCTGAATCTGTAGTTCTCTTCAGCATTTCAACTTAACAGAAAACGAAATCCCCATGACATTAAACAATCTTTCCTCAGAAACAATAAAATTTTAGAATGACAGGGAATTATAAATCCAAGATATGATGAAACCTTATATATGTTAGCATATTCACGGTATCTTTGCAGGTGCTGAGGTCGCACGGTAAACCCATAGGCGTCCCTGTTTACATCATCAGGCATTAATGTTTAAGAATCAATTATAAACAAATTTAGAATAATGATACTAAACCAGAGAATACAACATAATAAAATGCATTATAGAGAATGATTATCAAGAGAAGAACCTGATGAGGATTAGAAGCACCCTACCAAGAAATTAATAATGCAGGGAAAAGAATCAAAGTGAAAATCAGCTCAAATTACTTGCCATCAGGCGGCTCAGATTAGACAACAGCATATTTGTCGTAAAACCCACACTCCACTTCCCATAAGGTTCAGCATTGCCTTAGAGCAGTTCCCAATTATTAAGAAGTAAAGGAAGAAAAGAGAAACAATGCATTCGACCCTCCCCATCAAAAATTCAATCCCAATATAGAAGTAAACAAAAAAACCAAATCAAAGCAAGATCAGTCTTCAAAATATAGCAATTAAATAGAAAACCCAAAACTATGAAGCAAATCAAATAGTCGAAATTTGAAGTTCCATAGCCAAGTAGGGGAATAAATGCCTATAAAAATGAAGCGGTCCAAGCAAATTGCAGATTAAACTCAAAAAAATAGGGGGTAAAAACAATATAATTAAGTTAAATATTGATGGATCTAACAGATGGCGAGAGCTCAAAACGGAAAATCCTAAGGAAAAGGGATACTAGAGAAATTGAAGGAGTTACAGACAGTTGGAGGTGAGAGCAAAGATGGGATTGACCCAATAGAAAACAAGTGTAGTAAGTACCTCTTATGCTCAAAGGTGATGAGAGGATTTAGAGCATTGCTGGCCTTCATTGGTGGAATGGATCGAACGTTGAATCGAAAAGAATTTGGGCTGAACGCCAAGTAAGGTAAGATCTTAAGAGTTAAGAGGCCCCCTTGATTTTCTGTAATTTGAACACTTCTTGTGGGAGTCGCTCACTAGGAACAGTTGGTTTTTCTTGCTGCCGCAAGGGGGGGAGAGAGAGAGAGAGAGAGAGCAGATAGCACATGCACAAGCGAATGAGGAGCGAGATCATCGTCACGTTATAATTACATGTGCTGATTGATAGCTTCGCACGGAGATCAAAAAGGCAAAAAGCAAGACCAATTTTTTAACAAATTTTGATAATTTATTACCTTTTTTTCTTCGACGTGTGTATATTAAATTTAAAACATTGGACCCTCGAAGAGCCGCTGTGTACCACAAAGAGAAACTAGTCAAGGTTTCCTCCTAATTATTACATATATCCAGCTTCCCTGTTCCTTTTTGCGTATTGAACATTTGAACTGAGCTTCCGTAATTGTTCGGCGAAGAAATAGTCAAATGGCCAAATTGGTATAGCCATTGCTGTGTCCAGGCCATTTAAGGCGATCGCCTCATGTGACAATAAGGAATTTTTTTATGCCACTTGTATTGTATGTATGTTTATATTAATTAAAGAAGGATTATTAAGGCATGAATATATAATAGGGAGATTCTACTAATTTAAAAAATAAAAATATGGATGTGAATATTTTAAAATAAAAAGTAGTGTCCCTGCATATGTGAATTTTATTACCGATATATTTTTTAAAGTTATTTTTTTATGAGTATAGTGTATTTTTTATATATCTCAAAATAACATGCATAAAAAATTAATTAAATGCATGTTTATATATCACCTTACTATGAAGCATTTTTTGGATAATTTATTATCATCCTCGTGTTTCAATAGAATTGACAATAAATTAGTAAATGTAAAGTTAAGTGAAACACACAATTTCATAAAGCAGCGATAAAAATGACTTTAGTAATAAATATACACATATTTCAGGAAAAGAATCTTTTCACCTAACAATAAGTCTTTTGTGATATTTTGAAAAAAAAAATTCTATATGATTCGATAATCAATGTATAACTAGTCTACCCATTTTAAAACTTATAAGGGTTGTGGAACAAGTAGCACAACTTCTCTAAATATACCGTTGTAAGGTTATTTTTAATTTTTTTTATGAACCTCTAGTAACTTATAAGTTTAGGTGAGATCACACATTAAGCACCAGCCATATAGTGTGTGTTTGGCCCCACGGTTGGGAAACCCAATCATACTAAAGAATGCTTCTGCAAAAGCAAATGTGAAGGAAAAAAAAATCATGTTTGGCTGTCCGATTGAGCCCACCGTGAACAGTGCCAATTGCATAAGTAACAATTTTCAGTGTATTTGGCATAACAATTCCCCATCCAATTGCCACGATTCACGCAACCAATTGGGGAAATCGTAATATAAGCTATAAGCACCATTTTTGTTACTTCTCATCCAATTGTGATGACAACTTCTGCTCCTAATTATAAGACTTAGTTGATTTTTTAGAGAGATTAAGGAAGCCAAAAAAGTCAACTAAATCTTATAATTAGGAACGAAGGTCCTATAAATATCACACTATATTTACATATAATAAGACTCCCTCATGTCCTAATTATAAGAGCCAGATGATTATTTTTGAGAGATCAAGGAAGCCAAAAGAGTCAATTAGGTCTTATAATTAAGATAGAAGGTAGTATAAATAACACATTATATTTACATGTAATAAGACTCCCTCCTATCCTAATTATAAGACCTAGTTAATTTTTATTTTTTTGAGAGATCAAGGAAACCAAAAGAATCAACTAGATCTTATAATTAAGACGAAATGTAGTATAAATAGCACATTATATTTACATGAAATAAGACTCCCTCCTGTCCTAATTATAAAACACAGTTGATGTTTTTTTTTAGAGATCCAGGAAGCCAAAAGAGTCAACTAAGTCTTATGATTAAGACAAAAGGTAGTATAAATAGCTACTATATTTACATGTAATAAGACTCCCTTCAGTCCTAATTATAAGATCCAGTTGGTTTTTTCATGGAAAGATTAAGGAAGCCAAAAGAGTGAACTAGATCTTATAATTAGAATCGGAGGTAGTATAAATATCACAATATGTTTAGATATATGTGTGTAATCTATATAATATGATTCATGCCTTTTTCAGTAATTTCCCATCAAAAGTTACTTTTACAAAATTTCAACCAAACAAGTTTTATTTTTACATAAGTAACTTATAAGTAACTTCTACAATCTTTATTTTAAACACAAATTAAATTCCCTAATCTTAATTTTACTCAATCTTACTTTTCTAAAAATAGATATTGCAATATTTAATCCAAACACACCCTACATGATTAGCTAAATAAGCATGTCCAGCCAAAAAATAAAGTTTAAATAAGTATGGGTTAAAAATAAGACAGAAAAAATTGAGTAAGAACAATTAGGGGCAAGTGACTCTAGAGCAAGGTAGGCAAGCCCAACAGTCAACTCATAACCCACCCATTTAGGGGGTGTTTGGGAACAACGTCTAAGAGCTTTAAGAAGCTTTTCATCCAAAAAAAAAAAACTTATCATCTAAAGGGTGTTTGGATAGTCTAAACAAGTCATTGGACTTTAAAAAAAAAACTTCTTATTTTAGGAAGCGTATTCCAGTTACTTATTGAAAAAAAATCACTTCTTCTACCCCCAATTCAAACATAAGTCACTCATGATAAGTAACTTTTTTCTGAAATCATTTCTAATAAGTCGCTTATAATCAAAAATTACTTCAGTCACCCCAATCCAAACGACCCTTTAAACTATATAAACGGCAACTGCTTAGCCTGTATTGTATTGGAACATGTTAAATTCGTATTAAATGTGTTGAGTTAACCCGTATGGATTTGGGTGAGCATGGGCAAATTAAATTAAAAAAGCAAGAAGGAGAGATAGAGATGAGAATGCACTTCTTTTTTTGTCCGAACTCATATAGACCCAACTCATAATGGGTTAGCCTGACGGGTTCACGGATTGGCCTACTTTATCTTCTTTTTTTTAATATGAATCTACAAGTCCCTAAAGGTAAAATTTAAAACTTAAAAGAGTAAAAGCCCTAAATTTAAGATAATATTATATTTCACTTTGTTTTATTGTGCATGTTCAATTTATATTTTATAATATTTTAACTTTTTTCGATACATATATAATATTTTAAATTTAAAACCTTGCTTAATTTGTATTTTGTAAAATCTTCATTGCACAAGCCCATGCAACAACTTATTAAATCCCTTAATCTAAATATATTATCACGAAATCATATCAACAGGGGCTCAACCCAATAACATTGATACATATTTATCAAATATCACAATCAAATATCAAAACCAATAGTTTATAAAACCATAGTTCATAATATTCAAGTTATATAGGATTAATCAATCATAATTAAATAGCTCATAGGTCATAGCATTATGTAACATCCTAATTTTCATATCATGATGTAATTATAATTAAAGAAGAATTAATTTAAAATATAAGTCAGAAAGTAAGAGAAATGAGTGGAATAAAAATATAGAAATAATAATATTTTAGTGTTATGGTTAAAAAAAGGAGAAAAGATTAATATAAATATATTAAAAAAAGGAAGAAAAAGGAGAAAGGTAGAGAGTGTGGGCAAAAAAAAGAAAAAAGAAAAAGAAGAAGCCCCAAGCAGATCTTAGAGAGAGAGAGAGAGATGAAGTTAAAAAATTGATATATGAGGGTGCCCCTTTAGCTTATCAAGGGGTCATATATATAGAGCTGGAAAATATGGCCAACTCTTTAAGGGTCAGGGCCTTAGGTTAACCCATTTAAGCCCGGTTTAAAAAAAAAAAAACCTCTTTTCAAAGTATATCCCTAAACTTTTTGAACATTTTTTATCATTTTTCAAAGAAATAAAATTAGGAAATTACAACTATTAAAATTTTAATTTAACACATAAATTGTGTCAATAATAAGATCTAAATGGTACACATTATGCAACAAAACAAACAAATGATATAATCAAAGGTAAACCATTGTTCACATACTATAAATAAAAATAAGTTGCATAAAACATAAAAAGCTAAATATTATGCAACATGAGTATGACGATGACTATCATTTTTATCTTCTTCACTATTATAAAAAATTAGCAAATTATTATGTATGTGTAACTACATAGATAAATATTGCTAACAAATACAAAATGCACATAAATTAACATCATATGAGAGCCCATGCATCCAGTGGCGAATACAAATAAGAGCTTGAACATTACATGAAAGAATGTAATTTCTATATTTTGTTAGATAAATAAAAAATAATTTTTCTTAAAAAAATAAAACGAGCTTGAAAGGGTCGACCCTTTCAAACCCAAGGCCGTATAAGGCTGGCCCTTATAAGTCCGGCCCTTATAAGTCTGACTCCAGTTCAAACCCTAAAATAATAGTTTGAACATTAACTTAAATGAGCTTAAAAGAGCCGGCTTGTTCTCGTTCTAAATATATACCCCCAAAGCGGCAGAAGCAGTGAAGTCATATTTTTTCAAAGCTTAGGGAAATCTTTAGGGTTTATTTTAGTAGGTAAAATTACTTTTAATCACAAAACTCCCTTCATAAAAACTGTTATAAATAATTTTCTCTTTTTATGATAGTAATTTTCTGTAGAATATAGAATATTTTGGTGTCAGAGATTTTGGCAAGTTTAGAGTTTTGTGAATAAATGTCCATAGGAATATAGAGTATAGTTAGTTATTAGTTTTAATCAATTAGTTTTGACATTTGGTTTTTGTAAGGTTTTATAATTATTTTTTTTGTAAAATTAGTTTATAAATAATTTCATATATGATATTTCAGCAAATTAATTCTGGGCAAAATGATTTATTTAGCTTGATGGAGGTATTATTGAATTTTTAATCGATTTAGATTGTTTAATAAAATGAAGTTTTGTAATTTTTCTATTTTATACTTGAAACCCCAAATCTTAAATCATTGATTTTGTACAATTGAATGAAATAGTTGATAATTAATTTCCTAAATAAGTTGTTAGGGTTAAGAAAGATAATTGAATAAATGTTAAAGGGAATAATTAGGATTATGTATGAAATGATAATTTTTGGGTAATTAATTCTAAACTTTGAGTTTATAGAATTAAGTTAATTATTATAATAACTCAAAGAGTTATTAATGTGTAATAACTGACTGTCATATATTGATTTGTGACTTGTGATTGATATTTAGAGTTTGGATTCTTGTGGTAAATTTTGCTTTGGAAAGAGGTAACCACTCTCATTTTGTTGTGTATGCTTGTGACATGTTTATGAGTGCTTTTTAAATATATAGAAATATAAACTTACTATTGGTTTGTGATATGGACTGTGAAGCTATCTATTATTGAAATTGTCTTTTGAGACTTAATTTTATTGAGGAATTGATAATAATATGATATTATATGAATTGGCATTGATTTATGATATTGGAAAGATTCTCTTGATAACTTGTGAATTGATATTAACATATGATAATTTAGTATGAATATATATCTTGAGTATTGATATGAGAGGGGATGACCGATGTGGATTTTTTATGGGAGATTATTATAGAGGAAATAAAGGGGTGAATTCCTCTACAAAAAGAGTAAATAAAGTGGTAGGCAGGTGTACACTGGTTAGTCATTTTGTCTATTTGTGTTTAATAGGGCGTTAAACACCCTACTAATGCATTTGAGGCCTTGTTAGTACGAGGGATTGATGGGCAGGGAGAGGGATTGGGACAGGAATTGGGTCATTTGTCTCGTTTGGTACGATGGATTAGGTTGGGTCAGGGATTATAAATACCACACATGAGGGATTCCTGCAAAGCTACCTCTCCCCTGGTTTTGAAATTTTAAGCCTGGGATTACAAAATTCGTGGACGAAAATATCCTTATTTATAATATTTTTCTGTCAAAATTACCCATAGATTAATTTAACCTAAATAAGACTTTCCTTCCAAACCCCTCGCCATCATCATCATTCACCAGCCGCCATCGTTGTTGTTTAGAATCTATAAATATAAGACAAATTGCAAATACTAGAGATTTAAAAAGAAGAAGAAGGAAGGAAAAAAAATAACTTTTGAACTTTTTCTTTGCGCACCATGAATTCCCTGATATTATATATCGTATTCTAAAATCAGTGCGCCATCGCTAAAATTTAACCCCCACAGACACTCGCAATAGTTGGGCACTAATTGACTTACATCACGGAGCATAATGAAAATTAACAAAGAATCAAACAATGAATTTGGCAATATTTAGATGCCCAATATAATAAGAACCAATGGAAACCTTGTTACCAATCGGAAAGCAACTACCCATATTTTCCTTTCTATTAATTGCTTCATTGGAAGGGAATCAGAATCAGAAGTAACATAGTAACGTAAAGCAACCCAGATCTGTCTTCACCTGATCTGTGTGTTGGACGACGGGAGCCAGAGACGGAGCAGTATGGTGGGGTTGAATTGATTACCATTTTAGTTTAGGGGTAGAATAGTCTTTTTATAATTTATGATTAACTAAAAACTAAAATTAATTTAAGCAATACCTCTGATTATTACCATATACTAAACGTTCATAGCGTAACTTTCTCTTTAAGGGAAAAATAATTTCATTCCTTAATTACATGGCAACAAGTGTTCATAGCGTCTCAAATGTGTACTGTTCATATGGTCACTTGGCACTATTCATTTGGTCATTTTTCATTTTCTCTTGATTTTTGACTCAACTTTGAGAAAGCGTAACTTTCGCTTTATATCTCCAAATGACATGATCTACCACTCCATTTGTATCTAAAAATATCCTCTATTAGCATGCAAAGGCATGTGGTCAGCCTCATTCATTTGCTTAAAACATAACTAACCTAATTCTTTAACTTATTAGGTGAAAATCATATGGCAAGCAACCCTAGGAACAATGCCATGCCCTATTCCTCTTCCTCTTATCACATACGTGTCATATACGACGTAATATACATTAATAAGCATTATATTACTTGGTCATGCATAGTGGCATACATTTCAGTATACAGCATATCTCAGGATCATCATTTACAACAGTCCATAATAACACAAGAAGCATAATTAAAACATACTCAGTTCCTTTCCTTTCTTTTGCCTCCTGTTGAGCATTCACCTACATTGTGAAAGGGGCAAGATTTCTAAGGAAATCTTAGTAGCAAAATCAATCAATAGCAATATAATGCAATACTGTTAAATCTTATGTTTAGATGATAACTAAACTTAGAACTTTTTGGAACTTAAGAGTTTATCTTTATCTAAAGGGAAATTACTTGAGCAACTAGTCATGAGTAATATTCATTTAGTAGATGAGATAAAAGTTTTTGAAAAGTTTTCAAAAGGTTTGATTGCTGAAGGTTTGCAGTCAAAACTCGAGGTTTCATAGAAACCTCAACTTTTGACAACCTTGCTACAATGGCCAGGTTTGAGGTAAACCTTACTATAACGACGAGGTTTTGTCCAAACCTTAAGGTTTTAGTCACTCAACTCAAAGGCAAGGTTTTATCAAAACCTTGCTATTGGTGCAAGGTTTGGTCAAAATCTCATTGTGGCTGTGGGTAAGGTTGAAGACAAACTACGAGGTTGACACGAAACTTCAAGGTTTCAGGCATCTTCCAACACAGCGAGGTTAGAGATAAACCTTGCTGTTGAAGCAAGGTTAAAATGAAACCTCGCTGTCTTCTGAGTGTAAGGCAAACCTTGACATCACAGTAAGGTTTCCTTGAAACCTTTCCCTTGTGTCTAAAACCGTGTTGTGTTGCCTATATTAGAGAAACCTAGAGGTTAGTTCTTAACCTTGAGGATGGTAAGTTCTTCTGTCTTAAAATTCATTACTCATACTCAAAGTTACTTATTTTGAAATCCAGATACCTTAAGGTTTGGCTACAAACCTCAATGTTCAAGTATGCATCTAAACTTCTCTTTCCAAATAAAAACCTTGGGTTAAGATTCAAACCTTAAGGGTTGTCAATCAGTATGCTTAAGCCTCGAGACAAATTCAAACCTCAAGGTAATCCTATTTCATGAAGTCCTTGAGGATACTCTATTGTATAAACATTCTATATAATTTATTGAACTAGAAACCTTGAGTATACTCAAGTCACATGTTTCTTGAATGTTACCTCGAGAAGACTTTGAAACCTCAACGTTATCTTGAAAAACTAGTTTTCCAAAAAAATAGAGCATCATAGCATAATTTCTATATTGAATCAAACCATTAGTTTATTGATACCTACTTGATTCCAATCATTATGTTTAACCTCTCTTTTGTATTAAAACAGATTTTGATCTTGAGAAATGCCACACAAGCTTAAATCTTGAAAAAGAATCAAATGTGTTAGAAGCATTTAATGCACTTCCTTTTGAGGAAAGATTTCACCTAACCAACTTTCTCTTTGCTCAACGGCTATATTCCTAACCCAGAGAAGAAAATTCTTTATGTCTCTCAACGACAAGAAGAAGAGGAATGATATCATCCCAACGGTCACCTAAGGAGACGCAACAATCATTAATTCCTCTGAAGCTATAAAGACCTAACGAACAAAGTGAAAATTTATTGAGATAATGTTGCATTTATTATAGTCTTAAATTCATTATGTACTGATAGATTTCATTCGCAAGATACTCAAGGTAGAGGGACCTTGAGTAGGGACTTGGATTACACACTGTAAGGGGGAGTGATCTCTTAAGTGTCATAATCGAGTCTGTACTATAGTGTCAAGAGCTCATTGAAATCTTGGAGAATAGAGGGAACTCAATGAATACTAAGAACTAGACGTAGGTCATGGAATTTTCCCGAACCAGTATAAACTTCTTGCTTGAGCTTTCAAAAAGTTTGGGACACCCAATTCACCCTCTCTTAGGTGTGAAGCTTAGCTCAACAAATGCAACTCCTGCTATATGCTATGCTCCAACTACTTATGCCCTCTTTCTCTCTCGGGCACATACCGTGTATAAGGAACCTACACATGACTTAACCTTAACCTCAACCTCAACCACATAGTCAAGACACACATAATCAAAGAGTTAAACACCTCACAATATAACATACATGCCAAATCAATCCTAACACAGTAAATAAGCCCACACACACACACACAGAGCAAACAAGTAAAGAAATATAAGTTAAAGTTGGAGATTCTAGCTACCAATTACTCTTATGCTATGTAGTCATTTTCCTTATGCTTCCTATGTCTCTGAATCACACCTTTGTAATGTCTACACACATACCATAATGCACAGACATTAATGTATGCCATAGTATCTAAACTAAAGACCCTATATTTTACAGTTTAGGTCCTGGTTTCACATTCCAGTCAAAGAATCCTTTAGGCCAAATCTATGCAATTTTGACCAAGGAATTCATCCAAACTATCCATTTTATCTAAATTATATCCCTACCCCAGCATTTCCTATTGGCCAAACACACCCTCACCTTAGGGTGCTTAGTGATTTCGTCAGTTCAATGCTTCAACATGTGTTCTTACAACATATCGTTAAGTAAAACAATATTTTGAACACAATGGAATCGTCTAATTAATGAAAATCATTCACTTAAGGGTCTGGCTGAAACTTACATAAAACGACAAGATGAGGTTTTGATTCAATTCAAGCATACACACTTAATTCTAACATTTTCCTAACATATAGATCATAAGACAATTCCTAATCCTTCTCTCTCATGCTTGGCTTTTGGGCAGCATTTCTGCCCTTGAAATTTCTTGAAAAACAATGGAGAAAGAGAGAAAAATTAATGAGGATACATGCTAGAATTTACCTGGACAGATTGACCAATCGGTATTGCTTGAATCTCCTCTGAACCCTTATGTGAAAAGTCGAGTTTTCAAACTGCCAGAGGTTTCCAATGGTTCTCAAAGTGCACAGCCAAAATGGAGGGAGGGGGAAGGGTTGTATTTATAGGAATTAGCTAAGGCTTTGTTTGGCTTGACCACTAATCCAAAAGTCAACTTTTTACACTTGCCCTTTTACACCATGACACATTTCCTCCTTCTAGAATGTTCTAGAAGCTTCTTGAGCTCTCTCCAAGCTCCCAAGTTTGCGCCAATCCCCTGACTCATTTTATTCCGACAGTTTCCACTATACCCATCAAAATACCACGGGAATTCCAAAAAATTATCCATAGGGAGGAACATTCTAAAAATTGTCAGATAAATCCCTGAATATTCCAAGAGGCAATTATAAAAATTTCAAAATTTGTGGACGTCTAAAACTCTCAAAACTAATCCTTCTCCAAAAATTGTCTTCTACCGTCAGTATTCAATTCTGGCGATTTTACTTATATCTTTGAACCTCCTTTTAGGCTCAAGATAATTTTAGAAATTCTCTAAAATATTATACTAATTTTCCTCAATCTCAATCCAGAACATTGATGCCCCTATATATATTTGATATAATTAATTTTCAGGTAACAACCTGGTTGGTTAAAAATTATTAAAATATTAAAAAATTCATTAAAAATTATTTTGACCTCAAAATATCATTCTAAGCCTAATATATAGTTGTGGATGCCCTATAATATTTTCTAGGATTTTATGGAAATTTTCTGAGCTTTTAGACCTAACTAAATTTCAACCTTTAAATTTATTGCATTTTTACTTTTTACACATAGGTCATTCCCTATATTTCATTCCAAAAGTTGTGAGATCTCTCAGTCCTCTACATAGTAGAGCCCTTTACCTATCTTGAATACCTCATCTAGAAAGCTAAGAATATCAGATGTTACACTATCCCTACTTCTAACTTCAAAATCTAATTCATGATATTCAATTCTCTATTCTAATATCAAATCTTATCATTCTAAATCCTAATACCCCACAATGATTCAAATTGATCAAAATCCTCAATTTCTTCAATTTAAAGTTCTAACTGAAATATCTGTTTTTGTTTTACAAGCTTTAAAAACATTCTAAACTGATTAAGTATTAATTCTACATCCATAAACATAACCCAACCACTAGACTCAAGTTTAATCGTAAAACTACCTTATTCAATTATAAATTTTTTTCTAATATTTAAATTGTAGCTCTAAATCTCTCAAATAATGCAACATACAAGTTTTAAATCAATCAAATGTAAATATTTACTCACCTCTACAACCCTATAGTTTTTTTTTTATAATCTACAATCCTATAATTCTCATTTATTGAAAATCAACACTTGTCCGAAAACCTTAATCTTCAAACTTACTTTGCCACAACCAAGACTTATACTTCAAAATAGCTTTCAATGAATAAAAAAAATATTTTTGAAATATTTGTTGAGATTTGGAGATTTTATGAGAAAGAAATGAAGCTCAAGAGTATCTTAATTATCTATTAATAGAGGATTGGAGCTAACGGCAACGAAGATCACGAAGCAACCGAAGAAAGAAGGAGAGGGTGCTGGTAAAGTGCTATTTGATACGAGGGATTTGGAGGAAAATTGAAGGAAGAATTTTTTTTTTAACTTGGATTTAAAAAAAATTAGAGAGGTGGGGTTAAAAGTTTTTAATTAATTTTTTTACTCTTTTATTTTACATCTTATCTTTATTAAAATTTTATAACCTCACTTATACTATTTTTTTTATAAAACCAATGCATAAAAATTTTCCTTCCCCTCCCTTTCCCCCCACGTCTCTCCTATCAAACAAACGTTAAGGGCTTGTTTGGTTTGAAAGGAAGGGATGAAAGGAGATGGAATAAAGGGGAGGGGGTGGAGGGAAAAGGTAAGAGATTACCTTATTTGGCTTAATAAGAAGAGAAGGAAGGGGAGTGATATTTAATGATAGTTTGTTTGGTTTAAGAGAGGATGAGAGACAAGATAATAATTAATTTACCATGTGATTCTTATATTTTAAATTCTATTTTTTACATATATAAATTAATCTACATATATATTTTAGATCATATTTGTGGTTAAGTGAATAATTGAGTTTCTTTTAATTTTTTTGATACAGGGTAAATATGGTAATATCATGAAATAGAGAGTGATAAATTGGTCACAAAATTTGGCTCCACTCTAAAAATATCTCAATTTGAAGGGAGTCAAAATGAGGGGAGGGAAGGGGAGAGATGGGCTAAGGGGAGGGGAGGGATTTTAATATTACGCCGTTTGAATTGATTAGAAGGGAAGGGAGGGGAGGGATTTTGTATTACCTTGTTTGGTTTAGGAGGGGAGGTAAAATATTTTTATATGGACACTTCTACCCTCATTTTGTTTAAATTGTTCTTGATAATTATTGTTTTCTAATTATCAAAATTAAATAAATGTAATAATAATACAAAAACTCATTAGAACAAAGAAAAACTAAATAAATAAATAAATAAAGACACATGAGAAGAAAGGAACCCAAAATTTAATGTTAATAATTACTTTTATCTTATATATCAAAGCGTCACACTCACATGCAAATAATTACCAATGAGAAATGCAAACTAGGTTAATGGATGAGGAAGGACGGAGATGTCTTTTTTCACTTGATGCCATTTACACTTTTTTTTTCTCTAGATTTTATGAGCAAGGGCAATTTATTCCAATGAAGGACAAATGTTTAGCCTCCCCTCTAACCCCCCTTTTTTTGGGGGGGGGGGGGAGGGAACAATTTTGAGGGGAGGGTGAAATTTTCTCCCCCCTCCTAAATTTTTTATTATTCCAATCAAGGGGAGGGGAGCAAAATCCCTCCCCTTCCTCCCATTCCCATCCCCTCAAACCAAATAGACCCGTGCTTGTTGAGTTTGAAGGGAGGGGATGGAGGGAAAGGGTAAAGGATTCTCTTGTTTGGTTTGATAGGAAGGGAAAGAAGGGGAATGATATTTAATTATAATTTATTTGGTTTAAGGAAGATAATAACTAATTTACCATTTTACCCTTATACTTTATATTATATTTTTTACATATATAATTATATAAATTAATCAACAAAAATAAATTATATATTTTAGATCATTTTTGTAGTTAAGTGAAGAAACAAGTTTCTTTTAATTTTTTCTGACATAAGGTAAAGATGTGATATCTTAAAATAAAAAGAGACAATTAGTCACAAAATTTGGCTCCCCTCCAAAAAACCCCAATTTGGAGGGAGCCAAAATAAGGGAGGAAAGGGGATAGAGGGACTCATTTTTCTTCCCTTCTCATCCCATCCCCTCCCTTCCCCTCCAAAATTTCAAACCAAATAGGGGGAGGGGCTCATTTTTCTTCCCTTCCCTTCCCATCCCCTCCCCTCCCCTCCAACCAAATAAGCCTAAGAGTGTGGGATGAGGGAGTATATAATATAATAGTGTGGGCCCACTTTTTTAATTACTATTCTTCTATTTCCTTTCAATTTCTTTTCTTTTCCATCTCTCTCTATACATACAAAAATTATTGTCCCTTAAACTTATATCTTACATTAGAAATTTTCTAAATCCTCTTACTTAATGAACCACCATTTGTCAAGAGTCTCTTTTAGTGTAAATAATTATTTTCAATTTTTATACTTTTACCAAGATAACATTTCATAACTAAGAAATATTTATAATATTTTATATGGGAAATATTTTAAATACTTATGCTTAACCCCACCAAGTCTCATTAAATTTTCTCTATATTCATAATTTTATAGTAATCTCTAATGACCATCATGGAATTGCATTAAATTCATTTCAAAGTTGATAAATACACCCTCCACTTCTAATTATAAGGTCCAGTTGATTTTTTTTTAGAATCCTAAGAAAGCTAATTACATTATATAATCATATCATATGTTGTGTTTTATTATATTATATATTAGTTCATAAGTCAAACAATATAGTTTAAAGAAAAATGATAAATTTTAATATATTAAACTAATGTAATTAGCTTTCTTAGAATTCTCCAAAAAAATTAAATGGACCTTATAATTAGAACAAGAGAGTATATACTACCTTAAATTTCCTACCATATTCCATTATTTTCTCAATTCTAAATTTTATGTTTGACCTTAGAAATCATGCATTTTACTTATTCTAAACCTCAAGTTATTTAATAAATGAATAAATATCATCCTGATGATTCTTTTGCATTAAGAATAAAAATTAGGATGTTACACCTTTAATAAGTATAAACATAAACACCTTCGTGCACATAATTTTCATTAAGAGAAATTGTACAAACATTTCAGTGTGCCTTTTTAATCCTTTATGTAATGTAATAATCTCTAATTCAAGAAAATTTTAAAAAAAACCCTAAAATAGATATAATTAACATGATAAAGTAGGGATTAATCAAATTCCTCACATTTAAAACTTTACACTCCTAAGCAACGCATGAAATTATCTTGAATATGTCGTTAAAAAGCAAAGCAATCAATCATATCCTATCATAAATGTAATGGTTCCAACATGTGTTGTTCATTGATGGCTAAACATGTGCCTGTTTAGTGTGTTGATCAACATTTTTCTTTGTTAGGCAATACATGTACTTGTTCGTGTGTATGGTTCAACAAGTCATCCTTAGGTTGGAGCTGTGTTTCCTTTTCCAATTATCTCTTTGATTGTGGTTTCTCTGATGGAATGATAAATATTGTCCTCCTTGAGTAATTTTTGGCTGTAAGGAATTTGGTTAGGAACAATTATTGCAGGTGTGTTCCTAAGGAAGCAAATTAGTAGCTGGATGGATTGCCAAAGCTTCAATGAAAGGGTCTTACGATTTAGTTTTGGTATTTCTACCTTTGTTCTAGCTACAAGCCTACTTGGTGTGTAGTGTGGAAAATGCTTTAGTTACGTTCTTATGTTGTCGTTGTATTGAAAAAATTCTAAATTTATGTTATCTAGTTTGTTTGATAGGGTCTAGTGTTTATGTCTTCATTTTGCATTCTTGTTGTGTTTATGTTTAATTCTACTTATGAGACCTTGTAAGTTATTTGACTTCAATACTATTAGTTCTTTTGTTGGCAAAAAAGAAAAAAAGAAAAGAAAAGAGAGAGTTATATCTTTCTTGTTAGAAAATGTGACACAATAACACTTTTAAGAGTTCAAATTATGAACACGGTTAGGAAAGAAGAATACATTTGAAAGAGTCTTTTAAGTTCTAACTATTTTGCTCATCTCACCTTTATGGGATTTTTTTTAACTCAAACAAACCTAGGTTAGACCCTACCATATAAGATTTTAATAATTCTGTTTACTTCCACCATTCACATGAGCTTTCTAGAAATATGAGGTATTTAATGCTAATATTAATGTTGGAGATAGGCCACAAGAAATAAATGAAGAGAGTGATAAGTGAGATACATGCAAAAAGAAGCATGTGCCATTCATGTTTTGTCAAATATTCTCTTTATGTTCTTGGCATTATTGTTTTCTTTTTCTTTCAAGTAAAATACATTGACTACTCATATATTTTATCTAAATTACACAAACATCCCCTTTATTTTGAAAACATATACATGCCCTGCTTAAAATTAAAATGTACATTACAGAAACCTTCTATATGTATTTGAGATTATATTTACATCCATTTAACCATTAATTGATTGATAAGTTTGACTATTAAACATATTATTTGGGCAAAATATCCCTATTTAAACAAATGAATAAAAATCTATATTTTCCTAAAAATTAGATTTTATCCAACAAAAATTCTAATACAGGTATGTTAAGAATTTCTAATATATTATAAAATTTATTATATTTAAAAAAATTTAAAATTTAAATTTTTATGATATTTATTGAAAATAATTTATTTAGTATTCTCTTAAATGATTAAAAATACATTTCTTTTTGTTTTTTACCACGACACCATGATTAAAAAATATATTTGCAAGGCATATTTTTATCCACAATATGTTATTAATAATGTAAATTTGAGATATGTTATAACTTATATTAATATTGAATTTTAATTTTTAAATAATTTTTTACACAAAAATTTATAACTACATTTATTTAAGTATGCATCTTTTTAAAGAATTAATCATAGTTTTAATTATGTTTTCTATGTCTATATTAAATAAATTAATTAAATATTTATCTCAATATAAAAAAAACTAACCAGCTAATTATTTGAAAAAGTAAAAATAAATTAAGAAAATAAAAAAAAATCTTAAATCACTTAAACAATTTTAGCCAAAATTAGGAAATTACTAATATTGAAGAATAAATTAGTAAACAAAATTTATTTTAATACAAATTTAAATTAAAAAGGAAAATCCTTATAACAAAGCTAATCATTTGGATTTAAGTGTATGTTTTCAAAATAAAGGAGAAATCTGTTTAAATAAGGCAAAATACAATGCTAGAGTATTTTACTCTTTTTTTCTTTTGCCAATATTCTCTTTCTTTCATTGTTTTTTCAGGAGCTGTATATATATTCCCTTTTCCTTTCTATTGTATTTTTGATTTTTTTTGGCATCCACACATAATTAATAACAACACTACCACAAAATGTAATTTAATAAATAATAAATATGAATGATTTGAAAATATATTTACAAGCCAAAAAATGACGACAATATGATGGAATTCAAGAAAAGTGATGGCTCAAAGGGATAGCAAAGGATGTATGTATTCATGGGTTATATTTCGGATAAAAGGGTCTTGAATACAAATGCCTTTATTATTTTTTTTTAAAAAATGACAATAGTTATAAAAACAATTAAGACAGGTTCTTATAAATTTACTAGCGTAGAAGAATAATTACACAAATTTTAGAAAATATTTGACTTGAAGATCACCCCAACAAATATATCACACTCGGGATATATTTACAAAGTCTAATTAAAGATTAATTTATCACAAAGAATTTTGTTTGCCTATTTCTAAGGCTAACATTCAAAATAAAATAAATTTAATTACCAAAATTAACCATAAACATTAAAGGTTCATGCTTGCATAAGAGAAATCAAGATATATATATATATAACTTTACAAAAAAGTGTTGAAACATTTAAATAAAGCAACTACCAAAATTTGATCAGCCTTATAATAAGGGTGATGAATTTAAATTTAATTACTTAATTAATTGAGTGTGCAGAACACAAAACAAAAGGAGAAATTAATTATTAGGATTCTTTAAAAAATAAAAAAGAAAATAAATATAAAAATTGAAAATAAAATAAAATACAACCATATGTAACGATAACCAAGTCACCACAAAGTCAATATTATAAACCTTAAGTAACTCATTTAGTTTAATTATTTAATTCATGATTATGACTGGAAATTTGAATTATAATTACTCTTAAAACAATTATTGAGCCTTATAATTATAATTCTATTGACCTGAAAAGTTAATAGGATAATTATTTTATTAATGATTAGTCATTTATTTAATTGTTATATATATGTGTAATAACTTAAAAGAAATGTGTGTGAGAAAGATAAACATTGATGTAGAATGATTGTTTTCTGTACTTGTCCCTGTCGGGGTGAGTAATATACACATTAGTTAGGAGTTTGGCCAAATTAATTGAGCGACAAAGATTAGGGGATACATTTGTTGTAATTATTTTGTGTGGATGTCACATAACTTAAAATTGAAAATACCTAATATATAATTAAATATAAGCTTGAGTTAGTAGAAAGGTTGATAAGAGGAATATTTAGATTGACTGTTGGAGTTTTAATAGACAGATTTTAATGACATTTAAAATGTTTTATTACATTAAATTGTCATTAACACCATTTTTGTAACTGTCATTTTAATTGTCATCAAAATGTCTTTATGGCTGCTCAACGGTCATGTGTTATTTGCCTATTAAAAGCAGTGCTTGGTGCATGGTCATATATAACAGTGGTCGAAGCACCAAGGTTTGGCAACACCGAGCTTTATCCTTGAGCTTATCTCATCCTCCTTATTATGAGTTACATTGTTATTTTCTTATTGTTCTGTCACCCTGTTTCCTGCAGGAAATGTTTGTTTTATCCTAGGAAGTGCTACTTGCTAATTTACTAGGGGGTTAAGGAATATTTCTTAAAGACAATGTCTTTTAGCGCGACTCGAACTATTTGTTTATTGTGTTTCTACAGGTGTTGTTGCCAACTATTTGTATGTTGCAAGCGACTAACACCAACAATCTTAGGAGATAGTTTTACATCGATTATTTTGGCATTCACCAATGGAGAAATCAAGTTTTGGAAATTATCTATGGTAGGCAGCATACTTCGGTTTCCATGTAATTGATCTTGACGTGAGATTACCCACGTAGAGATCTTGGAGGAATTGCCATATATATCTTTGATTGAAGGTAATGTTTTAACTTTTCATTTGATGATCGATGTGACGATAGATGTGAATATAAGTTAAATGGCGTGTATTTTGTGAAATATTGGTTATTAATTTATTTTCTCATATGATGGATAATCTTTGAAGTTATTTTTATCATCATTCATTTATAGATCTATAGTAGCCCATAGATATTGGGATAATTATTAAGCAGATTTCTCTTTGAGCAAACAAAGCAACTACTTACTAAGAGTATAGTGCATAATACTTTGTGAAAGATTAGATTTTTGCTTTCTTTCACAACTTGGATGAAGTGGATTTTGATGAAAACACAAGGTATGTGTTTTATAGTCCATGAGCTAATATTCTATTACTTATTTTATGTGTTTTAATAAAGTATGTGTGGTGAAATTTCTTGTCTATATGGTGGATTGGTATTACCACGTGAGATATATAAATATGTATTATTGGTATTATCACGTTCGATATATAAATAAGTATTATAAAAAAATTGGGGTTATGCAATTTGTGGAATGAGTTTCTTGACCACAGTTAATATGTTCAATTGTGTAATGTGGGCACTGTATTAAGCTTCTCCCATGACATTTTTTATTTGACCGTTGAAATCAAGGCATTTTTAAAAAAATTTATTAAAGTATTCTATATGTTCTACCCGTTGCCCATTGGTGGATAGGAAGAAGGTTCCTAGCAAGTTTTATTTGTGAAGTAAATTGGTCCAATGCCAATTGTTATATGTTCAATTGCTTCTAATGATTTTTAGGCTCAACGATTCCTCCTTCATTTATTTTTAAGGCAACAATAATATCCTCAAGGGATATCAACGGTAGTCTGGCATCATTATAATTATAATAAGTGCCCATGAAAGTATGTGTTAACTTGGGTATTGTTTTTCGGTCCAAAAATATAAATATATGCGTGTGTGTGTGTCCATGTGTTCATTTTCTGGATCCTCTTATGTTTCATTAGTGGATCATATATTCAAGCTTACTAGATCCGAATGTGGAGGGTATTTTTTCCAAAAACAAAAACAAAAACGAAAACAAAAAACAACACTGGTGAATGAAATATGATTTGTTGGATTATTGCCAGACATTATCGTTCTTATCACCAAATGATAATATTTGTGAATATTCTAATTTGATTAGAATGGAAGAAGATTATATGGTGTGAGATTCTAATTTAATTAGAATCATTAGATAAAATATGAAAATATTTTTCAAATTTAAATGAGGATTTGAAAGTGTAGGGTGCCTTATGTCGAGATACCTTAAAATTATTGTAATGAAAGTAAATGTGTTTCAATTGCAAAAATATAAAAAGGCTTTGTTAAGTGCTATTGAGAGAAAATTTTATACATTGTTTGTGTGGCATGAAAATTTTCATTTATCTAGTGTAGAGATAAATGTGTTGAAGACTTTCATGATTTTGTGGGAACACACACATACATGCATGGCTATTGTGAACATTGAATAGCATGTTTGATAGTTTGGCTTCAAAATTTAATATAAAAGCATGTGTGAAACAAATGTTATTTTGGATGTTGAAATCATTAAGGAATAGTGATTATATATAATATTAATAAATGTTTTTGGGGTTTGGTTTGAAAACCATTATGAATATTTCATATGATTATAACATAGCTTTGAAGTGAATTTGTAGCTCAATTTGGATATGCATAAATTGTTGACAATTTGTTGTATTGAAATGTATTAATCCTTCTAAGATATAGCTTGTATATGTTATAAGGAGAATGAAGATATATAAACTCTTATGAGAAGAGTGAAATTTTAAAGGATACCATAAATATTGGCATAATATATGGTGGATTCCTATTATATAAGATACACGGATGTTAACTGAATTTCAGTTTTCTTTGAGAAAATCCACTAGTAGCCAAAACTAAAATATCGTGTGAGCAAGAGTTTAGTACTCTAAACATAGCTGCAATTGAAAACTAAGTTATTTAAAACTCACCTTTTTGTTTTGCATGAAACCAGCACTTAGTGTCGGTGATATGTGATTGTCAAATGGCAATGACTATTGTAAAAAAGCAATGGTGCAAGTGTAAATTGTTTGAGATTTTATTTGAATAAGCTAGCTTAAGAGTTGTGAAGTTATCTCAATTGATTTGAGAGGTCAAAGGTTGACCTACGGATCCGTTAACAAAACCTTGGGAAGAATTAAATTAGTCAAGAGAATGAGACTAAAGGCAATTTGAAATTAACAGCAATTGCAGCCTAACCTTTATGATTGATGATCCCATGACGAAGGTTTAATAGATAAGAACAAGTCGTTTGTTAGTTTTACTAACACTAAAAAATTATTAGTCCCTTCCTATGGCATGAGAAAGTGCTAGAATTCATTATGGTGAGGCTGAGCAAAAGCTTTTAATGATTTCATAATCATATGGGATGATGTGCTCATTGCAGGTACATTTCATGAAATCACCTATACAAATGAGGAGTGGGGCAACTCCTATGAGATCGTGACAAAATCTCTAAAGCATTTGTTAAATACCAGGACACTTGCATGACCATTTTAATGTGCAAAAATGCGTTAACAACATGAAATGTGGGGGTATATTTTGACTTTTAATGCCTTTAGTATACACCAAGGTGGTGTTGGTTTTAAGTTCACATGACCACCAACATTTATGTGTTCTAAGTGTTATTGGTCTAGGTATGGTTTTATGTTCAAAGGACTACCAAATACAATGGTTATATTCATGTGTGCAGCTCAACTAATGGGGCTATGAGCATCCTTTGACAAATGTGGGGGATTGTTATAATTATTTTGTATGAGTGTGTTAAAGGAAAAAGTCCCACATAACTCAAAATTGAAGATACCTAGTATACAACTAAATATAAGCTTAAGTTAGTAGAAATGCTGATAAGAGGAATATTTAGACTGACTATTGGAGTTTTAATAGACATGTTTTAATGACATTTAAAATGTTTTATTACATTAAATTGTCATTAACACCATTTTGTAACTGTCATTTTAATTGTCATTAAAACGTCTTTATGGCTGCTCAAGGTCACATGTTATTTGCTTATAAAAAGCAATGCTTGGTGCATGGTCATATATAATAGTGGTCGGAGCACCGAGGTTTGGCAACATCGAGCTCTATCCCCGAGCTTCTCTCATCCTCCTTATTATGAGTTACATTGTTATTTTCTTGTTGTTCTGTCACCCTGTTTCTTGCAGGAAGGGTTCGTTTTATTTTGGGGAGTGCCGTTTGCTAATTTACTAGGGGGTTGCAGAATATCTAATAAAGACAGTGCCTTTAGGCTCGACTCAAACTATTTGTTTATTGTGTTTTCACAGGTACTGCTGCCAATTATTTGTATGATGCAAGCAACTGACGCCAACAAAATTTATGGGAATATACAATCAAATCAACATAAAAATAATAAATAATATAATAAATACAATTAAAAATAAAATCCAATATGATCAGTGTAATCTGTTTCTACGCTCCCTCAAAGTAAATCTCAGTTTATTCCTTTAATTTCAGTCATCATCTTCTTCAGATGTATATATAAAAATTATTAATATATTAGTTATTAATTTATTTTAACAACAAGGTTAAGTTAGTAGATTGGTGGCATGTGTGACTGAATACAATAGATTTCATTTTATTTCAACACTTGAATTTACTAAATTCTTTTTTCAAAAAAAACAAGAAGGGTAAAAAACAAGCATTAGATATTTTACTCTCACACAGCCATTTGGTTTTCCACCGATTTTGACGGGAGGCAGAGAGAAAATATGGGGAACATGTGGGAAATTCGGAGCTACGACCATTTTTTAATAAAGTACTGGAGACCATTAACTTATACGAGCCTTACAAATCATATCAATACTAAATAAAGCCATCATTTTCATCTTCATCCTGCCTAGCTAGGAGGCAATTCTTTAAGAAAGCAAAATTTTCCCACTAGGTCATGGGCCATCTATGCAAGTTTGCCTGCCGGTGTGTTCATTTCCTTAGGAACAAAATTGGTTATGGTCTGCCAATTCCTAGTAAACAAAAAGTCTCAAATCTTCGACAATATGTTGATATGGATGGTTGTGACCACTTCCCTTAGTCAATAGAGTAGCCGCTTCAATGCAGTCAGTGAGGACCTCAATCTTTCTATAACCTTTGTTCCAACAAATTTGTAAGTGCTATATAATCCCAATGAGCTCTGCAACCACTGGTGGAACATTTGTAAGCTTGCAAATACTACTTTAATCATAGAAAAATTCTAAGAAAGTTAATTACATTATTTAATCATATCAAATATTGTGTTTTATTATATTATATATTAGTTTATAAGTCAAACAACCTAATTTAAAGAAAAATGACAAATTTTAATATTTTAAAGTAATGTAATTAACTTTCTTAAAATTTTGTTAAGATTATCCAAAAAAGTCAACAAGCCTTTATAATTAGGACAGTATATCCTCCTATCCTTTATATGATCTCAATCACAAATGATGCCTCCACAACTGCTTGTACCTAAGCTTAGTACTAAGCCATCCACCTCAAGTCGAAAGAAATCTGTCCTAGCACTTCTAGCTCCTCAATCCGATAAAACTTTAATTACCTGCACAGAGATTATAGTGTGAAAGCAACTCCTGATCTCAAGAATATCGCAACATGCTAGAGTGAGCATCTATATAGCCAATGTCACCATCCTCCTCAAAGAGTGTCCTACCAACCCAGATATTCCAAAAAATGTAACAAAAAAGGATGGGCTACCTAATTTTTTGAGTGAAAATTTAGCCCGCCCCATGTTTAACGTTCCATTGAATATTTGAATCCACACTATCCCTTGTAAAGAAGAGAAACGTTCCTATAAGGAAATCATCCAACCACCTTGCTCTGGTATTAATACAATCATGAATAAAATGCATGGAATCTTCCTCCTGCATGCATCCAAAGGGACATCCAACAGACTTTTCAATGCCCCAATCTGCTCCAGATGAACTGTGAGCGCTCTTCCATGGGCAAACAACCACATAAACATCTTGATCATCTCCGGTACTGCATACCTAAGTAGAGCTTTCTAAAAGGTATCTCTAGTGCAATGAATACATGCAAAAAGCAAATGATAGACAGAGTTAATAGAATAATGACCATGCAAATAAGATGGTCTCTGAAAGTATTTTCCATCTCCTCTCTCATCACTGGGTGAGTGTGCACACATAATTCCATCAATGATGTGAAGTTTAAGCCATCTCCTTATTTTATTTCTATCCCATTTCTCCCAAGGGGTTGCATAGCCCCTCACTTTTTCTTCCTTGTCAGCAAACACCTCATAGCCTGTAATAAGATCAATCAGTGGAGTATTCACCTTTGCCCAATTGTCACACCAAAAAGATGCTAGATTGCCTTCCCCAACTTTGACGCCCACTCCTCTTTGAAAATGTTCCCATCTTGTACAAATTCCTCTCCAAGTGACTGATGAGTTTTACTTCTTCTAGATCTTAGGCATCCCTTACTTACCACACTTGTACTTGGATTGGAGAACACAGACCTATAAAGCATTATTATTATTTAGGAGATTCCAAGCAACTTTATGAATCATGATAAAAGCTTCATTATCTTTTCCAAGATCTTTCAGGCCCAATCCACCATCTTTCTTACTTGCAGTTACCACTTTACAAGACAAAAGATGCATTTTCCTTTTACCCTCATTTTCACCCCATACAAAGTCCCTACTTTTCTTTTCAAGATCATGCATTAGACCTTTGGAAGGAGCATGGTCTGCATGTAGTAGGAGGGCAGACTAGATAAGATTGCTTTAATCAAAGTTGCATGACTAGCCATGTTTAAGCAACTTCTTATCCACGTAGAAAGCTTCCCTTAGGTTTTTTTTTTTTTTTTTTTGTAAAATCAAGGCAAAAGTGACGTAAGAAGCTCTCTTCTGAAGCAGCAGTTTTCCCAAGTATTTTTCTAAATCGCTTGTCAAGCCAACACCCAATCGATTTGAAAAGACTTGTTCTCATAAATAAGGCTATTATCCTGATTTATGGGTATTAAACAAATAACCCATATAGAATTTTATAATAGTTAACTATGATTGAAATGTTTCTAATCATATTTCTTAAAATACTATCATAGTTAAAAGAATTATAACTAAAAATAAAATTAACTACGATTGAAAAGAATGAAACTAAATTAAAAAAGGTCTATAATTATTATAAAAGGATTTATTTGTCACTTTTGAACCATTTTCACTAATCCAATAAGATAACATATCAAGATTCATGGCTTAAATCCCACTCATAAACCCACCATATTAAACCACATATAAGGTTAAGGTCACAATCAGAATAACGGTTAGAAACTCATCATATTAATCCATATCATGACACATCACTAAATCCCACAACAAAAAGGCCTACACAAAACAATTTATAACACAAGATTTGGTAGTGGATCCACCAAAATATTAGAGTGTACAAAACAAGGCCTTAGGCCCAACAACATTTAAATAATTATCCCTAAACAATATAGTATTTCAAAAAAAAATGAGGGCTTTAGGAATGACAATACTATAATAATTACAAACTAATAGAATAAGATGCCTACAAAGGCTACCAGCGCCTTTGCCTTAATTTGCTTCCCTTTGACCTTACCGTATCTAGAGGGCACATCTAAAAAGTGTTAAATCGATGGATGAGACATGAAATCTCATTAACCAAAATCAATTTAAAAAGTATGCAGGAAAGAATTGTAAGTCAAAGAAGCAGGTTTATTGATCATAATAGTCATATTCTTAATAGTAAAATAATACATAATAATTTTAACAACTAGAACAATCCCCATTTATCCATTCCGCTCCTCGTTATGTCTTACTATAAAAAAAAAAACTATTTTTTCTTACGGAATTTGCCACGAAAAACTTTTCTGTGGCAAATTCTATAAAAAATCTATGAGAAAATCTATCAAAAACATTTTCGACGGAATTTCAAATGGAATTCTTTCCATGGAAACATTTGCTATGGAATTTGCCATAGAAAAAATTCTATGGGAACTTCCAACATTTGTCATGGAACTAGCCACGAAATTAATATGTGGCAAACATTTCCAACGAAATTGTTTTTTTGGCGAAACTTGCCATGGAAAAATATTCTGTGGCAAATTACAACAAAAATTATGTGGCAAAAGTATTTGCCACAAAATTTCTGACAAAAAAATTCTATGGAAAATTTTCCTATGAAATTTTTTGATGGAAACTCAAAAAAATTATTTTTAAATAAATTTAAATTTTTAAATAATGTTTTTATATTACAATAATAATTATTAATTAATCCTAATTAAAAATAATTCTTATATATTAAGATTATAATATTATTTTTTAATATTATATTTATAAATTTATATTTCAAATAATAAATACAATATTATTATATTATATATTAATTAATTTTAATTAAAAATTTACTATTTCACATAATATGAGTTTTATAATTTTAATTAGAAATATTATATATAATATTAATTTAATTATTATTTTTAAAATATTAATTAAAAAAATTCAATTTCAAAAATACCTTAAAACATAATTGTAAGAATATTTATTAATAATTGAATATTTTTATTTAAAATTAATTCATATTAAAGCAGATGATATTATATATGTAAAAATATATATAACAAATATATATTTCTATATAATCAATTAAATATGACAATGTTATATATATATATATTACAATATAATAATATTTTGTAGGTTCATGGTGGCACAATTAGCAATGTCTCAAGCACCAAGGCACCAGGAACATGAGATCATGGGTTTGAATGAATGAGAGCAACATTATCATGGGTTTGAATGAATGAGAGCAACATTATCAAAATTAAAACGCATAGACATATGGTGGCATAAGAAAATTGAATTCCATCGGAAATTGAGACAGAATTTCTGTTCCTAGGAAATTTGCAACGGAATTTAGTTTTGTTGGAAATTTGTGACAGAATCAAAATTCTTTTCGTCACAAATCCATGGGAAATTCTATCAAAAAATGTAAATTCTATCAGAAATTCAATATTTTTTTTGTAATGTCTTTTGGATGTGGTATAACCTATGTGTGCTAGTATACCTGATCAAATATTAGCTAGTCACTTGAAGAATGCTACCCCCTTCCATGTCAATACCAATATACTGTAACATGGAGGTGTTCGATCAAAACTCTCAATTTAAATATGAGCTAGGAATAAAAGAGCCGATGGGAACACAAATTCTCCAAATCTCTTCCACACAACATAAAATATCCTATAAAAGAAAAAAAATAGTATATTACTATTGTTTTCAAAATCATTTTACAAGATTATCATCTCATATATATACATCATTATACCACAACC
Source organism: Acacia concinna (assembly GCA_037177275.1). Classification (NCBI taxonomy): domain Eukaryota; kingdom Viridiplantae; phylum Streptophyta; class Magnoliopsida; order Fabales; family Fabaceae; genus Acacia; species Acacia concinna. The sequence goes on from JBAGKO010000008.1 coordinate 12,174,911, forward strand.
ATAGTAACTATAAAAAAAGTAACAATCTCAGTAATAATCCTAAATCATACATACTAGTTGGAAAATACATTACTTTACTGAACTAAATATTTATTAAGAATAGAAAGTTTAAGATTATGAAATAAATCATCATTATATCACAACCATAGTAACTATATAAAAAAAGTAACAATCTCAATAATAATCCTAAATCATACATACTAGTTGGAAAATGCATTGCTTTACTGAACTAAATATTTATTAAGAATAGAAAGTTTAAGATTAGGAAATAAATCATCATTATTAGGAAATAATCATACCCATTATTACTAGGTGTATTGTATAGTCATTATTATTACACGTATTGTATTTATTAGGTAGTCTATCTATTTGTAGATATAAACTATATGTAATGAGACAAGTTATTTAGTATAATTCATATTCTCTCTTCCTCTCTCTATTCATCTAACATGGTATCTGAGCCTAGGAAGAAGGAGAAGAAGATTTGAAGTTTTGTTTTGTCTTTTATGAGGTTGTTCGTCACTTCGTTCATTTTTGCTTTGGTCCTTTATAAGACCGTTTGTTGGAAAAGGATTTGTTCTTGTTTGGGTTGATTTGGAGATTCCATATTTTCTGTTTTGCTCTTCTATATGTTAGAGATAGAGGTTTCGTAGAAGAAGAGAGTATGGCAGGCGATGATCCAAGCATCACCGTTTGGGTTTTCTAACTTTGTTTTAATATTTCTAGTTGTATTATGTGGTAATTGTGTTTTAGGTTAGTTGGTTCAAATTTTGGACTCTTTGTTTGAGTCAAGAGTCATTATGGTTACATTCTCTTGATTTTTGGCCCTTTGTGAGGCTGTTTTATGTTTTGGTTTTTTGCCCCTTTAGGAAATTTTTTTATTGTTTTGGTCTATGGTGAGACCTATAGTTCAACTATGGATGAAGCTAATGGATTATTTTGATTTGAATATCCTTGTTGTGATACTTGATTATGCTTAAGGATCTTGCAATGAAGAGGTAGGTTATTGGTGGAGGCTATTGATCTAGTGGTCGTCCTTTCTTTGGTGATCTGATATACAAGTTGTTTCCAACTTGAGGGTGAGTGTTGAAATTTCCTTAATAATATGTTGTTGTTAATATCCAATTAGCTTCCAGCTTGAGGGAGAAGTGTTAAGGATAAAAAGTTTAAGATTAGGAAATAAATCACATTATTAGCAAGTAATCATACCCATTATTATTATGCGCATTTAATAGTCATTATTATTAGCTTATTAGCTAGTTTGTCTGATTGTATATATAAATCCTATGATGTACATGTAATGAGACAAGTAATTCATAATAATTTAGATTCCATCTTCCTCTCTCTATTCATTTAGTATTCAAATATACATATGATTTTCCAAAACATATTTAAGTAGTATAGATAAAAGTAAGATTCAAAAAATACATAACAATCCAAAGCATGCATATAGAATAAATTAACATCAATTACCTTAACTTCAAGCATGCATATAAAGTTTAGAATTTAAGTTGTACAATCTTCATTTCGGAACTTGAAAGTGTGTGAATTTTGATTTTATATATTTTGGTTTATCTATGAAAGGATGAAGGGGAATTTATGAATTTACAATGTTCTCACCCAGGCTGTACATTGTTAGGAAAGTGATATTTTGAAATGCATGGTTGCTAGTTTTTGAATTATGGTGATTGTTTTCTAGTTTGGTTTTTTATGCACGTAGGACATTTGATATTATAATGTATGTCAGACAAATTTTTGGTCTGTTGAGACTTGTGGAGGTAACTTTCAATGACGAATGAAATTGATAAAAGGAATGTGACAACAATCTAAATTTAAGCTGAGATTTGTGGAGTGGAAAAGAAATTTTAATATTAAGCTTAAGTGTAACTTAAGAAGGGATAGGATATGTCATGGTTGATATTGCATAGCTTCTCATGACTTGAAGAGGGGTTACTTGTAGCTCTGTGTTAGTAACTGTTTATTTAAGCTTTGTTAATTCACACACACACACACACACACTTCAGTCCTAATTGTAAGATTTAATTTCAAATTTAACTTGGTTCTAAATATAAGATCCATATCTACTTTGTCTCCTATATTTAACCACTTTTTTTTCTAAACTATCCTTAATAATAATTCCTTAACTATAATTAAACACCATAATGATTCAAATACATACACAAGGAGAAATTTTGCTTCCTCCCCCTTCCTATAAATACATACACGAGGAGAAATTGTGAATATGAAATTGCAAATTAAGGATACTTTTAGAACATTATATGATATTATAACAATTACCTAATTTAACTAATATTTTTAATCCCTTTAAAAAAATTATTTGAGTTTTATATTTAGGACTAGAGGGAATATAATTTTTTTTTAAAAAAATAATAATGTTCGAAGTTTAGATTTGTTCTTATTTTGCGAACAAGAGTGCTTCAAAGACATAAATGTATACTAAGAGTTAATAAATAATCATATTGATTGAAAACTTTTTTTGATTTCTTTAGTTAGTCTAATTTGATACTACCTCCGTTCTTAAATATAAGACTCATTTTTGTGTCACAAAAATTGGTCTTATATTTAGAAACAGAGGGAGTATATTTATATGCTTACTATGTCTTTCAGAGGAAGATTGGAATATGGTTTAATAAGTATAATCTAAAACTATGCATATACATATGTGTGTATTGCAAGAGAAGGCTTTTATAAATTGAGAGATTTTTTTTTAAAAAAAACAATTTTGAACACTTTAATCAGAAGAACTACCCAGCGTGCTGAATTTATTACTTCTCCTCGTGAACTATGCATCCACACTTATTATTCGTAGCTTTGGGTTATGCCTATTATTCGTGACCTTCATGTTGCGCCTAATATTCATAATCTTCTGGTTATGCTTGTTATTCATAGCCTTTGAGCTACTACTGCTATTTGTGGCCTATTATACCTTGCTGACACATTAGTAGACACATCAGTACTAGACTCAATTGTTTGAGTATAATATTTCCAGGAATGGCATATAATATTGGCGGGATTTGCAAGTTTTTGAAAATCATCTTCAAAAGCAAACTGATTCCCCTCCATTTCCAAAGATTCCAGATAGCCACACCCTATACATGGTCCCAACTTGAGCAAATATCCCTCCCCATCTCTTTCTTCAGATTAATAGCAAACCAATCATTTAAATCAACAGCAAAAAATGATGAACATAACTGGGACTAAGAAGACTAACCCATAACTGCTTAGCATATCCATAGTCCGAGGAGTATTTTGATCATTTACCATGATTTTGTTTTGTTGGCGTTAGCCTCTTCACCGTACAACTTCTTGACAGCAACACCTGTAAAAATACAATCAACAAACAGTTCGAGTCGCGCCTAAAGGCACTGTCCTTAGGAGATATTCCGCAAC
>JBAGKO010000008.1:12178421-12195701 GCA_037177275.1 Acacia concinna
TGATAACAATAAATCATTATCTGTATATAAATATGTATATACATATATATTGGGCCAAAAATAACCTTTCAAATCATTTTATTAATAATTATTATTGAATTCAAAATTTTGAGACTTGTTTAATATTTTGATATTTCAAAAAATTTAAAAAAATATTGAACTTCATTAAATGGCATGAAAGCCCGAGGGTCGACCCTGAGCCCTCATGTTTAAGGTTAGGCTTCAATAATTAAATGATTTTATATCATATGGGTTTTTCGAGTCCTACCCTTTTAGACCCTAGTCCTTTAAGGGCCAGCCCTTTAGAGCCTAACCCTTATTAATAGCTCTAGCTGTAGATAATATTAATCAACTTCAAGAGCCATCCTCCTCAAACTATGCTAGGCTATCATCAAGATAAAGGAATTATGTGGATGATAGAATTAGAGACAAAATTGTACGTTCCATGTTATCCGAGTAATAATGTAATATTATTTCATAAGAAACTTTACATATTTATACTTTCTAATTTATATGCATTTTTAATCATTTCACCATGTTATTAATTATATGTTTTAATTTTTTTTACGTTTGTTAAAATTTATTTTTCATTTTTGTGTTATAATTTTTAAATTCACATTATATATATGTACTATATAATAAGATTCACATCCCTTTTAGTCATTTCCCATAAAAAAGTTACTTTTTAATATAGCAACTAAATAAGTTTTACTTTTATAAAAGCAATTTATGCTACCATTAATGTAAACATAATCACATTACACAATCTAACTTATACTTATTATCACTTATGTATAAGTCCAATTATAAATAAGTGACTTTTCCTACTATTATTCCAAACACAGCTTTAATTATATAATATACTTCTTTAATACTATTTATAAGATACTGTTAATGTATTTAACACAAACTAAGAAAAATGTTAAACAACCCATCGACTTCATCAATTCTAAATTCATCCCTATTTAATATATATTATACCTTATTAGAACAAAATCAACACATTCATAAATGCATGATAAAATTATATATTCATATAAAAAATGTAATGAGGTGTTTTCTAAATAGGACTTAACTATATATTCACTAAAGAGTATTCAAATTTGGGCCATTTATATTTTAGTATACTTTATATTTTTCTTCTTATTGAAGCATTATTTAAAAACACAGACACACACATACACACCAGGTAAGTTGAGATATTTTCCTTCCTTACAATGATCTTGATTCACAGACTAATTTTTGAGTCAATAACGGTATTTATTATTATCACAGGCGGTTTCCAACAAATAACTATTTCTTTCGATTCTTTTGATAAGGAGCGATTCCAAAACTAGTTGGTTCAAAATTTTAATTAAAAATAATAAATATGTAAGATATATACTTTTATTTTCAGTTATACTTTTATTTATAAAGAAGGCATATAAGAGCTAATAAGTGAAAATTTATTATAAAAACATAATGAGTGACATGTATTTAATAGGGGTGAAAATCAAAATACCAGTTTAAATTTTAAGCAAAAGGGATCTGTTCCTTGTATTATTAAAAGCCACCTCAATAAAAGAGATTGTAATTTATAAAATAAACTAGAGGGAGCATATGACATGATTACTCCTTCTTATTCTAAGTATCAAGTTTATTTAATAGTTTTGTTTTGATATCAAATATTATCTCTAGTGCTTGATATAAAATTTAGTGTTAAGATGTAAAAACAACAACAAACTATTTTTTTAAGAGCGTTCTGCACAATTGTCTATTTTGAGGTGCAAAAATGACAACGTCGTTAACTCCCACTAACTGCCGTTAACTTTTTCTAAAATATGGATCCTACTGCCGAATATTTTAATACATTTTTAAAAGATTAAGGTACAAAAATAACAACAAACTATTTTTAAAAGGCCGATCACTAAATTGGTTGGGGTACTGAGTCAAAGGTCAATGAATCAGATTGGAGCCAATTTGGGGCTAAAGCAATGAGGAAGTAAAAATTTCATGATTATTAATATGAGATTCTAAAGAAAAAATAAAAACAATAATAAATTAATTTTTAAATAAAAAAAGTGAATTGGTTTGCATCCTGGACCAAACTGTTTTTTCACCAATTCGCCGTTTCCAGCCGGTTCGGTTGAGTTTCAAAACAATCATCTTTCCCCAACCCAAAGCACAACATCTTAAAAGAAAAATCAGGGTCCCTATCGCAGGTCAAGACTCACAGAGATTGAGCCTTTTTAGCTAGGACAAGTAGGGGTGATCTCGGGGACAGGATGGGGAAATCTCATTCTCGATCCTGATCTCAAAAAGGGTTCGAGACTAAAAATCAGTCCCCATCCCAAAGATTTCCTATCCCGATCGGGATGGGATTGAGAATTCCCAAATAAAGTTTTTTTTCTTTAATGAATTTAGGCTCAATTTTGACTACAAATGGGCCTAATTTTTCAATAGCAATATATTTGCTTCAATCTAAGACACATATAATTAATCTAGTACAAAGTTAGTCTAGTATAAGTGAATATAACTCCCAATACAAAAATTTAAAGTGAGGTTAAATTACAAAATCTGAAAATCATAAAAAAAATATTTTCGGGATTGTGATGAGAGACTAGAGAGTATGAACTGTGAGTGTAAACTAAAATAGTGAAATGAGTAATGAATTTATAGATTATTCAATAACAATGAATATTGAAAAAAAATAAAAAATATTAAAAAATAATTTCAAGATCGAGAAATTTTTAGGATTAGGAAATTCCATTCCCGATTCCAATCTAAAAAAATAATTTTCCTAATATATTTCAATGTTTATACTTTTGTCACAATGGAGAGAATAACTTCTTATAAAAGTATGCTCACTCCTCCAACAATTTTTTTTTTTATTAAGGGCCGGAGGTACCTAGTATAGCAAAACCTTTTATAATTATTTTATAGCATCAAAGCATTGATCAGATAAAATTTTTTAAAAATATTTGGTTGTAAAAAAGGAGGGGAGAGTAAAACAAAGAGGTGGCTCTAGAATAGAGACATTAAAGAGTGGCCACCACAACAACAACAAATGAAGGATAGAAGATATGTGAGCCAAAGTGAATTTGTACACGTTGGGGTCACTTTCATCGTGTCAATGTTCACTTCCTTCGTCATTGCTTACCTCATCCCTTTTGAACTCTAAAATCACTCTCTCAACCACTCTAAGGACATTCTTATCAGATATCTAGACAACCGCTATTTTAATTCTGGGTTCATGGTCACCCATTTTACTATAAGTGTCTCATTTAAAACTTAAACTTGAGATTTAAGAAAATTTAGTAGGGTCTTACATTATTATGTCAACTTTATGTTGGTATTCTGTGGATCTTCTAGTGGAAGCAATGAATTATATATCCTTATTACTAGAATAAGCTAGTGATATTACATAAAATATTAATTATATTTTTTAAGATTATCAATATTTAATACACTTCCCTAAGTTACGTAAGAAATGTATCATTTAACTAATTTGATTATATTAAAAAATATAATTAAATTAATTATAATAAATATAATATGCACTAGTATTTTCAACAACTACAAAACCTTATGCACTAGTATTTTCTCTTAAGAAAATTTTGTAACGATTCACATTATATCAGCCCGGCGGCTCCTCCAAAATTAAATTAAAAGAAGATAACATCTAAAAGGCCTTAAGTTCTTAAAATCAACAACTAAAGATTCTTAAGATCAAAATTTCATAGCAATAATGCAAAAATAAATAATCATGGTCCCCGTCTTCATCATCCAACTTGCAAGGACGACCCAAGTATATGCGTAGCCAATTGTTACAATTTCTTTTTGGGATAAAATACGTGACGTTTCATTATTTTATTGGATAAAATATAAATAGAAGCTTATGTTTTTATAGCCACAAAGAAAAATGAGACTGATATTTTATTGGAATATTTTTTGAAAAAAAAAACAATTACTTTGAGGGATATTCCTGAGTATACCACTAACTAAATGATAAGAAAGTACAAATAAGAGTAGTTTAGAGGTGCTTTATAATAAAGATTGGAAGTGAGAATATTCAACTCAATAGAAGGGTTAATTCTTAGCCCTTGTATATAGTATATAGAGAGTAACTATGGTTAAAAAGTGTCTATTCTTTCTCTCGTTATTATAAAGAAATTACCCCTATTATAAATAGAGGATGCTTTTAAGTCTTAATTAGCTCCATTTAAAGAAAAAAAATGTAAATAGAATTTTGAAAATAATCTAAAAAAATGTTTTTCCAAATTTTAGGAAAAAACTAATTAACGTTCGATCTTTTTATGCAAAGTAACTAGTATGTATAGAGATATAAGATACTAGTTATTTATCTAATGATACACATATATGCTATAATTAAGTAATTTATTTAGCAGTTTTTTTTTAAAAAAAATTAACTAAGTCTTATATTAAATAACGGAGAGAGTAATCTCTAAAATTATTGGTAGAATATACTTAATGTCAATTAAGAAATAATCATTAATTTTGTCTCTCCACTTCATTATATTCTTCTATCGCTATAATTAAAAAGATTATACATTACCTGTTACCTTTATGTTCATCATTTTATTTTATTTTCTAATTTGAACCATCAATTTTTATTTTCCAACTGTAAATGATATTTATTTTGTAGTAATAATAATAGTATTGTTGTGAAAATACTAGAACGTGAATGTTCATAAACTCCCAATTCTTGACCTTACATCTTCTACCCTCATAACCACTCTAATGAATAGTCTTTATGCCCATAATTCAAAAGTTACAATTTGTGTGTTTAAGAGGATTAAATTTTCTATTTAATTTATGTAACTCTTGGTTGAGGATAATGGCTTATAAATAAAAAAAAAATATGTACTATACTTTATGGTATGCAAATGAATAAGATATTGCTCCCTCTTTCTCTCTAATTGTCTCTTCATCTCTTTCATTTTATCTCTTATATTTTCCTATTTTCATAACACATTATCAAAATGAATTCACTCTGAAGGCATTTGATTTGATCTTCTATTTATTTTACTGTCTAACTTTCTCATTTCCATACTATATTTTATGTTGTTTATTCTCCAAAGTCATTTTATCTTTCTAACTTACATTATCTATTATTCTTTATTATTTTTATTGTTTTTTCTTTTACACTATCTATTTTTATATTTCTTGTTGTTATATTTTACATGTATATATGAGTAATCTAAGCTATTTATGGAATTAAAAAGACCATCTTTTACCGATTGTTTTATACATTGGGTTTCATAACTAATATTGGATATTAGTGTTACTTTATTCTTCTTCGCAAGCTTTTTAATATGTGAATATCTTATTTATGCAACATTTATGTTCCTTCATTTTATATTATTGTATTGTTTACATTTTATGTTGTTATATTATGTTATTTCATTTTAGTTACGTTTCATTTGTTTATTTCCTTATATAACATTTAAGTTTCTTTATTTTATTTACATTTTATGTTACAATATATTGTTTATATTTCACTTATTTATGCTGTTTATATAATTTATTTACATTAATGCATAATAGTATTGTGTATGATTGTATAATTTGATCTATATCATCATGGATTTATATATAGTTTATATTTAATCATGATTTTTCATATACTTAATTTATTTTATAGTCTTTTAATCTTATTGAATCGCCAGAAGCCATAATATTCTTAATTTTGTGATTGAGTACTGGCTAGAAGTCCTATCGTTTTTGTGATAATTCAAATGTGAAATAATCCTATTTGTTCTAGTAAATGATATGACAAGAAAAATTCTACCATTTTCACGATCTAATTGTTAAAAAATATTAAAGTCCTAGAGGCTAAAGGTCCAAATATCAAATTAAACCAATAAAAAAAAAAAATCTTGAGATTTGATATATTTGTTGATGGTCCTGAAGACCAATATTTAGAAATTGATGATGTGCTATTAAGAGCAAAGAACATGTCTATAAGAAAGAGAATGAACGTGATCACATTGCATTGGTGGAGTTGATAGTTGAAAGCCAATTATATTTTGTCTTAGCTATGTAGTGAACCATAGTCGTGAAAATAATAACATCTCTAACATCACTAAAATTATGAGCAAATGTTATTCTATGACTAGAATTTATTTGGATAGAAAAAAAGTGGTATACTATGACCATAAGTCATGTAAACTAATATGTTTAAATTTATTGAATAAAGATCAAAATGGTTTTGAAGAAAGGTGATCAAATTGTATAAAGCCAAAATAAATAATTGTAAGCCGAGAAGGCTATATGATTTTGTTTAGTATTTAAATTTAAATTTAAATTTATTTTGATTAATTTTTGAGAGAAAGGTTATTGTTTGATATTGTGATATTGACAAGTGTTTATGGATGATGTATGAACTCAAATAAATCAAAAAGTGATTATTCATTATTTTTAAATTGTGCCAATTAATTTGCAAATTAAATTTGAATATTGTTATGTGTGGATGTTCATATAATTCCATGGATTTTAGGATTCCACTCATGGTTTATCTCATTCATTATATCTTTTAACTCCCAAATTGAAAAGTTTTTAGTATTTATTAATATAATTATCAATTCTTTAATTATATTCTTTATTTATTTACACAATTTATTTGTGAATTTAAATTATATGAGGTGTGTGTGAATATTATCCATACATTAAACATGTTATGATATGATATATATCTATTGGAATTAAACAAGTTTTATGATCTTGTATTTAATGGAGTTTATCATATCAAGCTGTAGCCAACCCACGTGGGGCACCAAACGGCATCTTCGCCACCAAACTAAAAAAAATCATATCAAGCTGTAAACCAATCTTTGTTTTTTTCTTGGGGATTCTATGCCTCAACTTCTTCACAGATTTCCCACACGTGCCCAACCCTTATACCCTCATTGTGAAGGTACTTTCTTTGATTATTGGTCCATACTCTTCATTTTAGTTTGTCTTCCACCTCTTTCCCCGTTATTCTCTACATAAATTCAAATATATGAGATGTGAGCATTATTTGTATATAAATTTTAGACATTGATCTTGATACAATGCATATATATTGCATAAGTAAATCAATGTTTATGTGACATTTGAGAGAAAAAGATTCATATAACTATGTGTCATATTTAAATTGACAAATTGTTAATTTATTTAGTTTTATGGAAAAAAAATTCTGAATTGATGTTGATTTTGATTTGTGGACAAAATCATTTTTGTAATGCAGATAAACTATACCAACTAAAGTTGGCATAGATGGGTAGGCATCTATGCCACACCAATCTGTTCCTGAGTTCAATCCCAGAGAACAGAAGGTGTAGAGAATTTTTGTTAGGAGCTCTTTCTTCAAGGGCACCTCAAAGAGGTGGTTACCTTTCAAGCTTATTCGATTGTGGGCGCCTAGACTAGTTGGTTCGTGGGCTTATCGGATTTGGGAGCTCAGGTTGCAATCAGATACTAGGACTCGGTGGGTTCGTGGATCAAAGGTCCATCATCGAAAAGTTTTTAGGTAAACTATATTTATATATATAGATATAATGAAAATCTAAAAAAACTATAAATATAATATGTATTATATCAATCATTATATATCTATTTCTTCACTATATATATAGTTATACATTCATTGGAAAATGCTAGTAAATTATTACTTCTTTTATTATTTCATGAATTTATCAAAAGCTTTATTGTGTTAAATAGATATATATATATATATATATATATTAAATTGATATGTGTGTGTAAATATATTGTAATTGAAGGTATCCATTGGTTCTATTATTTGATTACAAGTAATAATTATTGATTAATTTTTTATAAGTAATTTCTATATTTAGGATATGAGATGCAACCATACTTATTAAGTTTATTGTGTTATCACATGAGATTATTAGAAAATATATATGTGTTGTAGATAATCTTAAATATGTCATCCTCATGTGTCAATTGCATCAAAAGAAGCAAATTGAAATATACTATTAATAAGTACTAAAATGTATTTCAATGGAATATATGTAGTGTTTCCTGAAGAATTGTATGTAGCTCCTCAAGAACTAATGCATTTTTTTTTAAGGGTGAAAGAAGAATCAGCCATGAAAATTTTGTGACCCATAGATTTACATCAAAGTTTTGATTTGTTAAAGGGTGGGAAAGTGATAACCCAGTTGATTTGAAATCCATGATATATTTTATATGAGATATGAAGTACTTGAGGTTCTAAATGAAATATATGTTATTGGCCTAATATATAAAGTATATTTACATAACTCACACTTGAGAGGGGAGATAATTAGAATACAAATGTGAAGTAAATTGAAAAGTTGTATTCACATACTTTCTCACAAAACCTATAGATCTCCCAAAAATAGGTGTTATATATAAGATTTTAAATCAAATATCTTATGGAGATAGAAAAGTTTGTTGTTGGTGGTAAAGAACATATCACAACAAACTAGAAGTTTATTGATCTAAATATTTTGTTGTTGTTGTTGGCATGACTTGTATGACCATTCGGTCATAAATATGATACAAAATTATTAATTATTACATATTGACATCCATTGAAGAACTAGAAGATTCTTCATGAATATTCAACATATTATATAAAAATTATAATGTACTGCTTGTTCTCAAGGAAAATTGATCATCACTAATTACGTGATTTGGAAAGGATCACCCAATTTTTAAAAATATATCAAATTGAAATATATGGGCAATTCAGATAGCATGCACAACATATACGTACCATATAAATTAGATAGATGCATCTATAAGATGGTTACATGTAATATTACTATTAGTTTGCAACCTAAAGTTTGTAAGAATGTTTGAATAAATTATGTTAAGCGCACAATTTTCATATTATATGACCCAAAAATAATTGATTAAAGACTTCATCAATACTTATGAGAATAAAGTTTTTATTTCAATGTTGACATATTTGACCTTACATATTGCAATACTTATATAAGCCAACAAAAATTCTCCGAGTAAAATTGGCTTTTGGTTATGACCTATATATTTTTCATATTAAATGTTTGAATGTGCAATGATTTTTTATATCAATATACCACAATACACATAGATGAATATTTAAAGAAAGTTGGGATAAAATTGTTCAATAAGAACCTCCTCCTCCTCCTCCTTGCTTGTCTCTCAATGAAACAAAATGGTGTTTCTAATTGAAAAAAAATGGATTTTGGAGTCTTATATTGCATAATTATTTGATTGTTATTCAACAAAGTTTCCTAAAATTAGAGGTAAAAATTGAATGGGCGTAAAAGAGTACAACATGATGTCTACTCCCCTTAATTTATGTGATAAAGAAAATGAGATTTTTGTGTAATGGCTCTATGAACATATTATATAAGAATGTAGCATATATTGGTATTTTTAACATATTTAGAAGATGTGTTAGAGCTATGCATTTCAATAAAATATTTGGTGACAATGTATCACTCATAGCTTGACTGTTAAAAGAAATATATATTTGAAAATACATTGAAAATAATGTAGTGATCAGGGGAGTGAAATTGGTGTTGCGATGGGGGGAGTAAACACAATATTATTACGAAGCAGAATAGACAACATGATGTACTTTTTTCCTTAACCAATGTTTTATCCCGCTAGGTTTTCCTCACGAGATTTTTAACAAAACAATTTTAATATAAATTGTGTACTCTTTTTCCTTCACTAAGTTTTTGCCCTATTAGGTTTTTCCTAGTAAGGTTTTTAATAAGACACAATATTTGTTCATGGACATCCAAGAGGGAGTGTTATGAAAATACTAGAATGTTGATGTCCATAAACTCCCAACTCTTAGACTTTACATCTTCTACTCCTATAAGCACTATAATAAATAGTCTTTAGGAGTTTTTATGCCCTTAATTCAAATGTTACAATTGTTGGCATCAACCTCTTACACCGTACAAATTCTTGGCAGTAGCACCTATAAAAATACAAAAAAACAAACAGTTCAAGTCGTGTCTAAAGGCACTATTCTTAGGAGATATTCTACAACCCCATAGTGAATCAAGAAGCGGCACTCCCCAAGATAAAGCGAACTCTTCCTATATGAAGTAGGGTGCCAGAACTACAAGAAGATAACTTAAAACTCAGAAGAAAATGAGAGGAGAGGAACTCGGGGTAGAGTTAACCTCAGAGCTCTTTCACCTTCCTCCTTACATTGCCTTTTATAGGCAAAAATTCATATGGCCGTTGAGTAGTAATAATGACTATTAATGAAAGTTTAATGACAATTAAAATGACAGTTACAAAATTCAAATTAATTATAATTAAATATAATAAAACCTTTTAATTGTCATTAAAACTATTAATTAAAATTCCAACGGTCATTTCCAACGGTCATTTCAAGGACTCCTCTCATCAGCCTTTTACTAACTCAAACTCATATCCAATGGTATACTAGGGTATTCCCAGTTTTGAGTTATATGACACTTATTCCTTTGACACACTTACACAAAAACTACAACAGTTTTTGTCCTAATAAAAATCATGTGACTTCTGTAGGACCATAACCAAACTCTTCCAAGATATTTTTTTTTTCTTAATTAAGGGTTGATGTTGCTTGGAAACGATAATGATGACTCTAGAGAGGAAGATTGAAGAAAAAGATGACTTGTTTTGGTCCTACCAATAATGTTATATACCCAAATAATTAAGGACTTGAGTTCTTTATAATAAGTCTCAATATCTTGGGTCATCAATGGATTTAATTTACTTCCCCGATGCTATATGCATTCCCCCAATATTTAACTTTCTTACTTTTGAATAGAGGCAGTCCTCAAATTAAATTACTGTGGAGATTAAAATGATACGTAAGTTTTTTAATTATAGCAACACAAATTGATAATAGAGTAATAAATTTGTAAAAAAGGAAAGATAACAATAATAACAAATAATTAATAAGACTAATATGTTCGAGTGTTTAAAATTGAATCTTTCCATGGGGAAATCACACACAAACATCCTCAATGCCTTACATTTACAATAATATTCAACTTCTATGAACACAATTGATCGCTTTGTGTAAAGTTGAAATGAGTTGTTCTACACTTAGTTCAACAATGTCTCCAATTGGAAGATTGAGACCCAGATGATACTCCTCCTCATTAAAATCTACCTTCTTCAACTTTGCTTTGTAATTCCTCGTAGCTGATTTTGGAGGACCTCTTGCAATTGATAGCTGTAAAACAGGAAGCACTAATAAGCATACAAGATACAAGCATAGAGCCAGAAATCACCATCGCTTGAGACAACTGCCATATAAGAAATCTCTTTCTATATTGCTTTGATATTTACTCTAGCCTACTAACAATGGTAGAGGAAGACCGATAATTAATATTCAATTAGGCTATTGAGCGAGACCTCTTCATTAACAACTAATCTAAAGATCTAGTTTTGGATCAAGTTAAATGATATCTGCGATCCATATAGTCGGCCACCTAGTAGGATAAAACTTTATTGTCGTCGTTGTATTTACTTTAGCAATCCATAATGCAAAACCTAATTGAAGAGTTGATATTGATCCCACTGTTCTGAAAAATTGAATGCTACTACCATTCATATATTGACAAATAAAAAATTATGGCTTAAATTGTAGGATCCAACTCAATAATTTACAAATAGATTACTCTATGGTCTTAAGAAGGGAAAATGGAAAACAAAGATCAATGGAGATAGTTGAGTCGGCCATATCTGGGCAAGAAGCTATATTTAGATTGTTCCAAACTGAGGGTATTGGATTGATCCACGGTTATAGACACAATAATAGGTTGGATGATTTCCATCTTTTTGTTCATGACAGCAAAACTAGTTTCCAAATGTTGGAGAGAAGATGGATTTGCTAGTCTATGCATCAATTTCACGAGAGGCTCTACTTTTCCAAAGAGGGTGGCATATGTTTTGCCATATCTATGAATTACATACGCATTTTTTGAATTTGATACCATGAAAAAGTCCAGAGTATACATTCTTTGAATACTTGTTTTATTTATGGTGAGAAGTGATTACATAAACAGAGGATGGCTAAAAGTCAGCCATTCAATCCCATAAAATTTACAAACGCAATGTGAAATAAAATAGTTAAGAAAGAAGCAAGATTTTAGGAGAAATGTCAGGAATTAAAACACTAACAAATCTGAAAATAACAAAATCAGAATCTCAACTGAAACTATAACCCCAATTGCTCAGTAATATTTAGTACTGAAAATAAATTCTGCCATATCAGAGAGAAATATCAAGCCATTTTTAATAGTCTGAAACTAAGAAATCTAAACTATTCTATCAGTTAAATTATATTATTCACTCTTTTGTTGCAAAGGAGTCTTATGAGAATAATCATAACCATACCAAACTTGTTTTACAACCAACTACATTGGACACAATGGCCTGGTATTTTTTAAAATATTATATATGAAGAATACCTTATTTAGGTCCCTAACAGATAGGAAAATTGAGTCTCATTTTCTGCACATAGTTGATTTTGATTCAATCCTTCGATCACTATTTAAATATTCCCCTCTCATCCTATTTTGATATAAAATGTCAAATCCAAAGTGTAGTTGACTTGGATGGACGCTCACTTCAAGTCAGCAACAGATTAATTTTTAGGATCTAAGTTCGGAGCGCATTTTCACATGAGTAAGGCTGAATTGAAAGAAATGACACCATTGAAACTGCACCTATCTGTCAAGGACCAAAATAGGGTTTCAGTAGTAAAGAAAAATGTAATCTCACATGCCTGAAAAGGATACTAGGAGAAAGGGTCATGTTTTTGTCTATTGTGATCATAACATTTTTTATGGACAAAATTGTGGTCATGGCTCACAAAAAATGGAATTTTATGATGCTTTTGAATCATAATTTTATAAATGAACAAACATACACATGTAATCAAGGTGGATGAGGAACTCACACAATGTCTCTTTCCAAGCTCGAAGAGCCAAAATCTCCATTCTGTCATATCCTTCCCATCCACCTTAGCTGATATATTGATCCAATTTGTGTGATGAAACTCTACTTTATTCAAATCATCAGTAAGTCCACTCCCTAAGGCTTTAACATATGCTTCTTTTAGACTCCAATACCTGCAAAGCATGCCAAAATATATGTGAAATTGAATTACCGAGATTCCATATTTTCATTGCTAAGCAGTTATTGGCTATCTTTGTATGAAAGCACAGGATAACAGCAACTAATGTCATCTACGGATCCTTATTAAAGTGTGCTTTTGTTTGTTGAGAAATATAAAAAAGTTTGGATCATTTATCTAAATATGGCTAATACATAACATGTGAGTTAAAACAATACACAAAATTTATGGGCCTCAACAGCCATCTCACGGCAGATAAACTTAGAGAAATGAAGAATTGAAAAAAGAAAAAGAAAAAAAAGGAAAGAGAAATGAAAAATAAAATAAAATTTAAAATATAATCATACCTAAAAAATTCAATTAATACACCATCAGAAGTTCCAGCATTGATTATGTTATCCCATTCCAAACTTGAAAAGTATGATGAGAAGTTTAGAATGAATTCTGCAGTTGTTTCTTTCTGAGGAACATCATAGGATACAATATCTAACCCCACAAGACACATAGGTTCAGAAGCTATACCCACATAGTCACCATGATGGGATACATTAAAATTAAAATTTGGGAATTTGAGATCACCTTCAACATAATCCTGAAAAGAAAAGTAACTAAGAAGCAAATAAGAAATAAAATTCTATCCCACCGGCAGAAGTAACCTAATTAAGGATGAAAAATATGAATAGTAATTTGGTAACGAGAGATTAAAGAAACATTCCCCCCCCCAAAAAAAATAAAAAACTAAATTCTATAACAATATCGCATTTTCAGATCATTTTGGTTCAAAGAAATATTCATACCAAATATGGTTTTCCTTCCAATGTCCGTTTTATCATGAATTCACCAAATGGGACATCCATCACATCATATACTAGAGCATACTGAAGCATTCGGCTGATAAGTGCCCGTTTCCTGTCTTCCATCTTAATAAACCTACCAATCCACAAGTACATCTAACAATCATGAAACCAGCAAAAGCCATTTGCATATATTCTGAACAAACTAAACATTGCCACTTAATGTCAAATACTGGAGCTTATTACCATGTTCCAGATAAAATTTTAAATCAACGAGGTTGATACAAACAAAAAAATTGTATAAAATTATGCAAGAAAATGAAATTCTCCACAATTAAATCTAACGGTCAAAGGATCTCACAAAATCCATTTGAACATATCTAAACAAACTTAAAAAGTCCACTTCACTTCAAGCCTGAAGTTTGTTATTATATTAAGATGTAGAATTTGTAATTGTAGCAGTTGACAGGAACATGAAATTTTTACAGAAGAGAAAAAATAACACAAGAGAAAACTTCCTCCGTGTGATTATGAAAATCTAAGCTATTGCAAGACATGCTTATCCATATTCTGATTCATCTGCAACTCATTTTTTAAAATAATAATGAATACTCACAAATTTGGATATAAGTGACCAAAAAAAAAGTAACGTTATACGCCAGGGCATTAAATGAGGACACTCCAGAATGCTTGGGGAGATTGCAGCCAATTGGTCTATCATCTTAAAGCATTAAAACTTACGCCTATTGGTTGGTCCACCTCTATGTTCTTAGAGTCTAATTCTAATATAATACTTCAACACTCTCACATGTACATAAAGAATCTGCCCTTCTATTATGAGTCTGACATAAACATACACCCACTTTTTTAGTATAATCATAGTAGCTTGACCTTATCATTCTCCATTCGATCTTGCAAAAGAAACTTTGAACACATGTATCAGTGTCTGACTCTAAAGATACTACAGCAGTTTCACTAACGAATGTCTTGCACCAACATGGCTGTCACTAACTCCAAAATATTACAGATATTTCACCAACCATCTTGCTATCTTGTCCGTAGAAGTTGATCTTCTGGGTGTTCGGAGTAACTATGGGAAATTGATTTAGCACCATATAAGGTAAACATGTAAGAGTAGTTTTGACTCCTTAAGCGTAGAATTGACTAAAATTAGAGGATATCCATACAGGCCCGAACATCTAATACCACTGATTACTGTGAGAGTTCCCTTTGTAATCCTTAGATGTTGTGCCCACTACACAGTCATCTATTAAAAAAACAGTGAAGTCAGTTTTCTTTCAACTTTGGAACATACCTAATCTTCTTCAAACTCCTTACCACCCTCTTTATCCTCATTGGTTCCTCTCATTTATCCTTATCTTCAATGATTCAATCTCCACCATCAGGGGTGATTATGAACTAATATACCTTACTTGAACATCACAAAGCCCTTATAAATGGCCTCCTGGACCACAAGTATATTGCTTACAGCACTTATGGTTTTAAACTTCCCTTGACTTTTCAAACAAATCCATTAGGGAACACAGACTAACCTTCTTATTGAACGATGGAAACCTGGGTGCATCAAAATCCATATCTAAACTTTCCAGGGGTATTAGTTGAAACCATATATAGAGATATTAAGACATGACACCTATAAGCCAATCCTCTTCTATAGTCTTCTCAAAATCCGGTTCTATCAAATGTGAGTTTCCCACTCACAACAAGCAACAGCTGAACAAATAAACTACTAATATGAAAGTGAAGGGAAGAAGACAAAAATTAACAAAAAACAAAGTTTCCTTAGTGTGATTATTGAGTATCAAATATTCTCCACCAGAACGTATTACTTCACATGCTCATTTTGCAAATCAAAATTCTCTACCAAATACAGATTACAGAATACAAAGTGTGATAACTGATTTAACTGACCAAACAAGAAATTAAGAGCTAAACTAAGTATTGAGAATTATAGAAATCAACAAATCTTCTAGTTTCATAAATAATAAACCGTGAGTCAAGTTGAACAACTAGTAATTCTACAATATGGGAAGCTTAACCTGGTGATGGAGGAGTGATCATGGGAAGGGAGAAGAGATAGAGCACAGGAAAAATCCAGGGGAAGCGGGTCCCACTTTGAAATATCTACTACCCATCTCCGAACGCCTTCCTCCATTGTTAGCGACTAAAGAAAAGCATCATGAATACATGCAGTTTTCTCAACGCTTTACTCTTAAAAAGATTAAAATTCAAAATTAAACCGAAAATGTTGCCAGAAAATTTAGATGAAGACAAAAATGCTGAATACAGGCCAGGGACGGCCCCGGAACAAGTCACTGGTCCTGGGAGAGACGGAGAGATGGCGTTAAAAGGACGGAGACTTGGAGTCAAGCGAAAAATTAATAAATAAAAGGGTTTTTATTTAAAATAGAAAATGAAGCTACACTAGACGGAGTCGGCTTCCCTCCCTTGCGTCATCCGTGTCTTGCGCTTCCCTTGTGTGTAAACGACGCCATTTTGGGTCAAAGTGAAATGGTGCGTTTCGCATGGCATCAACCAAAGAGGCCTGCATCCTTCAGCCCGAGCTTCGACCAACGCGGGAAAATATTCATGTTCTCTCTTCCTCTGGTTGGTGATTGCAGTGCGGGAAAATGGCAAAAATGGTGGGTCAAAATACTAGCTGACGCAAGGGAATTTCAGAGTTATGGAATCATGAGCATTTGTTTAATCTTGCCTTGGCAGTGGATTGGGGATAGATAACAGAGATAGCGATGGATGTGTGGGAGTTTCTGTATTCGCCGATTTGCTGAGGGTTGAGTTCTATTGGGTTGTGGCAACGTTGATGCAAGAAGAAAGGTTGAAAAACGAGGGACAGAGGTCAGATGTAGGAGAAGAAGAAGTTGCTGAAGATTGTTTGGATGCTACTTTATTTGACTTATATCGTATCATTTTTATAAGTGAAGTAATTTAAGTTAAATAAGGTGTTTGGAAAAACTTTAAAAATTGATGGAGAAGTTAAATAAGTAGCTTTAAAAGTATAAGCTAATTGAAGAAGCTTATGGGGAGGAGAGAGGGAAGGGGGAAAAATGATTATTTGGTTGAATTTTCTACAGAGTCAGTATATCGACTGTCTCAGAAAATTTCAAACTGACTTTCATTAGTCTCCAAATAATTTACGGGTACTCCTCAATTTTTATTATACATTATTTCCATCTTTATCTTTGGTTGGGCTACAAATTACAATCATACCATTATATTTATGAAATTCGGATTTTTTGACAGAATTTTCACTCAACTTTGAAAATTCATATCTAATTGTACAAATATCCAATTGAGGTGATTCCAAAGCTCAAATGTCCCTTATTAAGT
>JBAGKO010000008.1:12203519-12224811 GCA_037177275.1 Acacia concinna
ACTATCATCATCTCCTTTGACCAAATTCACATTTGGCTTAGGAGGGTTTTCATCACCTCTAGCCCTTTTCCTGCACTAAGCTGCATAATGGCCTAGTTTGCCATAGACAAAATACTTACCAGACTTCTTTTTGGGGTTATTATCATTAGGCATGTAGTAAGGTTTCTTATTCTTATTTTTATTATTCTTGATTTTGGAATCGTACCTCTTATTGTGCGGCTTTTCTTTAACCAAGTTTGCTTTTGTAGTAATCTCTTTACCCCTCGTAGCTAGTATCCCCTTTCGGTTGGTATCTTCAATGATTATATGAGTGATCAAGTCAGTCAATGACAATTGCTTTTGCTTGTATTTCAAATATTGCTTGTAGTCATTCCACGAACTTGGTAGCTTCTTGATCAATACACCGGCTACGAATGCTTCTGGTAGATTATTTTTTCTGCTCGAAGCTCCTCAAGTATTTTGTGGTATTCATTGATTTGGAACTTGATATCCTTGTCATCTATCATTTCCCACTTGTAAAAATTTCCAACCACGAACTTTTGCTTTCCAGCATCTTCAGCGGTGTACTTAAGAGCAAGTGATCCCCAAATTTCATTTGCCTCTTTGTAGACATTGTACACATCGAACAAGTCATTAGATAAAGTAGTAATGATAGTAAATCTGTACACCTTATTAGCATAGGTCCAAGCATTCTTATGAGCTTGGTCAGCTTCCTGTGGTAGGGCAAACTGTGTGAGTGTATCAACTACACCATGCATGTCAAGAACATTGTAGACTCGTTCCTGCCAATGCCTGAAGTTCTTCCTATCGAAGTGCTCAATTTTGAAGATGTCAGGAAATTGTCGTGGCATAGGTATCGCCATCGGGACAGTAGCAACAACAGGCTCATTAGCTTCGGAAGTAGGAACATTGTTAGCACCGGGAACAACTATAGGAACAGAAGCCATAATATCTCTTAAGATTGTTGTCGATGCTACTTCAAAATGAGTGCACAATCCAAGTCACATCCATGGACGCTGCCTTTAAGAGATATTCCACAACTACTGTCGAAGTGGAAGCAACACTCCCTAGGATAAAACGGACTCTTCCTGCAATGAACAGGGTGAACAAAACAGCATAAATGCAAAACAGAAACCAGAACAACAACAAAGCAAAGAGAGAAAGCTTTAGAGGAGGAAAGGAGAGGCGCTCGATGGTTCAGAGCTCAGTGCCTTGTTCATCTGCAGTCTCTG
This sequence comes from Acacia concinna, assembly GCA_037177275.1. Taxonomy (NCBI): domain Eukaryota; kingdom Viridiplantae; phylum Streptophyta; class Magnoliopsida; order Fabales; family Fabaceae; genus Acacia; species Acacia concinna. The sequence goes on from JBAGKO010000008.1 coordinate 12,204,752, forward strand.
CCTTTTACAGGCGGTGAACCAAGGCACAACGTTCAATCACCATTAAACCCGTTAATGATGAGTTAATTTTTAGTCACAAATGTTGCTTCCGTTTCTGAAATAAAACCTTCGGTTTCTATACGTTGAGGAACAAAATGGTGAGCAACTTTAAACCATGTCCTTATTTACTCGCACGTAGGGGGAAATTGACGGATTTCAACTGCGCTTGTCCACTAGAGGCTCATTGTTGTGCGCGCGAGCCTAGTCTCCTCTTAGGCTCTTTTACAAGCACAACATCATAAGGTATCTTATATACCATTGAACTTCCTCTTTCTAAAGCAATGTGGGACTTCTTTCCTACTTGACAATTGACACACACACACTCCTATAAATGCCAACACTGAGAACATGAGCCTGAATTTCGTTCCATTACACTTTCAAACCTAGAACATCATGAAACTTCAGCTATGAGGGAAATTGATCACTAAAATGGTAATATCACGGATTAAACTAATGTAAAGTAATTGAAATGTTAAAAAATATTAATATTTAAATAATAAAAAATATTTACATTAAAAAGTATGAATTCTTGTCTCAATTAAATAGAACAAACATCTATATAACACGCAACCCTCACTATATTGTTCGAATCTTAGAGTGTGTTTGGTTGGAAGAGAGGGGATGTGAGGGGAGGGTATTGGCTCCTCTCCCCTCATTTAGTTCAAAATTTTGGAAAAAATTAAGGGTTTTGGAGGGGAGTCAAAATTTTAGACTATTTTACCATTGTACTTTATCTGATATTGGGAAAATTACAATTTGGTCCTAAGGAAGGGAATTTATGATTAAACAGTCTCATGAAATCACGTAATTGCAATAAAATCTTATAAAGTTGTTAATGAAGTTCATGGAGTCGTTAATGACAAGCTCTGGAAGCACATGGAGTTGTCATTTGAGACTTTATTGCAATTACGTGATTTTGCAGAACCGTTTTTTTGAATCGGACTAAATTCTCTTCACTGGGACCAAATTGCAATTTTTCCTTTGATATTCCAATAATGCATATGATTAAAAATATTATATGATAATTGAAAATTTTTTATTATAAAATAAATTGAATATAAAAATATATTATTATAAAATTCATTATATTAAAAACTTATTATTTAAAAAATATTTTTTGAATAAAAATTTATTATAATTATAATATATGCTATTATAATTTTAAATTAAAAAATATTATATAAACTAAAAATATATTATTATTATTATCATTCTTAAAATAATTAAAAAATATATATTTGAATAATTAAAATTATTATAAAATAAAATGTGAATATATATGTATATATATATATTAATTAATAAATAATATTATTATAATAAAAATATATTATTTAAAAATTAATTTAAATAAAAATATATTATAAAATATGTATTTTATCTTAAAAATATTTTTAAAAATGAATTTGAAATAAAAATCTTTTCATGAATAAAAATTATTATAATTATAACATTTTCTATTATAATTTTAAATTAAAATAGTATTATTTAAAATAAAAATATATTATTATTATTATTATGATTAAAAAATTTATAAATAAATTTTTAGAATGAAAAAATTATCATATTTTAATATATAATGAAATTTATTAAAATTTAAAATATATTATTTAAAATTAATTTAAATTAAAAATATTTTTTCATAAATCAGTAAATATTTTAATCATAGTATTAATATAACTTAAATTAATAATATATCATTATAAATGAAATTTTACTTTTTTATTATATATAAATTAAAAATTTGTTATTATAAATAAAAAAAATACTATTATAGTTTTTAAAATTTTTTATAAAATTATTTAAAAAGTTATAATATTATAGTTGGAAAACATTATTTCATGTTTAAAATATATTATTATAGTAATTAAATAATAATATGTGAATTAATTTGTATAACATACAAATAAAAATATAAACTAATATATTAGGGTAAAATGATAAATTGCGATCATTTTTCACCTTCCCTCCCCACCCCACCAATCAAACTAAACAAGATAATATCCTTTCTCCCCCTTCATCCCCTCCCTTCAAATCAAATAGCCCTTACACCAATATTAATTCGAAGTTATTTTTTTAGGGTTAAGGTGTAATTTTGGCAATGAAGTGTTTTCTGAAGGGCTTATGACACATATAAGCTTTGGAAGGGACATTAATAAAAATAAACAATTTAAAATGGTGCAAATTACCAAAACTGTTAAACTCCACCAAATATCGTTAAAGTTTTCTTCTCTTATAATTTAATGGTCGTTTAGTCAAATTGTAACTTAGCCCTATTTTTATACCCATATTTATTAATTGCATTGTACTCCCTCCATCCCAAAATATATGAGACATTTAACCGAATATCTTAATTCGAAGTGGCGGTTAAAAACAATAAGTATGTAAGAATTGTTACTCATTTTTTCTAAAATACCTTTATTAATGAAGAGATATGAAATAAGAGAAAGAATACCTTAATTAAAGTTTATCACTCTCTCTCTCCCTTACCCCTCTCTTCTCTCCTCAGAAATGATAATTTTTATGGTCAACACAAGTATTAATACATTGGTATTGAATAAGGGCAAAACTAAAAAAAAAAAAAAAAGAATTAAAGTACAAGACATTCTTCAAATATTTTTTATATTTTGGAATAGAGTAAAAGTAACGGTTGTCTCTTACATTTTGAGACAGATGGAGTAATATGGTTCTAAAAAGTTTGACTTAGCATGCAAAATCAAAAAGTTGATAGGCCATTCCATGTCTAAACCACATTTATGCAATTCTAATAATTTTTTTTTATCTATTTTCCAAACAAAGGCCAATGGGAAAACACCTAACCCGGGTGTTACCCAACCAAGAGCCTGAATTCCAACTTAATATTTTTATACTCTCTTGTTTTACCTTGTAATAAAAGATCCAATTAATTTTTATTAACAGATTAAGAAACTAAATAAGTTTAAAGCATTTATACCCATTGTGTTTCTTGTCATTACACATTTAAAGCATTTATTTGAGAGATTTATGAAGGTAAATAAGTTATTTAATCATATAATATACATTATGTTATTATATTACTCCTTCCAGTCCTAATTATAAAGGCTTTTTGGAGAATCTTAGGAAAGTCCTAAGAAAGCTAATTACATTACTTAATCATATCATATATTATGTTTTATTACATTATATATTAGTTCATAAGTCAAATAACATAATTTGAAGAAAAACGAAAAATTTTAATATCTTAAAGTAATATAATTAGTTTTCTTAGGATTTTCCTAAAATTCTTCAAAAGGCCTTTATAATTAGGACCAAAGGGAGTGTATATCTATTTATAAGTTAGACAAAATAGTGTAAAGGAAAAGGGAAAAAGACAAATAAATACTCATAAATATTAAAAACCTTAAAAGATAACTCAAATTTTGTAAATGATAAATGAATGGCAGAAAATTGGTTAGTTTTAATCATTCTTTATTGAATTTTAATCATTCTCTGTTAAGTTTCAATAATTCTCTGTTGAATTTTGGAAAGAACCCCTCATTTGTTATTTACAAAATTTGAATCATCTTTCAAAGTTTTTAATGTTTAGAGAGTATTTATTTATCTTTTTCTCAAAGGGAAACTATAAATTTAAATGCCTTAAAGTAATATAATTAACTTTTTTATAGTTCTCAAAAAAAATTAATTAAACTTTATATTTAAAACTTGAGGTAGTATCAATTTATAAGTTAAACAAAATAGTTTGAAAAAGAACACAACAAAGTTAAATTCTTCGAAAGTAATAAAAGTAGTTTTCTTAAGAATCTTTAAAAAAGTTAAATGAGTTTTATTTTTAACACGAAAGATAATATTTAGCTTTTTTAATCTCTAGAGTCTTATATTATTGGCCGGAGGTAACACTACAGCAAACACTAGACCACCAGATATGGGACTCAGTTCACTAGAGGAACCAGTTATGGTGTATCCTTTGGATGGGCACCATGGCTGGCTCCGTCCACTAGAATACTAGATCCAACTGGTAGTTTCAAAATTAAGAACATTTTAAAGACATTAATAGGAACGTCCATACAATGGATTATAATTTATTCGTCCTCAGATTCACATTTCCACATTTAAGAAACAACTTTGTTCTTGAGATACATCTGATGCCTGATCATCTCACGGGGTAGCAAGTTGATTTCTTCATCGATCTTCAAGCTTCAAAGTCCACACACATACTAGGACCCCGAACTCGGATATCATATGGATGGATTCATAGACGTGCCTATAGACAAAAATAAATAATATATATATATAAACAAATAGATTAAATAAAATTAAATAAATGAAAGCAATGGCCCTGTGAACTGTGAGCTAAAAGTGTAGCACAAAAGCAAGCATCTTCAAGTGCTTAATATATGGTGTTACCAAGAAGCGTTTCTTGTAGCGTTCAACGAGCTCCTTTGGATCATGACAGGTTTGCTTATAGGCATCAATTTTGTTCATCTCCTGCAGCATCAGCACAATTATACTAGGACTCATGATTCAAGAAACTTAGGTTCTAAGTGTAACAATAGTCATGAGATGGTATGGAAAGGTGTATACCACTCTAGTTTTTATTTTAAGTCACCTCCACCCACTTCACAATAACCGAGAAGAGGTGGATAAATCATTAAATTTATTTGAAAATTAAAAAAAAATCCAAATTCAACTTCAGACAAAATCATGAATTACGTCTTGAGAATTAAAAAAGGAAAAGTGCATTAAACTTTAAATAGGGGCAATCTTGGAACATGCACTCCTTCGATCCTCAATGTAAAATCTAATTGGGGAGTTCAACTTGATCATAAATGTAAGATCTAATTCACATATTCATCATTTTTTCTCAAAATTACCCTTTCTGATACTTCTTCAATAATAATCAAGGGAATGAGGGAGGAAATTAAGAAAGATTATTGGGGTATTTTAGAAAAAAGTATGTCATATTAATTAACATCCTTAATCTATTCAAATTAGTCAAATAGGTCTTACATTAAAACCTCACTTGATGACTTATAATAAGGATTACACATCTTAAAACTATTTAGATCAAGATCTCGCAATCTGATGTCAATCGAAAATTGAGACTGGCTCTGAACTTTCTAAATTGTTGTAGTCATCACAGCCACCATGCTAGAAGCATAATTATATGAAGAAAATAGGAGATTGTGCTTCTCACGATAACAAGGACATTAATAGTAACCAACTAACCATTGACAGCATGTAATTTCATTCCAAATTTTCATTTGGTGCTTTAATATAGTAACAAATGAGTTATATAACTAACATTCATTGCATGAATGGCTCCCAAAACCATATGTGGCAAGAATAATTTTATACATAAATGAAGAGTTTTTATTTGGTTTTTCACATATTATTTATTCCAACTTGGTCTTCTAATCATTAAAATGCCCCTGTGCTAATTTTGCATTTTTAATCTTATTTTCATAAAGAAGTTGAAAACTGAACAAAATCAACCAAACCAAATTGTTTTTTTTTTTAAAAAAAAAAAAAGGAAACAACCAAGTACAAATAAGATTTGTTTTGGTTTTCATTATTTCAAGATTGATTTGATTCGGGCTTTGTTTAAATTCAACTTGGTTTGCTTGTTTTTTTTTTTTTTTGAGCAATAACTTGGTTTGCTTGGAATCTTACCAAATTGCTTCTACTCTTCATATTTCCGATATTTTAGTGCACACTAATGCAATCTAATACAACTCCCGAGCCTATATCCAATAGCTTTTACACTGCCTAATTTTTCACTAAAGTGTGGGTTTTATATTAAAAACCAAGGAAAAATTATTTAACATGGAATTAATGATGAACAACTTCAAATATCTTTAGAGTTAAAATCTCAATTTAGGGTTAAAACAATATTTGATTCTTATAGTTTAACATCATTTTAGTTTTAGCCCCTCAAATTTCTTTCCATCTAAATATTCACTCTTATATTATAACAAAAAAAATGGACCATTTTGCCCCTTGAGGGACCAAAATCTACTGTTTGAAATTATGGGGACTAAAACTAAAATGAAGACAAACTATAATAAGAGGGCTAGACATTGTATTAACCCAATCTAATACAATGAAACTTCAATTAATTTTATTGACAAAATTCAATTAATACATGATTGAACATGAAAAAATTAGTACTTCCGAAATTTATTGTTTAATTAATTTGTGAGAATATATTTGTACTCTAACTAAATTTTTATTTAAAGAGGTAAATATGAAGGTGAAGCTAATTTCTTAAAAATCACAAGTTCACATGTTATACCACGCATAAAATCCATTCTAGTATTAGTATGATTCAAATTAATCCAAACCAAATAAATCAAACGGATTCTAAAGCCAAATAAATCAACTTAATATTGAGCCAAGGAGGTCCAGAGTTTAGCCAAACCAATTGCTTTAATTTTTGCCATAAACCAAGTAAAATCAAGCATCTGAACATCCTTATTTTTCATCCACAACTAACATCAAACTAGACAATATATTGATTTGGATGATACTGGATGGGTGGCTGAATGACTATAGGAAATGAATAATGTATGGAGGACCATTTGACTACCAACTTATCTACAGAGGCCAAAGTAAAATGCTCTACCTCAATCCATGCTGATAGTTTAGGCCTGCCTGCTGTGATATCATGATTTTTCACATCCATCAGAAATGGTTGAAATCTTTCAACAAAGGGAGCGTAGGCAATATCCACCTGAAGTTTAAACAAAATAATGATGTTAATCTGTATCAGGATAATAATGAAGAATACATAATGCATATTACCATCAATTGAACAACTCCATACTCACCAAACTGAATTGGCCAAGAAAGAATGGACCATCAAATTTGGAGAGAGCAGTTTCGATGTAATCAAATGCAATACCTATAGCATTATAAGGTTTATATAATTATATTAACCAGAGGAAAACCAGAAAGAATGAAAGTGTCACGTTACCTGCTTCTGTGACATTTATATCATCTTTAAATGACGAAACGATAGTCGCATAAAAAGTGCCAGTGTAAGATAGCAAATCTTCAGCAAACTCCCTCTTCGCAGAATCCTGTTTACCACTTAGAAACCTTCAATTTAACTTATGGATATGAAAGAGGTCAAGTACTCTCCTGGGCCCTGAAGTTTCACTCCATTTTTAATTTGTTCCAGGTCCAGGTCATTAAACTCTCATCAGAATACCACCATTGGAAAAAAAAGAAGAATACCATTAAATTCTTTCAACGTGACCAAACTAGTGCTATCTTGGAAGTTTGAATATGCATAATTCAATCCAACAAAAGACATAAAAGTAGATGACGGAGTGAAATTCATTAGTGTATGTTGTATCTGAAGCCAATGATGCTCAATGGTTAAGGTGAATTAATATCAATCATGCAAATTCAAAGTGGTGATAAGGCAAATGATTGATTACATCAATAAGCGTTAACAGCATATTGGTGAAGACTAAATGAAAGAGGTCAGGGACTAATTTAAAACTCTTAAATTAGAATTTAAACTTTTAACTCTAGGATGAAAATAAAATTGACTGAAATTCTAGACAGCAACAAGTTATTTAACCACCTAAAATAATACCATAAGAAATTCTGTATCTTACACCAGGGAGAAGTGAGGGCCCTTCAAAGTTACTGTCAATGTATTTCATCAAATCAAGACTCTCTCCTCTGACTTCATTATTGTGTTCCAAAGCTGGAACCTAAATTTAGAAAGACAAATAATTGTCAGGAAATGTGTTATGCATTAATGCAACTATTTCTGAATTCTGAAAATTATGTGGAAATACATAACCAATGTTATTTTGTTTCTTGGGTTTTGCTAATTTTGCTGCATTTAGCGTTTGACTTGAGTTTACATATATATAATTCCATGATGGTTTGCTTTAGAAACAAAGAATAATCATCATGGGCACCTTGTTTGGAGGGTATACTTTCTCCTTGTACCAGGCAGGCCTATCTTGTAGATCAATAGGAACAACCTGTATTTTGTCCTGCAATCCCTGTTTCACAGAAATATAAACGTAAAGAAAATGTGCGATTATCTAATAACTTGATAACCAAATTAAGGAAAGCACATGAACATAATTATTCATTTCGGCAACATATATACAGGAGCTAAATGAAGGCGATCGACCAGAAATAAATACATGGAATGAAATCCATTTAGGAGAAGAAAATTTTCTCTCGATCATATATTCCAAATAAATGATGGAAAGGCAAATGGAGACGAAATTCCAATAACAAATATATTTAATTTTAAGTACTTATTTCAAAGTTGGTAATCGAAGAGCAACATCCAATATACCCGTTTATTTTGGCCAAAAAATTACACCCGTTTATCTATTTTCCTTCACTTTCGGTATGGCTTTGGCAGCAAAAATGAATATTATTTTCATTTGCATTCCATCCATATTCTTCTTGATTTTGAAACAAGGTATTATACAATATCATGCTTCCCAAAATTATCCCTGACATTTTCAACTCTACAAAATTTCTCAAAAAAGATATGCAAGAAAAAAAATTAGTCAGGAGTCCTTTAAACAACCTTAGAATTACGGGTGATCCAGACACGCTGGGCATAGGGGCAAGTGTAAGAGATATACAACCTTCATCCACACAATAAATAAATGAATAAATAAATAAAGACAAGAAGATTTCCAGAGATGGAAAAACAAAATTTTTACCGTGGCAATTTGAAGTTTTTGGGCAAAAAATAAGAAAAGAAACTAACCAACCTTGTACTCCCATCAAATAAGTTAGGAGGGGCTGAAGTCGAAGTAAGGGCTGGTGGAAGAGCCCCCTGCACACTTCACAGCAGAGAAATTTCCATTAAAACAATTTAAGAAGACTGAAACCCGCTTTCACAATAATTCAAAAGGAAATCCTATTTTGATGCCTAATTTATAGATAAGACTCTCGACTTGGTCGTCACTAATTACAACTTTCAATTTAGTCCCACAAAAGTACTTGCAAGTTGCAACACCGCCATTATATCTCATCTTCACCCAAAAATCTTTGACAAAATACTGATTAAACACCCACTTTCCCAACCCACATCTGCTAATTGATTGCCAAAAACTTCCCCCTAATCAAAATGGTATAAAAGGAAGGACAAAATCGCAAGGGAAAAATGGTAGATTCAAATCAGAAGTTAACCTAGGCTAATTTGTTATCCCAAATTAAGGTTTTCCGCATTCATGTCAAGGGATGTGCTCCCTGTTTTCTTGCTAACAATAATATGGCATCAAAAGTGTGCTTCTATTTTCAAGTTTATCTTTCTCAGCAACCAAACAGAAGAAGATCCAGCTCACATACCTAGCTGCCATTGCTCTGGATCTGGTAGGAGTCAAACCAGAAGAATTGCTGGCGACGTTAGACGAACGAAACTGAGGCTGAGGTCTGGGCGAATAAGCGCGTGAGAATTTGATGACTAGGGTTTTAGATGAAGAGGGAAAGCGAGGAGAATGCAACAATGGGTCTCGCGTTGCAGTGAATGCAGAGGAAACACGAAGTGGCATAGCCATAACTAGTGGAGCTCCCTTGTGGATGTAGACGTGTGTCTGGCGCATGCGGCTTCCGTGTTATTTTGTGCAGGAGCAGCATGCATCGACACGTGCAGTGTAGCTACGAGAATCCACGGTTTTCCTCTCCAATACTCCATCCATCCGGTTAGATATATGGATAATATAGAAAGAATAGTTAAGTTAGCTCTCTCTTTTTTCCCACAAAAATACTAATTATACTGCAATTTACGGAATACAATGCCATGGAGGAATAAACGGAAACAACTAAACAAGCAAAAACCTAAATGAAAGTTCTAAACAAGTAGCAAACAAACTAAAAACACAAACATTAGTTTCCAACAAGAACATCGATCCATATACTGGGAATGCAACGCTAACAAGGTCAACAACTACAATGACTGTTGAGATACCCAAACCAGAGGGCAGGATCTGTCCAATGAAGCTTTGACAAATGTGTGACAATTTTTTTAAAATTTTATAATTGTTTGAGCAGATTTTTGTTATTTTGTAATTAAATAAAAGAATTTGGGCCACCAACAACAAAGATATTCATAGGAGAAAATATAGTAGATCATGCATGATAGATTGAAGTGATTTATTGACGTAGGAGTGTGAATACAATAAATTCTAGGAATCTAAAGTACACAAGTATTTGTGAGTGATTTTGTGTGTGTTTGACGTTTAAGTCTACTAATATATATAACTAGTACTTCCCCAAGATGTGCCCATCCCTGTTCTTATAATATAGGGGTTAGTTGCAACGTTTGCAGATTTGGCCCTTCTATCCCGAAATTCCACTCGCAGTTTGCTAGTCCCGTATTCTCAAGTATAGATTCTAGGCTCGTGCAAGACCCCTTTCAAATTTAATTTTGCTTGTCTCGTATTTGGACCAAGTTTGCAATTTATCGTTGTGAATATATTGCATAGAATCACAGACATGTCGTGGCCATAACACTGGCCTAGACAACTATGTATATACGTGAATTGTTCTAGTCTTCTCTATCTTTATGAGGGAGAAGTTAGGATTGCGTAAGCTTGATAGAGCAAAATAAATGCTTGTGCGTGCTAAAAGTAACGATTATATGTTAACACGTTTATATGTTGGGTGAGATGTGGCGCCTTGGCCATAATGCAATGTGATGTGTCGAAGCTAGATTGTTGTAGCCTAGTCTCGTGACTTTAAGGCGTAATGTATGGCATCTAAGTCATAATAAGATGTAACGTTAAAGCTAATTTTATAAAGTAAGGAAATTTAACCTTAGAATATAGTGTGAGGCATTTAAGCCAATGTAATATGACAAGGTAGGTGTTATTTGAGAGAATTGAAAAGTTGTATTCCATTGATACAATTGTTAGGTTTATATACAAGATAGATGATGCGTAGAATTAATTACATATGCGTTTAGAATCAATTCTAATTAATACCTGAATCAATCCTAATTAATATAAGAATGTTTCTCTATTTACAACACTCCCCCTCAAGTCAGGAGAGAGGATCCTCTGCTCACGTTAGAGCATAGATGTTAATTAAGCCCAACTTGTTACAAAGATAATCAACATGAATCCCAACTAAGGCTTTAGTCAACAAATCTCCTAATTGGTCACTAGACTTTACATGTCCTGCAGAAATGAAGTTCCTCTAAATCATATCATGCACAAAATGACAATCGATCTCAATATGCTTTGTACGTTCATGAAACACAGAGTTAGAGGCAATATGAAGAGCAGCCTTGTTATCACACCATAACTTAGCTGGTAACTTTGTAGTCAGTCCAACCTCAATCATCAATTGATGGATCCACACGATCTCTTATGCTGATTGCGCCATAGCTCTATACTTTGCTCTGCACTAGATTTGGAAACCACATCCTGCTTCTTGCTTCGCCAAGATACCAAATTTCCACCTATGAACACACAATATCTTGTAGTGGATCGTCTTGTTGTCTTGGATCCAATATGATCCGCATCACAAAAACACTCAATATTTGTGTGACCTTGATTTCTATACAGAATTCCAAGTCCTGGTGCACCTTTCAAGTTATGTAGAATATGTTCCAAGGCTTCCCACTAAGCAACAGTTGGAGCTTGCATAAATTGACTTAGAACACTTACTAAAAAGGTTATGTCAAGACGAGTCACCGTGAGATAATTCAACCTCCCAATCAATCTCCAGTATCTCTCAGGATATGCAAAGGGCTTAGTCTTTTCTGGGTCTATTCTTTTCTTTATGTCCTTAGGAAGTTCATCATATGGTACACTATCATCCATATCCAGAAAAGGATTAGGAACCATCAGAACACTACTTGGTGCAGCACCAAGTTTTCTAGTTTCCTTCAACAAATCGAGAGCATACTTTCTTTGGGATAAGAGAATTCCCTTCTTGTTTCTCATAACCTCTATCCTAAGGAAGTATTTCGATGTACCCAAATCTTTTGTCTGAAAATGAGAACTAAGGAAATCCTTAAGCGACGAAATTTCCAATACATTACTACCTGTGACAACAATATCGTCAACATAAACAACCAAAAGAATCAACCCTTGAGCAATTCACTGGTAAAATATAGAATGGTCACATTTGCATTGGCTCAAGCCAAATTTTTGTATTATAGAACTAAATCAATCGAACCAAGCACGGGGGCTCTGCTTTAAACCGTATAATGACTTCCAAGATAACATACCTTCCCTTTCTCCCCTTGAGCAAAAAATCCAGGTGGTTGCTCCATATAGACTTCTTTAAGAAGATTACCATTCAAACAAGCATTTTGACATCGAATTGATGTAGGTCCTAGCCATTGGACGCTGCCATAGAAATAAACAGTCATAAAGAAGACAACTTAGCAATCAGAGAAAAGGTTTCTGAATAATCAACTCTATATGTCTGAGCATACCCTTTGACAACTAAGCAAGCATTGAGACGCTCCAAGGTCCCATTAGCTTTGGTTTTAACCACAAACACCCACTTACAGCCAATTGTCTTCTGTCCAGGAGGCAAATTGATCAGATTCCAGGTACCAGCCTTTTCCAAGGCCATCATTTCTTCTTCCATCGTAGCACGCCAACCAGGATGGGCTAAAGCTTGAGATAGGGAAGTAGGAATAAGAATAGAGTCTATAGTAGTAACAAGAGAGTAGGATGAGGATGACAGCTTATCGTAGGACATAAAATTTGAGATTGGGTAGGTAAAAGTCCTCTTACCCTTACATAAGGCAATAGGCAAGTCATTGGAACCATCAGAAGGGTTAGGGGATTCTGAAATATCAGCAATGTCAAAAGGATCAGAAGTATCAAGATGTGATAGAATATCAAGAGTTTCATAAGGGACAGAAGGGGTGTCTGAAATTTTTTCTGATTCAGGAACAAGAGTTAATTCAATTGTTTTCAGATCAGACGACAAAGTAATCATTGGAGTAGGGTTATGAACCTAAGGAACAACATTATATTTCTATGTCCATTTCCTATGTTGATGATGAATAGGTGGAGTAGGCTGAGGTACAAGTACTGGAGTAGGTGCTTGTACTTGTAGTTAATGAACTTCGTATACCAAGACACTATCAAGATTATCAGAAGTTTCTGAAGATAACAACTGAGTAGACTGAGGAAATAATGAGGTAGATTCATGGAAGGTAACATCAGTAGACATAAGATAACGATAGAGATCAGGAGAATAACACCAATAACCCTTCTGAAACTTAGAATAACCAAGAAAGACACATTTTAGGGACTTATGATCAAGCTTTGTGACTGTTGGACGAACATCCCAAACAAAACAAACACACCCAAAGATTTTTGAATCAATAGGAAACAGTGGATTGGAAGGAAACAAAGTTGTAAATGGAATATCTCCACAAAGGACAGGAGTTGGCATATGGTTGATGAGAAAACAAGTAGTAGACATCGCATCTGCCCAAAAAGAATTAGGAACAGTTATTTAAAACATGAGAGCCTGAGCAACTTCTAATAAGTGCAGGTTCTTTCTTTCTGCAACACCATTTTAAGCTGGTGTATCTGAACAAGAAGTCTAATGAATCATGCTATGCTGTTGCATATAGATTTGGAACTGAATAGAAAGATATTCTTTGGCATTATCACTTTACAGGATTTTGACAAAAACACCAAACTAAGTCTTAATTTCAGCACAATAATTGTAAAAGATTGAAAACAACTCTGAACGGTTTTCTATTAAATATAACCAAGTGGTTCGAGAAAAATCATCGACAAAGGTAACAAAATACTTGAAACCTGTTTTGGACGCAATGTGACAAGGACCCCAAACATCATAATGAACTAAATCAAAAGGTGATTCAACCCATTTATTGATGCGAGGTGCCAGATGAACTCTATAGTGTTTTGCAAATTAACACGAGTCACATTCTAAGGATGATAGACTCGAAAACTAAGGAAATAATCTCTTCAATGAATCCAAAGACATATGACCAAAACAATAATGAAGATCAAAAGCAGAAGAACTACTGGCACAAACAATTGAATGCGGCACCTGATTCTCTAGGAAGTAGTGGCCGCCAGATTGATAACCCCTACCAATAATGTGCTTTATAGTGAGATCCTAAATTAAACAATGGTCAGGAAAGAAGGAGATAGAACAATTTAATTGTCGAGTGAGTTTGTTTGGAGAAATAAGATTAAACACAATGTCAAGAACATTTAGTATGGAAGACAGAAAATGGATGGAGTGATGTCAATAGTGTCAGAACCAAGGATACGAGAAGAGGAACTATTGGTAATCATTATGGAAGAGGGGTTGGCATATGGTGCAAATGTGGAGAACAAATGATGGTTACCTGTCATATGATTAGTAGCACCAGAATCGATGATCCACTTTGTTGAGGAAGGCACAAAATTACCTATGGCAAGTGAACTGGGATTGACATTACAAGAAGTGTCAAATGCTTGTGCCACATAAGCAAATTCGCTACATTGCTCCTTGTATTGCTCAAAATTTTGCTTCATAATGGGGGTAATTTCAATAGTTATCTGTATCTTAAAATCTTCTATAAAAAATCTCAACAACCAAACACAATTTAGAACACTTGCAAGAGATCTTAACCCAAACACAAATCAAAGGAAAAAGCACACACAAATCTAGATCAAACCCAATGAAGTCAAATCCTTCTTAACCAATAATCAGAAAAATAGTCAAGATCTGAACAAAATAAATCTTAATTATCCAGTACTAAAATGCAAAAACTGAGACCAAATAAATATACCCAAATTGGAATATGTGGAATTAGGAGACACCACCAAATAAAATTCTGAATAATCCAAGTAGGTTGCAAAATAATCTTAAGGACAAAATCATAAATTAAGCAACCAATTGAGAGTACCCAAACGACAAAGGATGGAATTATGGGATACCACCACTGGATCTTGACAGAAATGAGAGAGGGCCAAAAATCGCATCGCAAAAGGACCCTTCACGCGCATCCACTCTTGCTCTAGATAAATTTGAAAATTTAGAACCCTAAAATTAAAAAGTCTATGATACCATGTAGTAAAATCTCAAGGTAATCGAAAAGTTGTATTCCTCATATACAAACCGTACATATTTATACAAGAGGAGGGAGACAATATCATAAATAATCTGATTCTAATTCCTGATTCTATGCTAATATACATCATTACTTCCTAATATAGTTCTAACATAAGATCCTAACAATAATATCTTACATAATCCTAACAAGCCCAAAAAAGATCTTCCCTAGATGTAATGTTTAGTAAGACTTGAGACTCCATATGAATTAAGCACAAATCAAATGATCCTCTTTATACTAGATGACTCACCATATCTTCTTGTTGCTATTACTAGGTACCGATCTATGCACGTCAAGTTAGACATAATTACCTTAGAATCTATGAGTTCACATTCTATGCTTAGCTCCTATGAGATTCTTACATACTACTCTTTAAGACGTAATGTTGGGTTTAATGAAAGCATCTAAGCTGTTAATCATAAAATAATGCTGACAGTCTAATTTAGGGTTTTGGCCACCACTACTTTTTTAATATGAAATTGTGTAAAATATGAAAAATAGAAGAAGCCAAAAAAAGAAAAGAAAAGAAAATCCTATCCATTCATAATAGATGTATAGGTATGACAAATGATGATTTAATAAAGAATTTGGGGACAATAGAGAAATCTGGAACTTCACGTATATATATTTTAGTTTATGCATTATGACTTGTTGTTCATAATAAGCTAGGGAAGATGTTAATTGGATCTATTTATCCATGTAGCGCTTGTTGAAAAAGTTTAGGCAAGTGGTGACCTCAATTTTATTGGGCAGTTTGGGGTTGAATTCTGCTTTGTGTATCATGTTGCAGACTATGTTCTCCGGTCATCATTGTTTTATGAATAACAACCTAGATGCTTTCACTAAACCCAATTTTACATTTTGACAAGTAGCATGTAAAAAGCACATGAGCGCAGAACATAGAATGTGAACTTAGAGTTATATATATATATATATATTCATTTCTATATATCCCTCGATTCATGGTAAATAAGGTACAATTTCTTATCAAATCCTAATCTCAACAAGTACGAAAACTTATTCTAGCATTTGGATTATTACAAGTAACAACAAGAACAATAAAGCCTTAATTTCATTAGGTGGAATTGACTACATGGATTGCACAATGCCATTATACTATGTCGAAGACTATATCTTTAGATAGGTTATTAACCAAAAGGTCCATTTCCATATAGCTTGCTAAGCATTTGCTTATGCATCCCCGACCTTTTTTTATAGGGCTCTATATTACTTGATCAATCCTCCTTACCAATGCACCCAATGGCCTTCTTTACACATGACTAAACCATTTCAAACGATTTTCTACAATTTTATCTTCAATAGAAGCCACTCCAACTCTTTCGTGTATGTGATTATTATGAATCTTATTTATTCTTATATGGCCACACATCCATCTCAACATTCTCATATCGGCTACTCCCATTTTATGTTCATGTTGTCCTTTTAAAGCCTAACGCTCACTATCATATAGCATTGATGGTCTTATAATAGTGCGATAAAACTTCCATTTTACTCTACTAGGTACTTTCTTATCATAAATAACTCCAATGGCTTTTCTTCATTTACAGTATCCTGCTTGAATTCTATGATTAACATCTCCATCAATTTCACCTTCTTGTTAAATAATTGAACTCAAATATCTAAATTTTTTCACTTATGGGATGACACGTTCCCCCAATTTAACTTCCACTTCACCTCTAACAAGTTGCTTGTTGTAACATCTTACGTATAGACCATCTTTAGGTCACTTAACGTCCTTTAGAGTATTGCTAATCGCGGAATACGTAAAACTAAAAATTTTTCTTTTCCTTTTAGTTTCCAATGGTACCTTTATTTTTCAAAAATAATTATGGTCAATGTAGGTAATTTGCAACCTTATGTACAAAAATCCAAACCTTGCATACTATCCATTAAAACAAAACTTAACATAAGGTCTAATATCATTCCAAAAATAAATTCTAAATTATATGGGTCCAAGCTTATTTTAAAGCTTTACATATCTATTTTTTCCCCATAAAATTTCATAAGAATCCAAGTTCATTTGTATAGGTTTTCGAGCAAATCATGTTCTGTCATCAGGATTATTGTTCCAGAATAAAATCCCAACTTTCAAAAATCATATCTCATCAATGACAGAACCAAAATGCACAAAATAGGATTCATATGAAAGCTTGTTATGTCCTCTAAAACACTATAAAATTTCATAAGAAATAGACATCATTTTCCCTATAAAAGTTTCGCATGAAACAGAATAGTCCACACTGAACAGAATCAGCATTTCCAGAATTTTACCTTAACTTCATAAAATTGTAATTCTCAATGTATAACTCCAAATACATGATTTAGGACTCATTAGAAAGCTTAAGAAGTCCACTACATCACTACAAATTTTCATAAGCAATGGAGTTCATTTGGTCTATCAAAACTCTACCCAAAATAGATCACTCCACTGGACCCAAAGACAGAACATATACACACATACATATACTTCATTGCTTTCAATATTAGTCATACATTTATATACATTTCATCATTCTAGAATACATTTCTTGTTCAGACATACATTCATACTTTAAATTTCCAATTCCAGAATACCATGTACCCAAGAACAGAATTCATTGACATATAAATATATATTCTCTGTTCCAATAACCAGAAACAGACCCAAAATCTCAATTCCTGATTCCAATATACATATTTTGTTCCAAGCATACCCATTTCAAAATCAAATCCAGACATTCATTCTCATTTTCAGACAGAATCCATTTCCATTCCAGACATACATATTCAGCATTCGGATTTCTAGAAATGCAATCACTAATCCCATGAATCTGAAATAGTAGCAAGAAGAATCTGAAACCGGAAACTCAATCAATAAACTAACCTCATTCGAAATCTAGAGCTGCATGTGAAGATTAATCTCTTCACAATTGAATCCTCTAGTTTCCCAGGCTGATGCTGCACTCTATCTCGCAATACAGCACCCTGCCCTGTGTCTTCGAAACCGAAAGAAATGGGTTGAAGAAGAGTGTGCAATTTTGGTTCTCTAATACTCATGGTCGAATGAACAATGGAACACTCTCACTCTCGACACTCTTGCTCTCACCGTGGAATGAAATCTGCAGCTCTCACCTTTATTCCTCTTTGAAACCGAAGATAATGAATGGAGATGAAAATTGTAACTGAAAGAATTCGGTTTACTGGCTTCTCTCCCATTTCTTCATTCATTTTTCTTTTAAAATCATAGACAAATGGGATTGTAACTGAACCATGGCCTTTACATTCAGAAATTTCAAAAGGTTGAAGAAGAGTAATAAAGTAAAGCCAAATGACAAACTCTTCTTGTCCTTGTGCTATACATGGATATTGGAGAGAATAAAATACTTAACTAATGTACAACAATTTTTGCAGTGTACATGTAAGAGAATAATACTTCGTTGCCTCAAATTTTATTCTCCATATATTTAAATTCATCATTGTCATCTCAGTTAACTTTAATTTCCGAAGAAATTGTGACATGTCAGATGAATTTTCAGTAAAGCCAGTATCTTAACTGTCTCTAAAAATTCCAATCAGACTGTCATTAGTCTTTAAATAATCCAAAAGTATTCTCCATATTTTCTTAGGAATTAATTCCATCGTTTACTATTTTTTACTAGAATTTCTTTGAATTTATGCTTTTACTGATAAAATTCCAGGTATAAATTCATTTCTTTATAATTCACCCCAAAAATATACATAAAATAATAAGATTTCAATCTTATCATAACTTAAAGAGTTTACCCAAAAATTGGGATGTTACAAACGATGCTCCAATTCCACAAGAATGTGGCATGATTTACCATAAATTAATATATATGCAGACATTCCAATTGGAATCTTATAAGCAGTGTGGTAAGCCCACAAAGCATCATCTAGTGGGAAACTCCAATTGCAATTAGAAGGCTTTACAATCCGTTCGAGGATTCGCTTGATTTCCCTATTTGAAACTTCGGCTAGGCCGTTTGTTTGAGGATGATAGGGTGTAGAAATTTTGTGTGAAACCCCGTATTTGCTTAACAAGTTGGTAAGCAACTTGTTGCAAAAATGGGTACCTTAATCACTTATTAAAATGCGAGGTACTCCAAATCGACTGAAGATATTGGTTTTAAGGAATTTGGATATCGTAAGATATTGGTTTTAAGGAATTTGGATACCGTAGAAGCGTCATCTTTACTCGTAGGAATGGCTTCTACCCATCTAGAAAGATAGTCAACTGCTAAAAGGATATAGGTATAGCCATTTGAAGGTGGAAAATGACCCATAAAATTGATGCCCCAAGCGTCAAAGATTTCACAAAACAGAATGGGTTGCTAAGGCATCTCATGTCTCTTACTGACCCCCCGAAACGTTGGCATTTATCACATGCCTTACAAAACATATAAGAATCCTTAAAGAGGGTAGGCCAATAAAATCCAGCATCGAGTACTTTTCGAGTCGTTTTCTTAGCACAAAAATGTCCACCACATAGTGTATCATGACAGGCTTCCAAGATGTGCAGAGCTTTAACCTTAGGGACACACCGCCTTATTACTTGGTCAGCACATAATCTCCATAGATGTGGTGGATCCCAGATGTAGTAAGAAGCTTCACTTTTAAGCTTCTGAGCCTGAAAAGTGGACAGATGAGAGGGGATTAACCCCGTGACTAGAAAATTGACCAAGTGAGCAAACCACGGTTCGAAGACAGACACAGAGCATAAAGACTGGTCAGGGAAAGCATCAACAAGAATGTTCGAGTCTAATACGCCTTTTGTATCTAGAGGGAGTTTGCTCAAATGATCCGCGACATGGTTTACGTTGCCAGCCCGGTCCTTCACTTCCACATCGAACTCTTAAAGTAGAAGCATCCATCTCAAGAGCCTTGGCTTTGATTGTGGCTTGTGGAATAGATATTTTACTGCTGC
>JBAGKO010000008.1:12231347-12251469 GCA_037177275.1 Acacia concinna
TCTAGTTTAAGCAGTCTTCCACAGCCAAAAAAGGAGTACCAGATAGTTATGCAACCAGCTCCAGAAGATGTTGAAGAACCTGTGGAAAAGATTGAAGAGGATATGTCAGACAGAATTGCTCGAGAAAAAGCTGAAGAAGAAGCTCGGCAACAAGCATTACTTAGTAAACGATCTAAGGTTCTTCAAAGGGAGCTTCCTAGGCCTCCTGCTGCGTCATTGTTACTGATAAAAAATTCTCTGATTATTGCTGATGGGGATAAGAGTTCCTACGTTCCTCCTACTTCTATTGAGCAAGCTGATGAGATGATAAGAAAGGAGCTTCTACACTTACTGGAACATGACAATGCCAAGTACCCACTTGATGAGAAAGTTAACAAGGAGAGGAAAAAAGGAGTCAAGCGTGCTGCAAATGGGCCTGCTGTTGTCCCTCCAATTGAAGATTTTGAGGAAGATGAAATGAAAGATGTATGTTTTAACCGGTTTTTCCTGCATGTTTAAATTGTCTAATACTCAAAAATTAACCCATCAGTGTCTTGGATTTTCTTTTTTCCCCCCAACACTCTGTATGCACCTTCCATCAGAAAATACTGAAAAAACATCTTTACAGAATCGTAAGATAGAATGATATATGTCAATCTTGCTATTGTTTTTTTCAGGAGAATTTTTTATCCTTCTTTATTTCCTTCCTTTGTTGATGAAAGTTTTTACTATTTCTTTTTTTTTTTGTTATAAGGAATTTTGAGTAGCTAAGGGTTTTTCTTTTCCAATTTTATTTTATTCAATTGTATATGTGTGTCAAATATGGCAGGCTGACCAGTTGATAAAGGAGGAGGCTCAGTATCTTCGTGTAGCAATGGGGCATGAAAGCGAACCCCTTGATGAATTTATTGAGGCACATAGTAAAAGCCTTGACGATCTTATGTACTTCCCTGCCCGTAATGCCTATGGGTTGTCTAGCGTTGCTAATAACAAGGAGAAGCTTGCAGCTTTGCAGAATGAATTTGAAAATGTGAGAAAAAATTTAGATGATGCCAAGGAGAAGGCGGTACGTGTTGAAAAGAAGGTGATGGTTCTCACACAAGGCTATGAGGTATGTAATTATTGTCCTTTATGCTAGCAATATATCTGTTTCTTGTATCACTTTGTTGAGATGATGGAACTACTTATTCCTGTTTAGTTTCTTGGATGTCAGCGGTCTCTTGTGTTCAAGAGTTGACCTGCATTATCTTCTTTAAGATTTGTGATTCATTCTGTTTGAGTGTTTTCTTTAAAGTTGGTTTTTCTAAGTGTTAGGCATTTGCAGAAAATGTGCATTAATACCCCCTGGGAGAGGTTCAATTAATTCAACTTGTAGAGCTTAATCCCAGAAAAGAATGGAAATTAAAATTTGTTTGATAGCGCATACAAAACTCACTCAGTAGTACATATTGCGGGCTTAGGAGATAATGCTTAGTTTGTACGGAATAGTTGTTATCTTATAGATTGTCCTTTCAGAGGTAGTTTGGTCTTTAAATTTACCAGTCTCCTTTTTAGGGGACTGAAAGGTTTTTATGGCACAGTGACAATTTTGTGCGATAGGTGGGGGCCTGCGATTAATTTATGAACTGGTCCATCTAGTGAAATTATTGCTCAAGTGCTTTTAATAATGATTATCACTAATGCATTTTCCAGAAAAGGGTGAAGATTGTCTTTGGCCACAGTGTAGAATAATGGATCTTATCTCTATATCATGTGTTATTATTGACTTTATAACCATATTTGGCTATTGGAATTTTCAGATGAGGGCAAAGAAAAGTCTTTGGCCACAAATTGAAGCCACATTCAAGCAGATGGACACTGCTGCAACAGAATTAGAGTGCTTCCGAGTTTTGCAAAAGCAGGAGCAGCTTGCTGCATCACATCGGATAAATAATATATGGTCAGAAGTAGAGAAGCAAAAAGAACTTGAGAAAACCTTGCAAAAGAGATACGGGGATCTTCTGGCAGAAATGGAAAGGATTCAGAACATTATGAATCAATGCAGGGTACAATCCAGCCAACAGGAAGAAGTTGAGTCTAAGAATCGTTCTCTTGAGTCAGCTGAGGTTGCATCCAACGAAGCAGGCATGCAGGGTATTGAGAATCATGGAAGTATATCCCACTCAGATGAGCAGGGAAGTTCTGTGTTAGTTAATTCAACATATGATGAACCTACAGGACAGCAAGTAGACCCGAAACAGGCTGAGGCTATACCCGGCCCCAAAAATGATATGGATGGGGATGCTGATAAAGAGCACATGACGCTCGAATCTGATGTCAAACACCAAGATGTGGCACCCATTGCAGAGGAGGGGGTTAGCACAACAGTAGTACAAGGTGAAAGCATCGATAGTTGCCACACACAGACCACTCTAGACACAGGTGCGCGAGAGGATCGAAGTGCCAAGAGATGCGGGGAGGATCAAGGTTTGAAGACTCCAGTTAATGTGGCCATAGACTCACATGATGACAAAATACCAGAAACTGCCGATCTGGATTAGGGTGACAAGAAGCGAAGTTACTTGATGGGTGAGGTTGATTTAGATGGCTGTTGTATTAGAAATTTCTGAAGTTGAAGTTGCTTATTGTTAAAGGCTAACTCCTATGGGTGATTAATTGAGCAGTTTTCAAGGATTGTTAGGCCTTGGTCTTTGGGAGGGTATCTCAACCAAATACAGCTTGATGCTGAGATATTTTAGTATGGAGAATATTAAGCTTGTAACTTTAGCTTTCGAACATGCACTAATTATGAGTCTGGTGAAGGCAGGCAACATTGCTGGGCATGCTCCCCGAATTTTTTTGTTCAAAACGACCAACAGGATCTCTTGTTTTTTGTGTTTTTTTAATAACGGAGACAAAATCAAGATTAGTCTGCTAGTGTCCACTTTGTTTTTTCCCACCTAAAAAGAAGACTGCGGTGGTTTATATGACTTGGGAAAAATTGAGTGCCCTTTTGCAAAGAAATTTCAAAAAGAAAAAATGATGAGGAATTGAGGGTATGGTTTCAGACTTGGCATATGTAGTGAACTTGCTTATTCTTGAGTGGTGTATGACGCCTCTGAAAAGGTATCACTATATTTGACACGCATCGCTTCATATCAGTATATCAAACAACTGCATCTTGTCTGCTGGGAAAAAAAAAGGCATCTTGAATATTGACTACTGCCTTGAGTTTTCGAATTTAGTTGAAAATATAAGATCCCAATTTATTTTATTGGGAGAATTTAATTAAAGGACCAAACAACTAAATTAATTTTAATCAAGGATCAAAACATTTTGAAATTTCATTGCAAGACTAAATACCAAAATAAAAATAAGTTTTTCATGTAAAAAGACAAAAATGTCCTTTTATAAATAAGTGGAATACTCATATGAACAAGTGAATTCTTATAAACAACTGTGACTATTAGAGATTAATGTGTTATTCATAGGATGATTTTACTTATTTATGAAAGTTGTACACTTGTGTATAGGAGCATCCACTTGTTCATGAAGAAGGGGTATTATTGTCTTTTTACATGAAAATCTTATTTTCATTTTTGTCCTTAGTCTTGCAGGGAAATCAAATAATGTTTTAGTCCGTAATTACATTTAATTTAGCCCCTTAGTCCTTTATCAGAATTTTTCCTATTTTTCATATTTATTTATTTATTTTCGGAAACTAATTTACCTAATTTATAGAAGGGTAAATGGGAAGCATTGCCCTATAGGCAATTTTGCCATAGAAGTCTCATAAGGGGCAATTTTGTCTCAGAAGTTTTAGAAGTCAAGCGATTTTGCCCAAGAAGTCAGTTGACCTTAGTTGACCAATTTGTTTGACTGATAGTCTACAGGTCATTCATTGTATTTTTGCTATAGTCAAAATTTGTACAAGAACTTCTAAACCTAATTTTTAAAAAAGATAGATTAGATGACAGATGGACTTCTGAGACAAATTTTCACCTTAATAAAAATAAACTGGATGACATGTAAACTGTCAGTTCAACATATTTGGTCAAAATTAACCGAGTTAAAACTTTTAAGACAAATTTTCACTTAAATGAAAATAAAGTGGATAGCATATGGATTGGCAGCTCAATATATATTGCAACTAATAGCAGAGGTAAAATTGCCCCACTTCTATTATAAAATATGAAATGATATATAGTATGGGAATGAATTTTAGTTCCACTTGCTCTTAATATAAGGCCTATGTAAATAATTTGATTTGATTAATAAAATTAGTCAAGTTAAGCTAAAATGCATTTTCTAAAGCATCTTAGTTATCTTCCTTACTCTCCTCATTTCCTCTCCTCCTTAATTATTATCGAGGAAGTATCAATATGGGTAAATTAAGATAGAATTGGCAAATATGAAATTATAATTCTTATACTCCCTTCAGTCCTAAATATAAAAACTAGTTAATTCTTTTTGAAGAGATTAAAGAAAGTAAACAATTTAATCATATCATATATTGTGTATTATTATATTATATATAAATTTATAAGTTAGACAAATTAGATTGAAGAGAAACGATAAATTTAAATACTTTTAAGTAATTTAATTAATTTTTTTAGAATTTTTTAAAAAAGTCAATTGAATTTTATGTTTAGAACTGAAGGTAGTATTTAAGACTAATATCAACTCCTCAAATAAGACCAATTGGTTATCCTTCCAACAAAAAACAGATACCAATAATACATAGGGTCACATCATCCTTCAACATTAATCTAAAATGCAAGTCCCATCAAATATCAGTATACTCTACTGGAGGAAAAACATTGTATCACTTTATGACAAATGTTTAATTTTATCTCAATTTCATCCTTTTTGAAGTTGAGCAAATATTTTATGGGATAATTGCATACTCTTTTACCCACAGAATGCTGATAGCCCAGAGAGAAATGCAAGAAACAATGGCCCTTCAACTATAAAGATGAATTGTTCCAAGAGTCCAGTGGCTTCCTTTGCTGAAGTTAGTACACAAGAATGTGTCAGGAATTGAAAAGAGCAGAAATCCAATAACATACTAATGCAACTATGACAGCAAAAATATACAAAGAGAAGGCATTAAGGCGTAGGTTACATGATATAAGCAATTGGAACAAAAAGCATAAAACTCCATCTTGGGCTTTATCAAAGATTTATTGTTTCACTAACTGCTCAGAAGGTTATTTTTATTCCAATTCCATCTTTCCAAAGATCAGGAGTTGGTTTTGGAGGAGCTTAATTCCTGTGGTTGGGAAAAAAATAAAAATAAATCACTTTCCATGTTGTAAGGTGAAATAACACATTTTCCTCGAGAGGGAGTTAATGATGGAGATCTAATGACTAAATTTTAAGGCTTTGCGAAGACTAATTAGTTCACATCCTGTTTTGCTCTCATCTCCCTATTTATCTCCAATAGCCAACCAATCATCTTCTAGAAGTTTCCTCGTAAGCCTCCACGTGTCCAACATTAAACATCACAATTCCAAGCATTTATACAATCAACACCTTTGATCTTTGCTGCATAGTACCCGGTTACCCATTCACACACCCTCTATTGAGAATTTCTCAATAACAACTTTATTCATTCATCCATATCTTTAATATAGTACACATAGTATTTATAGACTAATACATATAAAATTGAAAATAACTACTTTGTCTTATCGAGTTGCTGAGGTTAAAGAAGCTATTAAGAAAATGCTCAATGATAAAGCTATTGGACCTTATTGTATTCCTATTGAAGTTTGGAGATATTTGGGGGAGACGGGGGTGTTATGGCTTACTAAATTATTCAATGAGATTTTGTGATCTAAGAAAATGCCTAATGAGTGGAGGAGATGTACCTTGATCCCTATTTATAAGAATAAAGGGGGTGTCCAAAATTGTACAAACTACAAAGGAATTAAGCTTATGAGTCATACAATGAAATTGTAGGAAAAGATAATTGAGCATAGGTTGAGGATGGAGACTAGTATTTTTGATAATCAATTTGGATTTCTGCTTGGAAGGTCCACAACAGAAGCGCTTTACTTATTAAAGGGGATAATGGAAAAGCATCGAAATAAAGGAAAGAATTTGCATATGGTTTTTATTGATTTGAAAAATGTGTATGATTGGGTGCCAAGAGATGTACTTTGGAAAGCCTTGGAAAGGAAGGAGATGCGTGTCGCATATAGCAGATTCATTCAAGATATGTATGAGGGGGTAACAACTAGTGTTAGAACGCCTGGAGGTGAGACAAGAGACTTTCCTATAAGGCCTAATACCAGGGATTAGCTTTGAATCCTCATTTGTTTAACTTGGTGGTAGATGTTCTATCTAAATTTATAAAAGAGAAGATCTCTAAATGCATGCTTTTTGTGGATGACATTGTTTTGTTGGCTGAATCCAGGGAAGAAATTACTAAACTTGAAATATGGAGATAGACTTTGGAGTCGAAAGGCTTTCGTTTGAGTTGGAGCAAAATAGAATATATGCATTGTAACTTTGACAAGAGACAAGCGAGAAGTGAAGTGGAAATTAATCTGGGAGGACAAGTCATCCTGCAAATGACTACATTTAGATATTTGGAATTAATTATTCAACAAGATGGTGAAATTTATGGAGAAGTTAATTATAGAATTCAAACTGGATGGTGTAAATGGAGGAAAGCTACTGAAGTTATTTGTGATTGAAAAGTACCTAATTGAGTAGAGCAAAAGGGAAGTTTTATCGCACTGCTATAAGATCAGCAATACTATATGGATGAGTGTTGGGCGTTAAAAGGACAATATGAACATAAAATGGGAATAGCTAAAATGATGATGTTGAGATGAATGTATGGTCATACAAGATTAGATATGATTCATAATGATCATATTCGCGAATGAGTTGGAGTGGCTTTTATTTAAGTTAAAATAGTGAAAAATCATTTGAAGTGGTTTGATCACATGTAAAGGAGGCCATTGAGTGCGTCAGTAAAAAGGGTTGATCAAGCAATATGGAGTCTGGTAAAAAGAGGCCGGGGAAGGCCGAAGCAAATACTCAGTGAGGTTATTGAGAGGGACCTTTTGGTCAATAACCTATCTAAGGATATGGTTTTCAACAAAGCACAATAGCGTTGTAAAATCCATGTAGCTAACCCCACCTAATGAGATTAAGGCTTTGTTGTTTTTGTTTGTCCTATCCATATAAAATTGACAAAAACTACTACTAGACATTTATAATATTTAACACGAGACACGTAATAAAACATACAACACAAATAATTTCCTAGAATAAACTAGTAAAGGCTACTGGTTTTGCTATCACAGGCATGATAGAAAGCAATGACTCATGTGTTTGGGGGTTTTTTACAGCAAAGTTGAGGAATTTATGTTTCATTAATTTTTTTTATTGTTTGTTTTAGTGCCGTAACCAAAAACGCCAAAGGAGTCACTTTACCAAATAGCTACGGTTCTCATGACTTCAGAAAGACAAAAGAACTTTCTATTTTAATTAAATTGAAAGGTATACCCTTGTTGAATTCATATTAAGTTTTCTAGGCTGTATATACATACTTTACATAGCAGTTTTAACTAAAAATTGCTATCATGTTTTCAATAGTATCAACAAAAAAACACAACTAAGTAAATAAGTGTAAAATATTCTTCTATTCTAGCTGGGAAATATGCTATTCCAATTTAATTTCTATATGACCTTTTATATCCAAAAATTTTAGGTAATGAATGATATGACTGCTTCTAAATTGTCCAGCTTGCAAACTAAATTCTCTTAACTATAACTGATTTAGGTCACATCTTTTAAAAGTTGTTTTTAGAAGATTTTAACTTGACATCTTTTATTATTTAGTTCAAGTCACATTTTTTCACTGCATCCATAACTTAGCTACCCAAAAGCCAATAGATTCCCAAATGGACCCTCTAGGTAATCCAAAACCCTTCCTGACTTGAGTATCCTATCATTAAAGTAGTTAGGTCATAAGGATCCGCAGTTACCTCACTTTAACAAATTACAAAAATATGGCATAAAATACCACAGATGGATCACTAGGTCGGCATTTCTTACACATTTTAATACAAGTCCCCAATATGACAGAAGTTACCTTAGCAATTGGCATCTTTTCCCTGACAGAATCAACTAATGATAAATCAATATCAGCTATGGCAATCCCTGTAGACAAGCGATCTGAAACAAGAAAAACTAGAGTGAGCCAGAGCGAGAAAATTAAGATTTAAACTGCCAGTAGATCTAACCAGAAAAATAATAAAAATAAAATGAAAACAGAAAATTTATTGGATAATATGATTCTATAGTAACAAATGATTTGTTGAAATATATAAGAAAAACATGCATCAACAAACGTAAAAATGCTGTTAGGGGGAGAAAACAATGAACACAAATCCATCAAGAAAGCCAAAGAAAGGAACACAGCAAAATGTTCCAAGAAAGAAGCAACTTGAACTTAAATTACATGTCTTGTCTCCTATAAATATCTCATTCCTTCACTTTGTTTGATCTCGTACGAATTTTTCAGGCATGATATTAAGAGCATATTGACTATCATATCGCCAACTCCATAAATCTAACATAAAGTTGGGCACTGACAGAAATGTGCAAGAGAGTGAAAAATGATTGCATAACCAGCAGTACAATTAGATCATATGTTTAGAAGTGGTGGAGGAAAATGAATTCAGAACTGCAACTTTTCCAACCCACAATTATAGCTTTCACAAAAATATCAGGTAGAGGGAGAAATCTGACAGGTAACCCGTACTGCCTTGTTCTTCTTGCAATGAAGAATCAATCAAGTTGGAACCATATGCATGCAAAGGGAAGGAGATTTTTACCAGGTAATCGACCAACAATGGTTCCCCATGGGTCAACAATTAATGTATCACCATAACTTTCTCTTTTATCATTATGTTTGCCAGCTTGTGCAGCAGCTATGACCTGACAATTCAAACATAAGCCACTCCAAATGTGATAATGAACAATGAATAACTAGATACAACAAGATGACCAGATCAAATTCGTGATGATTGTTGCCCTCACTGATAAGCTAATTCTAAAGCAGTCAATATTACCATCTAATCTATAAAAGGTAGGGAAATCATGAGTTATAATAATTTTATTAGAGAATTTTCTACTTGTTTATTCCATTCAACATGTACCTAAATAACTAAAGATGTTATCACCCACTAAAATTTACGACAGGGAGTTATTCCTCCGAGGAATAGTTAAACATGAAGTAATCCACTAAAAACCTAAAATTATTTATTCAATATCAAATGAACCATGACACCAGCATTATATATTTCCATAATGCCATTAGTTCTACTATATGCCTTGTATATTAGAGACTCGTTAAAAGAAATTTAGCTGGTTCACTGATTAGTAGGATGTAGGCGGCATAGCATAAAATTGCATCTAGCAACAATAAATAAATCTGGGGAAGACTAACTCACTCTCAAGTTCAATATTACATCCAGATGTTCACATATGGGATTCTGATGTTCATCTTTTCCAAAGTGATGAACCATACTCTCCACAGCCACATAAAGTTCTTCAATTATATTTAATTTAACCATCATTTAAGATTTGCAGTCCAACTGGTGTGGTATCAGACATTATTGAAACTAACAGTGAAGCCATATCTTCAGAATCCATAATCATTTTATATGTTACCAATTCGTATGTTTTTTATGGGAATCAGTTTGCATAGGTAAATGAGAAAGCAGCCTTCTTAAAGAATTTAATGTTATGTTAGCATTGGAATCTGGGCACACATCACTTTGGCATCAGGAAACTCGAATAGGAAAGAGAAAACAATAATTTTCAGACATAAAATTAATTTCTCACATAGCATTGAGTTTCAATTGCACGAGAACGAAGAAGAATCTCCCAATGTGCTTGACCAGTCATTTTAGTGAAAGCTGAAGGCACCAATAGCACCTAATGTAATGAAATATTAGGCATCAAATAACTCATTTCAATCATAACGGAACAACAACAAACTAATACCTGCGCGTCATGCTGGAAACGCAATAACTGATAAAGTTCAGGGAATCTCAAATCATAGCAAACAGTGAGACCCAAACGACCAATGGGACTGTCTACTGCAACAATATCCTTTCCTGAAAGCATCAAGATAGAAGATCTTTACTTGGAAACATTTAGGGCATTATAATGCTTATTTTCTCTGTCAAGTTACCCAACACCCAGACCCACAAAATGCATGGAAGTGCTAGTTTGTTCAAGTTCTCCATTTGTTGTAGTGCAACAACGTCAATGGCCATTCTTTGTGTGGGTGTCTAGGTTTGTAAGTTTGAATATGCTTTTCTTTATTTTGATAAGGTTTTGTTTGCAACAGGTTGGCGTTTGAATAATCTTCATCTTGAAGGGAAATGTTAGAATAGTCCAAGAATGTGATGAAAAGATTAAAATACGTGCGTTGATTACTAGTGAATTAAGCTTGAATTAGTTGGCTGGAACTTCTCTGAATTATGATGGTTTTTAAAGCAAAATAAATAAATAAATAAAATGCTCTTTTAATTTTATTGCCACTTTTAACACACAGACAGAGTGAAGTATAATTTGAATGGGATTCTTACAGACTAGGCCAGTGTCTCTGTATTGATTATCATAAATAAATAAATAAAGTGATCTTTTAATTTTTATTGCCACTTTTAACACACAGACAGAATAAAGTATAATTTGACTGGGATTCCTGCATACTAGGCTAGTGTCTCTGCATTGATTATCATAATACATTGTAAAGAGTTGATATCCTACCTGCTTCTGTAAAACTACTTTCTTTATATTTTCTTCCACCAGGAACATCAACATCAAACCTTAAGACAAAACAAAGAGAGATAAAAATGTTAATACAACATCTGCAAGACATACAAAAATATTTAATATTTCAGTTGAATAAGTTCCTGTTACATTGAGGGAAGAACTCAAATAATTCAATAGGCTCTTAGATGAACTGTGCCAATTTTTGAATGCCACGTCATTATATCCTTGGGGTTTACTTTCTTTGCATTTTGCTATAAAGAGTGAGGGTAATGGTTTGGCGGTACAGAAGGTATTTGATCAGTATTATGTTTATACAAGTGACAAGCAAAAGTTATTGACAACTGCGTTTTGCTATCCTTGTTTGGACGATCCTACAACCTTGAAAGAAAGATTTACCTAGGACATAAATCATTCATCGTCAGCATTAGCACCAAATTCAACTCCCCTTAAAAATACATGTACAGAGGCCCCACAATGTAAGCTTTATGCCACATCTTGTTTATAAATTTTACTTGTACACTATCTTGTCAACATCCCATGCAACATCAACCCTTTATACCATCTTTCACCATCTTAATTTTCTGGAGCAATTTACAGAGAGCTTGGCTTCTCAAAAGTTAAGTGACTAGAGACTAGACCATTAGATCTGCTTGAGCATACATGTATTGCTTAAACAATTCCATCTCTAGATACACTGAGCTCTCCATCAAATGACCCATTTCTTTCAAAAGAGATGATTGACTCCCTATATTCTTCCTCGCAATTCCCTCTAAACATCTCTCCCTTACTCCCTTAAGGCACAGACTGGCTTGCCAAGAAAAGCATATTTCCCAAAACACTTGGTTGATAAAGTAGGGCTTTTACTAAAGGAAATAGTGGAGAGTGTCGTGTTAGTGTTCCTCTCAAAGTGGTAAACTAAGCAGTTGGGTTGACCTAGTTTGAAGGATTATTTATACTAGAGGCTTCAGATTTGATTGAATGACATTACTACTGAATAGTGTAATTGTCATTACTTTTATCCATTTATCCTTCTATCCCTTTTTCTTTTCTCATATAGTAGAATTTCAAACTTTCTTCCAAATCTGTTCTCAAACAATCGTTTCTGCCCATGTATTTGTGCCAATGAGTATGTGATGAAACGGGATACCCAATCAAAACTTTAATCAGTGTCATCTTGAAAAGACACGAAGACTAATAGAACAGTTCAAACATATTCCCAACAGAAAAATAGAATTAACATAAACTATTTCTCTTACAGGTGTATCTTTCTATAACAGCTTCTAATTTTCCCAGTGTCATCAACTACAACATGGGTGTTACACAAGTGATCATCATCAGATCCTCTTTCTTGGAAGCCTCCAAGTGATAACCAGATGCTGGACTCTCTGCAGTATCAAAATAAGTAATTCAGTTACATGATTAAAGAAATATTCGTCAGCAATGTGCTCAGACTGCAAAATCGAAGTGAACATATGCAAATGTTTTAAGTGAGCCCTATGGGCAATAACTTGGTCATGCTGGCAGGAAAATATGTATAACGAATGCCCTCTGTTTCATATTAACTGTAAGACAAGAGAATATGATCTAAAAAGCATATTTCCATTGGTTCACTAACTACGTTTATATACAGGAGAAAAGGAAAAAAAGCAGACGCGTAGAATTAATTACAGACGTGTGAAATCAAACCTAATAATTCCAAGAATATTTCCTAACTTAACACTCCCCTCAAGTTGGAGCATAGATGTTGATCAACCCAATTTATCAATCCCAACTTGGTACAAAGATAATTTATATGTATTCTAGTCAAAGCTTTAGCCAATAGATATCCTAACTGGTCATCAGACTTCACATGTCCTATAGAAATCAAGTTCTTCTTAATCATATCACGCACAAAATAACAATCGATCTCAATTTGTACGTTCATGAAACAGAATTAGAAGCAATATGAAGAGCAACCTTGTCATCACACCACAACTTAGCTAGCAATTGTATGGACAATCTAACTTCAGTCATTAAGTGATGAATCCACACGATCTCCTATGCTGTTTGAGCCATAGCTCTATATTTTGCTTCTGCACTGAATTTAAAAACCACATCCGGCTTCTTACTTCTCCAAGATACCAAATTTCCACCTATGAACACACAATATCCTGTAGTGGATCGTCTTGTTATCTTGGATCCAGCATGATCTGCATCACAAAACACTCAACATTTGTGCGACCATAATTTGTATATAAAATTCCACGACCTAGTGCTCCTTTCAAGTAATGTAGAACATGTTCTAAGGCTTCCCATTGAGCAACCGTTGGAGCTTGCATAAATTGACTTAGAACACTTACAGAAAAGTGATGTCAAGATGAGTCACGTGAGATAATTCAACCTCCCAAACAATCTTCTATATCGCTCAGGATCTATCTTCTTTTGAATATCTTTAGGAAGTTCATCATATGGCACATTGTCATTCATATATAAAAAAGGATTAGAAATCATGGAACACTACTTGATGAAACAATCAATTTCCCAGTTTCCTTTAGTAAGTCAAGAACATATTTTCTTTGAAATAAGGGAATTCCCTTCTTATTTCTCATAACCTCTATTCTGAGAAAGTACTTCAATATTCCCACATCTGTTATCTGAAAATAAGAATTCAAAAAGGTTCTTTAGTGACAAAATGCCTGACACATTACTGCCTGTATTAACAATATCATCAATGTAGACAACCACAAGAATCAACCCTTCAGTAGCTCGCTGATAGAATACAAAATGATCACGTTTACTTTGGTTTAGACCAAACTTCTGTATCATAAAACTGAATCTGTCAAACCAAATATAAGGACTCTGCTTCAAACTATATAGACTTTTGAAGATAACATACATTTCCTTTCTCCCCCTAAGCAACAAACTCAGGTGGTTGCTCCATGTAAACTTCTTCAAAAAAGCATTCTTCACATCCATTTGATGTAGATTCTACCCGTAGGATGCGGCAATAAACAGTCTTACAGACGATAACTTGGCTACGGGGGAGAAAGTTTTCTGAATTGTAAACTCCATATGTCTGAGCGTACCCTTTAGCAACTAATCGAGCCTTAAAACGCTCCAGAGTCCCATCAGCTTTTGTAACACCTAATTGTCTTCTTATCAAGAGATAGATCAATTAAATTCTAAGTACCAGCCATTTCCAGGGCCTTCATTTCTTCTTCCATCGCTGCACACCAACCAGGGTGGGCTAGAACTTAAGATAGGGAAGTAGGGATAGTAAGGGAATCTAGGGTGGTAACTAAAGAGGGGGATGAAGACAAATGATTGTAAGATACAAAATTTGAAATAGGATAAGGATAAGTCCTCTTACTTTTGCGTAAGGCAATAGGCAAGTCATTAAGGATTAGAAGTGTCAAAAGATAATGGATTGTCAGGATTATCTAAAGCTTCAGATGTGTCTAGGGTTATTAGAATATCAGGAATCTCAGGAGGAATAGAAGTCATGTTTGGCACATTTTTTGGGACAGAAGTAAGACCTTGTGCAATTGGTACTGGACCAAACGATGAAGTAGTCACTGGAAGAGGGTTATGAACCGTAGAGGAAACATTATGTTCTCTAGGCCATTTCTCATAATAATGATGAATAGGTGGAACAAGCTAATACATTTGTACTGAATCAGACACTTGCACTGGTAATTCACGAACTTCATATGCCAAAACATTATCAATATTAGGATTGGACTCAGAGGACAAAGATGTAGTGGGATAGAATGGAGTGGACTCACGAAAAATAACATCAGTAGACACAGGATACCGACGTAAATAAGGAGAATAACACTGATAGCCTTTCTGAAATCGAGAATAACCAAGATACATTTTAGAGACTTAGGATCAAGTTTGATGACCGTGGGACGAACATCTCAAACAAAACAAACACAACCAAAAATCTTTGGATCTATAGGAAATAGTGGAGTAGAGTGGGTAATTGATTTATTAGATAGAGACTTAGGATCAAGTTTGGTGACCATGGGACGAACATCTCAAACAAAACAAACAACCAAAAATCTTTGGATCTATAGGAAATAGTGGAGTAGAGTGGGCAATTGATTTATTAGAAAACAAGCAGTAGACATAGCATCAACCCAAAAGTATTTAGGAACATCCATCTGAAACATGAGAGCCCAAGCAACTTTTAATAAGTGTCAGTTCTTTCTTTGAGCAACACCATTTTGTGCAAGTGTATCTGGACAAGAAGTCTAATGAATCATGCCACTTTGTTGCATATACATCCAAAAATTATCAAAAAGGTATTCTTTAGCATTATCACTTCGTAAGATTTTGACAAAAACCCCAAATTGATTTTTAATTTCAGCACAATAATTGTAAAAAATTGAAAACAATTCAGAACGGTTCTTCATTAGATATAACCAAATGGTTCTTAAAAAATCATCGACAAACGTAATAAAATACCCGACGCCTAATTGGGATGAAACATGACATAGACCCCAAACATCCAAATGAACTAAATCAAAAAGGGACGCAGCCCATTTATTGAAGTGAGGTGTCAGATGAACTCTATAATGTTTAACAAACTGACACAACTCATACTCTAAAGATGACAGACTTGAAAACTGAGGAAACATTTTCACCAAAGAAGATAACGGCATTTGGCCAAAACGACAGTGAAAAGCAAAAGCAGAAGAACCACTAGCACAAGCAACTAAACACGGTACTCGATCATCGAGAAAGTAATGTCCACCACATTCATAACCCACAAGATCAGGAACATTCAAAATGGAAGACAAAAAAAATGGATGGAGTAATATTAATAGTGCCAAATCCAAGGATACGAGAAGGGGAACCATTAGCAATTGTTATGGAAGAAAAGTTGGCATACTGTGCATACGTGGAGAATAAATGAGAGTTACCTGTCATATGATCAGCGGCACCCGAATCAATGATCCACTTTGTAGTAGATGAGGCTGAATTACCTATGACTAGAGCACTGGGATTAGTGGAGGTATCATCAGAACTATTAGTAGATTGTCGTAGATTGCACCACATGAGCAGATCTGCCACCACGGTTCTTATAATGTAGTTTGCGACAATTCCTCTTGATATGACCCAGTTCCTTACAATAATTGCAATAGAATGTCCACCAAAACTATAATTGTGAGAACCAGAATTCTAAGGCGCACTTCCTGTCTTAGAGTACTAAATTTATCAGAAGGGCCTTTACCAACAAGTGCACTAAGAGCAGCAATAGATGAAGGCTCTCCTTCAGCCCGTAAAATATGAGAATAAACATCTTTACGTGATGGTAGTTTTGAACTAGAAAAAATTTGAGACCAAACTGTCTCAAAAAGGATCTAGAGCATTAAGAAAACTGATGATACCTAGTTCTCATGATTAGCTGCACAAACCTCAAGATCAACACCAACTGGCATCATCATCTTCATTTCTTCAAATATTTGGGTGAACTCGATGAAAAAAATCTTGCAGAGATTGTCCATTCTATTTACGGTTAATTCTTGTACAGACTTCATAAAAATGCTTAATGATTCCTTTTCCCAAAAACAGAACCTTAAGTCGATCAAAAACCTCTTTTGCAGTGTCACAGTGGCGAATAGATGCCCATACTTGAACCTCAATGGAGTTCTGGATCTGCAGAAAAAGGCGTGAATCTGCTCTCTCCCAATCCATATTAAGATCATGCTTGGGACGAGGTTTATTCATATGATCTTCCTTTTCAATACTTAGCAAGTATTTTCTTACCATCTTACTCCAATCATGACAGTTTTTCCAGCCTAATTTTTTTTCAGTGATTTTATTCATAATAGGTGTAACTTCTGTCACCACCTTAGACTTAACAATATCTTTCGAGTCAACCATAACAAAAAATCTCAAGTAGAAAATAAATCTCACAAATTCCCAATCAGAAATGATACTGCAACCAAAAATTAGAAATCACAAATCAGAGGCGAATAGCACAAAGGAACCTGAATGATTAAGTGTCAGATCTGGACCAACCACCACTAGGGATCAGACAGCAAAGAGAAGACGAGAATAGCGCCATAAACAGCGTCACAAACGGTGGCCAAAGGAAGCGTCACGCTCCAGCACACAAGAATGACAGCAGAAGGAACAGCTACACATGAGGGCATGTCGGTGGTCGGAACAGCACATGATTGACGGGGAACCTGAATGATTAAGTGTCAGATCTGGACCAACCACCACTAGGGATCAGGCAGCAAAGAGAAGACGAGCATAGCGCCATAAACAGCGTCACAAACGGTGGCCGAAGGAAGCATCACGCTCCAGCACACAAGAATGACAGCGGAAGGAACAGCTACACATGAGGGCATGTCGGTGGTCAGAACAGCACATGATTGATGGGGATGGGCCGATCCGGGGCAGGGGAAGGGAGGAAAACAGCATGTGTTGCTCAAAACAGTCAACAACAGAAGGAGATGAACTCCCTCCCTCCCTCCCTCCCGCTCTCTCTCTCTCTCTCTCTCAGTTTCTCTTGTCAGAAAATCAGAACAGGAAAAATAGAAAATCTGAATGGCACCAGTACCATGTAAGACAAGAGAATATGATCTAAAAAGTATCTTTCCATTGATTCACTAGCTAGGTTTATATATAGGAGAAAAGGAGAATAAGCAGATGCATAAAATTAATTACAGACACATGAAATCAAACCTAATAACTACAAAAATATTTGCTAAATGAATATTTCCTAACTTAACATCAACAATTGAGCACAAGGAGTAAGAAAGTCAATAAATAACTTGACCAATAGTGACCAAATTAACCTTCTTGTATCTTCTCTCTCTTAATATAACAACACAATCCAATCACACATTAATTACTTGTTAAGGGTATGCAGTTGGAAAAAAGCCTTTAATTGTGCATTGGAAATATAAAACGACAGTCAAAATGGGGCAAAAAAATTTACTTAAACGACACTTAATACAGAACAGGGGAAGTATAAACAACCTGTCACACAACAAACAAAAATTAAGGAGCACCTTATTGTCTCTTCCACAGATAATTATTGGTCATGCAGGAAAGAATCAACGATAGCATGCATGATTTGTGAGAAAGGAATCCAGTTGCATGATTCAGTGTAGACAAGGATGAATGACTAGTAATCAAACTATTGAACATGCTGATAAAGGATAAGTGAACAATCAAGGATCACATTACTTTATTACCTTGCCAAACAGCAGAATTTTTGCATAATTGGTCCATCCAAAGGTTCTGCAATCTTAACGCTGTCCCCATCCTTTGCACCCACAAAAGAAAACGCCTCAGGAAAGCAGATTAATTTTGCTTCAGCCGATGCTGCTTCCTTCGCAGAACATTACCCAACAAAAGAAATCCCCCATGAGCAATACATTATAGATAACTGAACTAGAGTAAACAAAATTAATTTAGTCCATGAAAATTCATTGGCTTCCCTTAGATCCGTAAATTTTCGTAATCACATGTCTTAACGTTTTTCTAAAGGAATATTTTATTTTAGTTCTGAGACTCATTCATGGAAATTTTGTCAATATTTGTGTGTTAGCACGTGGCAAATATTCACATCATTAGTCCACCTCATCGATTCTGCTCTCCCAACAAATTTAGGGTAAAACTAAAATGATACAGTTAGCCTAAAAAGTAAAAAGAGTATACTGATGTATTTTTCGACTAAATTTTAGGCAATGTCCCCAAAACGACATCTTAGATAACTGATTCACCGGTAAAGAGACAACAAAACCAGCAACAAATCCCCAGTAAACCAAATTCTGAAACATGAAGTAAACCATGTTTAGACGAGTGACGAAGAAGTGAAACTTATGAAGAACACGTGTTACTTTAACGAGTCGAGAGCAGGTGGCGAAATTGGCAGCAAGATCGTTAATGGAAGTCATCTGAGCGGCTGCGACTCGGACTGAGTTAGTGGCCATAGTGGATGACTCGCCAGCGACGACAGCACGCGTGGTCAAAGAGCTGATGAGCTGGCGCGTATCACCCAAAGTTAATGGAAGAATCTGAGGCTTGATGACTCTACCAAAGGAATGCACTGAAGCACTGAGCATCACAACTCTTTTCCCGGATTTTCAGACAAAGTTCATATTCAGTTTACATACCGTGTTTGGGTTGTACCAATATTTTTTATTTAAAAAAGAATTTTGGAGATCCATATATTTATGGGAAAATCCCAGTTTTAAAAATGGTAAAAAGACAATTATGTTATGAAAATAAACGATATCTAAAACAAGAAAGTAACAGATCATAAAAGAGAAGAGAGAAAGTATTAGAAAAATTTTATTCACCACTTGTACAATACAATGCTTGTCTAAATGCTTCTATTTATAGGAAAAGGGGAACTTGGAGATCAAGCAAACTTGGGGACAAAGTTGGTTGGCTTGAAGACCAAGTCTATTTGACTTTGAAGGAGTAATTAATTCTTGTCTTAAGGAGTAAGCTTGTAGTTGGCTTGGAGGTCAAGTTTGTTGACTTGGGAGAAAGTAGGAGAAAGTATTATATGTTGACTAAGACAATAGACATCCACATAAATAATATTTATAACACTCCCCCTTGGATGTCCATTATGAATATGCTTTATTAAAAACTTTAACCAGGAAAAACCCAGTGGGATAAAAACCTAGCTAAAAAAAATAGTACATCATTCATTGATACACTGTTTGGTACTGCCTTATTAAAAACATTTCTAGGAAAACTCAGCGGGACAAAACCTAGATAAGGGAAAAAGAGTACAGCGTGTATCAACTCCCCCTATTGACAACTTCAGTTGAGATCTTTGAGTCTCTTAAAGGCTTATATCAGTGACAAGCTTTTCAAAGATTGTTTCATATATCACTATGAAATAGTTGCATGTAAATAGATAGCCAGTTTGTGATTTACCATCATAAGGATCAGATAAAAAACCAGCATCTGCATAACCAATTAGTTCATGATTTTGAGTAGAATAGCCCTATGTTTATAGTGACTTTGAGATAACAAAGAATGTGCTTTACTCCATTTCAATCTCTATGTGTTGGCGAAGAATAATATCTTACTAATAAGTTAACAGCAAATGATATATCAGGATGTGTGTGGTTAACATGATACATTAGTGCTCCAATAGCACTAAAATATGGTACTTCTAGATCAAGTAGTTCTTCATCACCTTCTTCATTAATTACTTGAGGTTTGAACGGGTCTTTATCAACTTTCAAAGACCTCACAACCATTGGGGTGTAATGGATGTGACATCCATATAAAAATTCTCCAAGACTTTCTTATGCTCAATCTATAATCAACACATAATCTTGGATCTTCCCAAATCCTTCATTTCAAAGTCTTTATTTAGGAAATTAAT
>JBAGKO010000008.1:12251569-12276284 GCA_037177275.1 Acacia concinna
TATAATAAAATAAAAAAATTACCATTCACAAAAATAAAATAAATATAAATAACAAATAAATTTACTGATAAATACATGTAAAAAGAAAATAAAGTAAAGAAATGAAATATAAAAACTAACCTAACTACAGTAGATGTAAATGGATTTGGGCAGTGTCTCAAAACTATAGAAATTCTCTGAAGTCACTATAGGAGACAGAAATTGGCGAAATGTTAAAATGAATATGCGAATGTTATTTATAAGGCTGAAACTCGCTACATTTGTAGCGGTTTTTCAAAAACCACTACTATAAACGCTACAAACGACCTCGTATTTCGCATAAAATTTGTAGCAGTTCTGTAAAATGGCTACAAATTTCTGACGGTTCGCATTTTGTAGCAGTTTTTAAACAAAAACCGCTAACCGCTACAAAATGCACACACTAAACATATGTAGGGTTTTTTGTTAACAAAATCGCTATAAAGTCACCATCACAAATGTCACGCCAGCTTCGCGCTACATGGTGCCAAGTTGGCGCCTTTATTTGTAGCGGTTTTTACCTAAACCGCTACAAATGTTAACCATGCAGCAAATTTGTAGCGGTTTTTGGTAAAACTGATACAAATTTTGCACTTCGTAGGGGCATTGACAAACTGCAACAAAGAAATCGCTACAAAATTGCCATTTTTTTGTAGTGTTGCAAGGTTGCCAGAATTTGTCCCAGCCTTGAAGCTCCTTCTAATTTCTCAAGACTGTAAGGTTTTATTGTAGTCTTGCTCCAACAACAAGGTTTTGTCCTGGCCTTTCTGTTGTGGTAAGGTCCCATAACCTCGAGGCTATGCCTTACCCTCGAGGTTGGGATCACATCTTGCCAACAGCAAAGTTTTGGTCCAACCTTGTTGCCTCAGCAAAGTTTTGCATTAACCTTGCAGTTGTGACAAAAGTCCAATAACCTCAAGGTTACCATCCACCCTCGAGGTTGGAGTAACAACTTGCCAACAGCAAGGTTTGGGTCTAACCTTGCACACACAACAATGTTTAAAACAAACCTTGCAGTTGTGAAAAGGGTCCCGTAATCTTGAGGTTCTCATCTACCCTCGAGGTTGTGGTTCAATCTTGCCAACTTGCAAGGTTTTGGGCAAACTTTGCAATAATGGCAAGCTTTACTCAAAACCTTGCCTCAGAGCTAAGAGGACTGTAACCTCGAGGTTGGTGATCAACCTCGAGGGTTGTGGTCACTCCTTGCTCTCAACAAGGTTTGTTGCGCAAAACCTTGCCATTATGGCAAGGCTTGCCACAAACCTTGCCGTTGTGGTAAGGCTGGCAATCCTCAAGGTTCTCATGTAACCTCGAGGTTGGCAAACCAGCAAACTTTCTTAATTAGTTTAAAAAATCTTCTATCTTACTTACTAAATAGATATTACTCAAGTACACTTACTCAAGAAATTTCCCTTTAGTTTAAAACCATTTAGACTCTTTTCAAATCATTCTAAGTTTGATTATCATCAAAACATAGGATATAACAAAGACAAATGATTTGACACAACTTTAGTCGCCTCGAGGTCAAATACAAAATTTTTACCATGAATTAAAAATGCAGTATAATGCAATTAACTCAGGATCGTTCTCTTATCAAGGAGCCTTAATTTTGATTTCTCTAAGTTAACTAAGTGTTAAAAATATGGTTAGAAAGGGGGTTTGTAATTGGTTTTCTTTTTATAAATTAAAATGCATAAAATAAATAAATCTAATTATAATATTTTTGGATTTTTTAGAAAATAATAAAGAAATAATTTAGATGAAAGTAATTATAAAATGGAATGAGTCTTGGTAGTGAAATGGTGGTTTTCCTAGCTTCCTAAAATAATTTGGGAGTCAATTTGCATCAAGTCAAATAGAGAACCTCAAGCAATCGCATTGAGTCAAATTTACCTAATTAATGACTAATCCTACAATCGCATTCATAGTCATTTCTTAGATAAATTGTTAGAAACAACTTGATGTGTGTTTGAAAATTATTTTAATGCACTTAGTTCCTTTAATGAGAGCACAATTGCGACACTCAATTTAAATTAAATCCATCACACACACTAGTAATCACATAGAATGCATAATATCATCAATTTAAAGGAAATAAATCAATATTAAATCCAAGTGCACTATAATAAAATTTAACACAAAATAATTCAATCAGTCTCACAAACATGTAAATCAAATAAGAATTCAAAATACATGAAGTGAATTTAATAGAAAATAATAAACTCCCCTTTGTAGCACTTTGAAGCTCTAGCCCACCAATATTCACCACCAAGAACTCAAGAAAATTCAGCCACTCATGTCTCTGAAAATAACAATGTAATCTTCAAATAATTTCTTCTTGGTGGGTCTACCGTGAATAAGAGATAAAGAATGGTATGGAGAGAAAGTGTCAATGTTCACGTGTAAGGAAGGAATAAATGGTTGCTGTGGGGTCCACCATGGAATAATTGATGAAAAATTGCATAAGTGGTCACGTTGATAATAGGAATGGCAATTTATTTATGGGGTTCATGGAGGAAAAGAATGATGGAAAGAGAGAGTGATTTCTTTGTGGGGTCTACAGAGGAAAAGAATAATGGAAAGAGAGAGAGTGATAAGTCTGTGGAGAGAAAATCAATGATTTCGATGGGTAGTCACGGGGATACGTGATGAACAAACGTGGGTGGTTTCAAATGATGGTGTTGACAGATGGTTCAACGGTTCAAGATCTTCCAGTTCTCTCGGCTTTCAGCGGTGAAGGGATGAGTGAGGGTGGTTCACGGTGGCTATGGAAGAGAGGTTGGTGGTGATCGATGGTGATAGTAGGAATGAAAGGGAGTAACAGAGATCAGCACTCTCGGCACCTACAGCTTCTCACGGCTTCCCCTCGTGATTCCCAGATGGTGGTGGTGGGTTGATGGTGGTCAATGGAATGATAACAGAGGAGATCACGGTGGAGCATGCGTCAGACCCCAGTTCTCCTCTCAAAACCTACGGCAGACCCAACTTGATGTAGCCCGTGATTCTCTCCTCCTCTCAAACTCACGCGGCAACCAAACCTGCAGCATCC
The DNA here is from genome assembly GCA_037177275.1 of Acacia concinna. NCBI lineage: Eukaryota > Viridiplantae > Streptophyta > Magnoliopsida > Fabales > Fabaceae > Acacia > Acacia concinna. Next base: position 12,254,637 of record JBAGKO010000008.1, read on the forward strand.
CACTCGTGATGATCTCTTTCTCCAAACCAGACCTCCTCTCTTCGGTCCTGCACACACAGCCCTTAGCTCTCTCTCCGACTCATGGCCCACCCTCAAACCAAAACTCTCCCTCTTTTATTTCAGTTGCAGCCCACCTTATTACCTTAGCTCCCCATTTTCTTTGCGACGCCGTAGCTCTCTGATTCTTGCCAAAACTTTCTTCGTGAATTACGGCACTCTTTCTGCATTTATTTCCCTGTAGCTCGCAGACTTAAATGGCTAAATCAGTGTCAAAAACGTAGCTGCAATTTGGGGTCAGTTTTACAATTTTCAAAACTTTTGGGACCATATCCGTAATTTTTCCTGGGATTTTTCTTAACTGAATTTCAGTTTTCCAGAATTTTGGGTACTTTTCTGTTATTTTCCTCAAACTAACTGAAAAAGCAAATCAGCAAGATTTAATCATTTTTATTCCAAAGATTAATTATAAGAAATCAATTAAAAATGGACCATTATACCCCATATTTTAACCATTTCTATATAATCTCTCATTAATCTAAAATTATCACAAATAATGTATTTTTATCTCAATTAGCATGATAAAATCCCAAAATTCATCACCAAATAATATATAAAAATGTGGTGCAATCATTAGTGGATTGCAAATCTCAAGTGGAGCTTGAGGACTGGACGTAGGTCAAGTGGAGGACCAAACCAAGATAAATTTGTTTGTCACTTCTCTTCCCTAATCTCTTACGTTTCCAACATATATAATCTGAATCAATAACTTTGTATTGACAATTCAATGTTTTCATATTCTCAGCTTTTGCTATCATGCGAAACGTTTTTCAAAATATATAAGTCTTATTGTACACCCAATTCACCCCCCTCTTGGGTGAACAGTCGATTCTAACAAAGTCCATACATTACATTTACTCTTTAGGACCTTAGGCATTTGCATATTCTTTTTTTTTTTAAAAAAAGACAAAATTGGTCAAACCATTGCAAGTTGGGCACATATGGGTTCGAGCAAAAAAGACTCACATCAAAACAATCTCACTTTTTTCAAACCCACCCTTGACCATTTTTCAGGTTGGACAAGTTCAACCCACAGTTAGTGGCTCTACTTCTCCTCACATCACCACATCATTCTCCCAGATCACACTTCTTCCCACCTCTCCATATAAATGCCTTCTCACTTGGGACTAATCCTAAGGTATTATATAAGGGACCGACGATAGGTTCAAAAGTTAATCGATCATATATATAGGATCAATTTGGAGTCATACAGATGATAAATAAAGTAATGTAATTTAATTAAAATAGGCAAAAAGATTCATATTTTAATTTTTTTTTAAAAATATTATTTGATCATTAAATTTATTGGATATTGCTATATATATGATTTTTTTTCTTTTTAATTTATTTTTACACATTTTTCATTGTTAGGTAACAAGAATATATTTAATGGATAGCCGGCTACCCATTAGAGCCGGTAAAACGGGCCCAACCTGCAGGTTGGGATTTTCCTAACCCACGAAGGTGCGGGCTGCACAGGCTCGCATCACCTAACTCGAGGGTTGGTGCGGGCTAGCTCATGGGTTGGTCCGCGTATATATATATTTGTAAAAATATTTATATTATAAACCCTATAAATCTTGTACTTCCACCTTGATATCTCATAATTTTAAAGAAAAAAACTAACCCTATAAATCTTGTATTTCTACCTTGATATCTCATAATTTTAAAGAAAAAAACTCTCAATCTCCCTCTTCTTTAATACTATATTATTATATATTGATTACTTGAAGGTGATTTAATGTTTTGTTTGTAAACTTTGATAAATTTAATAACTTTATCTCTTGAACTGTGAATTATTTTTTAAATATTTAGGAAAACAAACTTGATAACTAATATATATATATATATATATATATAAGGTTTGGACTTTTAATCATATTAAAAAAAATTAATTTTTTTTTTAAAAAGTTCCTTTTTTTTGGAAAAAATGCGGGCCAACCTGTGGGCTAGCCTGCAAACCCGTACTATGAGTTAGGGTTGGGCAAATCCCAACCCATGGAGGCCCGCAGGTTGGTGCGGTTGTGGGTTGGCCCATTTTCCCAACTCTACTGTCCATGTCACCTGCGAAGTCCTTTTTTTTCTTTCCTATTCTTAATGCTAGCATGTCAAAAATCCCCTCAGCAACATGCATTGTCACATCATTTCTTTCATACTAGACAACATGGAGAGGAGCTAGATGCTCTCGTTGGCACTTCATTAGGAGGCACCTCTTTTACTTAAAACTACACCGTTTTGAGTAGTTTTGGGTATAAATATGAGGGTAGTTTAATGTTTTTAAAAAATAATATTCAGTGTCTTCAAAAAAAATTTTAGGAGAATTCAATATCATAAAATAATTTTTTGTACAATCTATGATATAAAATATTTTTTCCAGTAGCCCCCTAGTATTTGTCATCAAGCTACACCAAGAAATATTTTTTCACTAACATGCAATATGTATAAATGAAATAGTGTTACTAAAAAATACTTCTAGATGCAGCTTCCTATATATACTAGGGACTACTGAAAAAATATTTTATGTCACATAATGCACACAAAATTATTTTATAATACTGAGCGCTATTAAAAAATTTTTTTAGGACAATAAATATTATTTTTTTAAAAAATAAACTATACTCATATTTTATACCCAAAGCTACTCAAAACAATGTAGTTTTGAGTAAACGAGGCATCAAGGTGGGAAAGTGCCAATGAGAGAATCCTGGCTCATATGGAGAGAGCCAATATGATTTTGAATGGGGAAGGGGAAGAGGGAGAAGAGAGAAAGGGGAATGCAGATTGTGATGAGAGAGAAGAGAGAAGTGAGAGAGGGGAAGGGACATTTGAAAAATCTACATGTGAGAAAGGAGAGTTGAGTGGCACAGAGAAGAGTGAAGTGGAACCTTTGCTACAAGTGACACTTACTGCTAGTGAGGTCATTGCATCTACTACACGAGCTTGATGATGATGAGGATATGGTAGATGAGGAAATTGAGGTTGAATCTACTCCATTGAGAGTTGAGAGTGAAAATCAAGAAGAAAAGAAGTTGACTAAGAAGCCTCTACATCAATATGAAAAGAAAAAATCATCATCGATGCTTACTAAAGGTCTAGGTGAAGTTAAGTGACTTGCCTTTTTCTAACTCTTACCTAATGGATAAAAAGAAGAAGAACAATGAGAGTGAAAAGGATGTTATAGAACTCTTTAGAAAGATTGAAGTGAATGTTCCCTTACGGGAATTTTTGAAAGGGACACAAAGATACCTTAGGTTCTTGAAGGAATTATATACTATCAAGAAAAAATGCAAACCTAAAGAGGTAGTGCAGCTTGGGTCCAATGTTTCTGATATTTTTTTAATCTAATATGGTTGTAAAGCTTAGTGAACTGGGAGCATACATTTGACCTATCAACTTCTAAATCCTCCTAATTTGAAGGTGTTAGATCTTGTGTTTTTTTTAAAGCCAGTCAACCTTAACAACAACAGGAAGTTGCAAACTTAGTTGACACCCTCATAAAGAATCATTTCAATATTTTCTAGCAAAAACTTTAGAAAACAACCTACTCTCTTCAAGCAAACATGATTGATATAATGAAGTCAAAAGAATTAAATCATCACAAATTGTCTCACTTGAGGAAAGATTTTGCATGAAAATATGGATTACCAACTTAACTTTATTGTTATGTGTCACTAGTGAAATAAGTTTTCCATTAATTATAAATGAAAGGGAACCTCAAGCATCATATTTTTCCCTTGATTTTTGTAAGGTTATTGTCACTTGTTAAGAACTCCCTTTTGAATGTTATATTTTGATGTTTATATTTTGCTATGTGTGGTGGGAGTCTAATGTAACTATGCTTGAAGCATTATGTAAAACCATGACGTGACATATTTTAGAACAATATTCACTTGCGGTTAGACAAAGTTAAAATTATTTTTTGGGAGAATTTCACTTACATGCCATAAAAGAAGATTAATTTCATATCAGTCCCACAAAATTCGGAAACTTCAATTCAATCCTAAGGGGTGAAATTGATATTAATTTTTGAAAGAAAAAGACCTACTTATCCTTGTTAGTATGATGGGAAAAAAGCTCTTTTAATTTCCATATTCTCACCTCAGAACGCATTATCTCACAATCTTATTCCAGATGCAAATGAACTCAGAACACAATGGAACGAAGACCATACTAGTGCCAAACCACAAATGACGAGAGGCTAAATGCATGACGGAGTGAATATAATCCAAGTATGGGTCAAGTGTGAAATGGTGTGAGTCTATCTTCTCTCCATTTGAATTTGAGTTCTTTGGTTAGTCTATAAGAGGTGAGTCTAGTGTTGTTAACTTCTCACGCAAATGGAAATCTGTCTGAATCGTAATGAAGATTATTTCCCCTCATTTTGGCATTTTGCCCTCTTTCTGATAGGGGCAAGTTGGTCTTTTTCTTTCGAAAATTAATATTAATTTCACCCCTTGAAACTAAACTGAAGTTTCAGAATATTGTGAGACCGATTTGAGATTAACCTCTTCTGTGCTCCATAAGTGAAATTTTTGTTTATTTTTTTCTATCTTATGCATACATGTGATCAGTTTTTGCTTAATCATATGGTTAATTATTGCGTGAGATTATCTATCATCTGTTCCTCTTCTTGCTATTATATGTGATTACTCAAGTTATTATCATGTTCCAAATGTAGTATATAATAGTTTTTGCGCTTTGCTCAAATAGGTAATGTAAATGGCTTTATGTTTTAACATAAATTTAAACCATCAAATTAACTTACTAAATATGCTTATAGTGGTAGAACCTTGAAACTGAACCCTGAATCAGAATTTGCCAGATCAGGAGGAAAAGGTGAAAGATTAAATGGAAATAGATGCGCATGCCACACTGATGTAAAATGACAGTCATACTGATGTAAAAACTTTATACTTGCACACAGCAACCACACTGATGTGGACAATTTGTACTTGCTGATGTTCAAATAACAATGACACTTAACTAAAAGGAATAGTATTATCAATTTGGATTGACTTTTGATTGATTTTTGAAAATAGCTTTTACGGATTCCGAGATAAATATGTGAGAGGAGTTTTGCCTTGGCTTGCGCAAACCTATATTTAAAAAGTGAAAACAAACACTCCTAAAGAAGCATAAAAACAATGTTATTAAATTCACATGGAGGCTGTATTACCAAATAATGAAAGCAATTCCATTATAAGCTTAAAGCAATCCATTATAATAACACTTGAACTAAAGGGAATAGCATTATCAAGCAAAGAAGCATAAAAACAATGTTATTAAATTCACATGGAAGCTGCATTACCAAATAATGAGAGCAATTCCATTATAATTCAAAAGATTTTAAGTGGTTCAAAAATAATTCCAAGCCAATGTCGTCTTCATAACATTTACAGAGTCTAAACTTAAAGTACAAAAAAGCAAGTAAACTTCAAAAAAAAAAAATCTTTCTCCAACATTAAGCATATTTATAGCTTAAGTGTAACTACCAATAAGCAAAGTTAGAAATTCTTTATTTAAAGCTGCACTTTTGAATATGAAATCACTTCCTTCCTTAGGATACTCATTAGTCAATCAACAACTTCCTTTTGCTGGCACTTGATGTCACAAGAAGAGGATCTTTACTCTGCTCTCCTTTGTTTTCACTTAGCTCTTCTATATCTTTGAGCCCACACCTCTAAATTTAGTTTCTAAAACCATGTCATGTCTTCATATTAGTTTTCAATAATTTTTTTTGGTTCCATAAGTGTCACAATTTCATTAAATCTCCACTAATCAACCACAACATTATGATTCTAGCTGCAAATGGTTCTAACTACTCCCATAGTTCACTTCACCTGACCCCTTGTGGATTTGCATAAACAATAGTAAAACATGCAAACCTCACTTCCTTCACCTATTTCAATAAGTAGAAATTGGTCAGCTTGCTCCAGCTTCCTCGTCACCTAGTCTTCATCCTTCCAATATGACTAAATCCATCTAGCGAAACCCCTTACCTAAACTCTAATTGAGCATTTAAATCCAAGCTCCTTGATGACTTTCTTAGCCCTTCCACCAATAATTATTGATTCCAATAGGTCTATAAAGCATGGCCATCTTATATTCATCATATTGTTACATGTCATAAGGAACTGCTTACACATAACCCGTCCCCTACGATTTTATACTAACATAGACATAAATTAATAAGGTCTTGTCCACTCCCTCCACTCAAAACTTTACCATATGCCCCATTATAACATCCTCTCCTTTATAACCTTTCACCTTCACCAATTCCTTTGAACTTACTCTCTCATTTCCCTTATCATCTGGGTCAATTTGATTAACCATGACTCACTCCAATTTCTTCCATTTGATAATATTCCATTATCCATTCCACAACCACCCTCTTCTCTATGTCTATGGACTTGCACGATATCTGACGCTTCCCTTACCATTCTCTGATTTAAAAGAAAAAAAAGCCACCCCCATCTTCTCTTTTGTAGCAAAATATTCATTACCTCTTTGTTTATCCTACTCATAACCCCTTTTTTCACATCATTATTTGCTTTCCCTGTAAGCTCTACACTAGGCACACTTTTAGACACATTCAAAATATCCTTAAGTAGCCTGCCGGTAGTAGTTCTCTTTTTTAGCCCTTTCCTTTGTTCCCTTGCTCAACTTAATAATTTGCTCTAGTGTCATTTCTTATGAACCATCATGATTCTCGATCTCAGCATTCACCCTCTTCTTATCAATTACATCCTCCATCATAACAACACTTTCTTTAGCCACACCCAACCCTTTCTTACAATATTCCCTAACACGCCCAAAAGTCCCACACTTCAGATGGAGTAAATCCATACTCTCATACTTGATTTGATAGGTAACTTCATTGATGGCATAATGTAGTAGCACATGTTTAGATAGATCCACCACTACATACACTCTCGCAAATCTTCATTTTTTCCCCTTAGCCATAAGCTCATCCACTTTCAAAACCTTGATCTCAGATCTAGTGGTAAACATGATTTTTCTTACCATATTTGGCTACACAAATCCAAACCCCAATTCTATCAGTTACCTCTTTCACTGGATTGAAACTAGGCTTCCAATGCATTACCACCAAATAAGAATCCTACACCACCCAAGGTCCGCTAGTTAGATCTATCACATAGTCTTCACTGTTCTAAAACTCAACCATAAAGAAACTAAGATCGAAATCAACCGGCCTCACTATCCGTAGGCACAATATTAAAGGTTTTTCTAGCAATTCAAAAATGTGTCAATTCAATTGCATCTTCTTCTATACTAGCGAAATTCAAACTCAATAAGGAATCATGATATGATTTTACACCTAACGATTCTCTAGCTTCACCATTCAGACCTTGAATCCAACTCTCCATTATAGGTTTTAAGGAGGATTCCCCCAAGACCATCCCCTCTGCCCTCCTCACCTTACACTTAATGTGATTAAATGCATCCACCGCTTCAGCAGATAAGTCACCTTCCTCTCTTCCCTCCAACATTGTCCTCACTCATAATTCCTTATCACAATGCACCAACTGAGGAATCACTCTTTATCCCCCACCATAGTGAGCAACGGAGAGCGCTTAGAGAAAATCGATGAAGTCGAATCAAAACACTTGATGTGTGTGTGTGTGTAGAGTTTTCATTATATTTCAGTCATTGAAATAATAAACAACCTGAATACGTTGAAGCTCAAAATTATATTTCAGTATTTCACTCCCCAAAAACTTTGGTGATGTCCATAAGTTTTTTCCCCCCTTTGGGTGAACAAGGGACTCAGTTTTGTTGTACTTGTAGTAGGCAAGGATAGGTCATAGGTGTATGTTGATATAGTCAATGCTTCAATATAATACTAACAGGCCAATATAAATAATCTATGTTTGACAAATAAATAACTTAATTGGTTTTTTCAGCTAATCCAAACAGGAAAAGTTTAGATTAAGCCCATTCAAGTTCAGGTTGGCCCGAATATCGAATATATTTTGTTCTTTTTCCCCTTAATATTTACATTTGCAAAGTAAGTAGTAATTTCATTATTTTATTATACGTGAACTCACTCCAAACAATTTTTTTCCCCTTTTGTTGCTGTGATACTCATTGATATTTGTGTAAAATACTAAAATTAAAAGACTTGGCTTTTTTAAGGTAGAGATTGACCTAGTTTTTAAAAAACCCGCCAAAAAATTGAAAAACAAATCCTTAACAATATTTGTTAGCTCAAATAAGCCTAACTTATCTAAATTACCATATCTATACAGTGAAATTTATTAACTTCAATCAATATTTTAATGTTCCTTGCAGACATCATCGCCTCAATATCGTACAAATATGTAGACATCATTGAACTTGCAAAATTTATTAATGAGCACAGAACATATTCATCCGAGTCACTAAGAACAGAGTATAATCTTATAAAAATTACATCACACCCTAAAAAGTTTTGCACACTTGTACAATCCTGAAAAAATTACACGTGATCAATTCCAAATGGTACACTTCAGCTTGTAAACATGAAATTATTAAAATTAACTTAAATGAAGTAAATTCACATATAAACATGAATGTTTGATTTGTTAAAAGAAGAAAATAAACGGTTAAATTTTTTGCCAGAAAATAAATTGTTAAATTTGACCTATACATAATGCAATTTCATACATGAATATGGAAGTTTGATTTCTACATATTAATTTTTTTAATATTTGAATCTTAAAACTTGAAAATATAAATTTATTATAATGTTGACCACTCACCCCTCACAGATGATTGATCAACACCAGCCAATGATCCATAGTTGATCAACCACCCAAGTTGGTGAATAGCACTGCTGTCATTTCACACCTGTTTCGAATTATTTTAAGTCTCTTGAAACTTGTTAATAGCAATTAAAATTTATACATTCTATTTTTATTTAATATTTTAATTGGGACTTAGTTAAAAGTAACCATTCCATTAAAAAGTTTACTTAAAGGAAAGGCTGAAAAGAAAAAATTGAAGATAAACCCCTTTAATGATTTAAGTTGATCGATCTATGCATAAGACATTAAAGGGAATAAACGGCTCACAATTTGCATGGTTTTAAAGTTAGCCACAATGCCGCACTACTTAAAAGTTATACAAAATTCCATATCAAACAATGAAATATTGATTGTTGATAACAAAAGTCAATCAAAGAGAAGAAGATATAATAGCATCACCTAAAAAGAGAACAAGACTTTTACCAAATAGAACAAGCAAAAATTCATGTATAAAATCAAGAAAAGAACCTTCAAAACCTCATTGATATATTGAACTATGAACAATGTAGTAGTGTATTGACTTGGCCTATTAAAAAAAAGTGCTTTTATGGTATTCAGTTAAGCAAAAATTCGTGCATAGAATTAGGACTCCCAAGGAGATCAAAGGGCTTTTTACCAAGGGAGTCTTTTAATATTGTTATTTGACCTTCCTTTACAAGTATCTCTTCATCAAGAACCTCTATCTTCTTCTTCAACTCAGTGATCTCTTTTTCCAATAGCATGTTCTGCTCAGCATATTGCTTCACTTGTTCCCACATGCGATCTCTCTCCTCAGTTACTTGGGGCAATATTCCCTTAACAATGGCTAATTCTTTCATAGAATCTTTCAGATCACTTTGGAGGCCGTTTATACTCTCATCTTTCTTCAACATCTGTTACACAGTAACATAATAAATTAATTTTCATAATTTTCCTTGGGGTAATGTTACATTTCTTTTGTTGAAAAATAATTTTTCAAAAGAAAATTCTTAAACAAAATAATACTTATGGAAACATTTATTATATTTCATTAGACATTTTCCGTGGAAAATGGCCTGCTTACCTAAACTAGAACTGATGAAAATTGATAGTGGGGACTGACCTGAAGTTCAAGGTCCTTCAACTTATGGTTGGCACATGAATGGTTGGCTAGTGCATTTTGCACCTCAGATTTAAGTATGTCATTTCCTCTTACTGCTGTAGCAAGTTCAGCTTGCAGCTGCTCAACTTGAAGCTCTTTTGAGTACAGCTTCTCTCTTAACAGACTTGTTAGCAAGCATTCTGCTTTAAGTTCAGTTCTTATAATATCCTAACAAAATTTTAAGAAAGTTAAATATATGTCTTTAATAGAAAGAATGTACCGTGCCCACAAAAAATATAGAACAACTTATAATGCTTTTAATCAAAGGTTAAATATAAGCAACAGACAATTTACAATCCGCATTTTTCTTAAGATAATATATTATAAAGGTCCAGCGGTAACTTACCTCAGATAAATGATCATTCAGCTTAGCTAGTTTATCAGGATCAATAAACTCTGACTGAAATTTAGCTGTCAATGAACTTGACCTTTCAGCAAACAAAGCTGACATCATCTGCAAACTCCTAGTTAAGCCCTCAATTCCACTTTTAAGACCCTGTATTTTACTTTCAGATTCTACAATAAATTGGCCATCTAGACCATTTATCATTTCATGCCAAGACTCTTGAAGAAGCTGACCTCCTGTCCCTTTGATGAATTCCATCAACTTTAAGCACAAGTCAGAGCTTTCATTTAGCATTGTCAGTCCCTGATTTTGCAGACAACAGACACGGGCCAACAGTTCTTTGTCTAGCTTATAAGTAGCAGCAACAATTTCTTTCCCATCTCCTTTAAAGCGGTTTAGGAGAGATATGTTTTCTTGGCGAAGAGAATCAGCTTCAATCCTATAAGATTCTGACTCCCTTCTCAAGGCAAGTTCTACCCCTGATAACCTCATTTGCTCCATTTGCATTTTTGCAATATGCTTCTCCATCCTCTCCATAGATTGATTCTTCAAGCCTGCACTAAATGCGTCTCGTAACCCTGTGATTGTCTTCTCTTGCTCATTGCATGTTCTTAGTAATCTTGTGATGGACTTGTGTAGCTCCTTACATTCCTTCTCCTTTTCTTCATAATTTCTTCGGTATACGTCCCTGTTTTCTTCTACTGTTTTACACTTCTCTTGTAATGCTAAGACATTTTGTTGAAAATACAAGTTTTGTTCCTTCATTTCTTCCATCTTCTCAGTCATTCCCTTGAGCTGATGGTCAGAGCAAGTTATTAGCTTTTTAGTTTCTGTTTCCCTGTCACTAAAGGATGAGACCTCCCTTTGAAGCGAAACATTATGCTCGGCAAGCTCTCGAACACGTTCACGAAGCCTTTGCTCTTCCAACTGACACTTCTCAAGCTTAAGTGACCAATCTCTTGACCTTCTGTCCAATTCCTTCTCCAATCCTGACTGTATCTCATTCTTTTCTTTTTCTAGCCGCCGTGCCTGTAACTCTGATTCTTCCTTTAAGCATCTAAGTTCTTCCTTGGCAGACGTTCTTTCAGCAATGCGAGACTGGAGAAGGCCTGAAACTTCAACTGCCAAACTTAACCTCTCCTCTTCTAGGTTTCTGATTGTCTGAGCCAGCACAGACACATCAAAACCACCATCAAGAAGAAAGCACTCTCTTTCAAATTCCTCAGAAAAAATAGTAACACTCTCTTTGACTTCCTTTAACCGACTCTGTAGCTTTGCGTCAACAGCTTCTTCAAGGATAACACAGCTTAAGTCCTCACAGTTGGCTGCTGTGGAAATATTATGTCTCTGAAATCTTTTATCATCAATGCTATGATAACCATCTGCCACTCTGTGAGGTTTATCAAAAAAATAACCTTTTGCCAGAGCCTCATCTGGATCTGACTCACAGCTTTCATTTACAGATCTAGCAAGTATGTCTTCAACTGTAATTGGATTATCAAGACCAACCTCTTTTGAACTGATTTTGGAGAAAGAATGAAACTGAGAAAGCCTCTCAATGACATTTTTTGCTAGGCTCCGGGGAGATTCACGTCCTAACCCATTTTCTTTCCAATCTTTGGATGAGAAGTGAACATCAGTGCCTTTAACTTCTCTAAATGAATGAGCTCTTGGTTTAAATCTAGCACTGCCATCAGTTGGTGAATTGGGTGCTGTGGATTGAATTTTTGGAGGAAGATTCACGCAATTATTTCCATTTTCACCATAACTTTTCTGTAAGCTTTTCCTTGACCTGCTTTTCTCTAGTTGCTGCTCTCCATCAATGTAACGGTCAACAATCTTACTTGAAATGTTGCTAGAAGAACTGGAGGAGTTCCCAGATGAACCATTATGAGACCTTGAAGAGCTAGCTGAGCCAGGCCTCTCAGTTCCATGTGAAATTTGGATAGGTGATTGCCTTTGCTTCTCAGGAGTAAGAGTCCGGTAACTGGAAGAAACTAAGAAATCTAAGTAAAAAGGGGGAAAGGTTATATATATACAACTTAGAATAAAATTCTATAGGATATATATATGCTTCAAAATTAGGTGATAAAAATGCTTACTGAGAAGAATTCTCATACGGATGATATTGATCACTTGAAAATAAACTAGGAGACCTGTTATGATGTTTGCCCTGGTAGGTAGATGTTGACAAAGACCGGCTCCTTCTAAGACTTGGTCCACTACCTGAACCCTGGCTATCTGATACATGCTTCTGGGATTTGGAGAACAACCCCTTTGGACTGTGGAAGCTATCCTCGTCTCTGCCATAAGCCTGACCATATAATCCATTATCTGAGGAGTTTTCCCAGCATATTTGCTTATTTGTAGGTCTTGGGGGAACTGCATTATTGTTCCCACTGCTAGTAGCAGAAGATTTAAAAAAGAATAGTTTCTTCATGTGTTAATGATCCTTTGTAATTCCAACACAATCTCATGAACACGATCAGCTTTCCTGGGATCTAAGGAATCAACCTCCCAATAGCTCAGATTTCACTGAACCAAAAAATAAAAGCAAAAACACAAAAAGCCAATATCAGTACAGAATTTATACTTATATAGCTTAAACACAATAGTAATACAGAGTATTATTTAATTCTATGAAGAACATAACTGAAAAAAGAAAAATGATGTCATGAAAAAAATATAATTTATGACTAAAGAAAAAACAGCTATATCTATTCTTAAAATCTTTTTTCCTGTGAGGCACAAGGAGTATGCTTTGCAGAGTCTAGTCTCATACTGAGGGCATAGGGCAGCCCCTCCCAACCCGGTTGCTACATGTATAAGAGTTGAAATTCACACGCCCATCTGTTATGCATGCTCATATAACAATAATTAAACAAAAAATTGAATAAAGTAGGAAAATCACTAGCCCAAACAAAAGCCAACCACAAAAATAATATTAATAGTAAAAAGCCTATAGCTATCCAAATAGGCTATCCCAACCTACATGGAAATCCATTACGGGTTGAGGTAACAATAGGCTGGTTTAACTCACCGAGGGAAAACAATGACATTGGTTCAGTTTGAATTACAGTAGGTTATAGTATAAGTTTACCTCTTACTATTGAATTATTTACTAAGCTCATGTTTTGCCATTATTTGCTATCACCACTGCTGCGCATAGTAGATGTAGCTTAAATAAGAAACAATATTATTGAAAGAAATGAGTTGGTTCATTGTAATCCATGCTGGAAGCTGAAAGTTCAAAAGATGAGCCCAGCAATTATGAAACTAATTAGCACAACGGTCCAATATTTTATTCTGCTAGACTTACAAGAATTGTACGAAAAATGTAATTAACGTTAATGAAGAGTTGAATGTCATTTTCAATCGATGTCTCTAAGAATCTCCTTGTTTTGGAACATACATCAAAGCTTCCTAGTTTTGAAGAAATCCAGAGCCATTCTGTAGAGACTGCATGTCTTTACAGCATACCACAAAACCAAGAAGTAAAATTTAAACCCAGCACACTAATTTTGAGTCCACCCAGAGGGCTTGAATGATTTTGACCACCACACGCAAGTTCAATAATAGATATTTAGGCCTTTGAAACTTTCCACGCCCATTTTTTCATTTTGTTGGACTAAGGAACAAAAAGTTAAGATATTACTATAACGGATGACCAAGTTCATCTGTTGTAATTTAACTAAAAGTCAGCCAAAAAAAAAACAGAGAGAGAACACTATGATATGAAAAAACTAAGATCAAACACCAATTTTTTATTTTGAAAGATACAGAGAACGAAATAGGGTATGCAAATATTTACAGAACAGAGCAGTTCTGTGAAGCTTTTCATACCTTCATCTTAACCTCCCAAAGAATGGTTAAGCAAAAATGAACTGTCACAACAAGAAAATAAACAAAATCAGATAACACAAAATAGTGTTAAAAATGGACAAAAGCAAGAAAGGTAATATATATATATATATATATATATATTACCTACATATTTATATCTATATAAAATACAAAATTTATAAGAAGTCACGCTATTCAATTACTACAAACAGTACGGTTCATCATAGATTTCCGTGCAAAACATGCCATAAAGAATTCATCTCATGATTCAATGTGAATGACCAAAGAAATGGTGATAAGCATTTGAGATACAAGTGAATCATTGAGTTAGGCGCCCTTTTCTTGTTCAAAATAAAAACGAATCTATCAAAAAGCCGAGAACATATAAAATCATCGCTTTATTTTAATAATGTAACGAGAATCCTTCAGAACGAAGGATCATACTAGGCAGCCTCAGTGAATAAAAAGACTAAATTGTCCCCATCTTCAACGACGTACAAACCCGGAAACCCTCCTTCTACGAGGATGCAGATGCTTTGATTAATCCCAAATTCAATCGTACATGCTTACTTTGAAGGGAAAAAAAGGCCAATTGTCGAGAAACCCTCGGATAATTTTAATAAGAAGAACCATTGCATGCATTTACCCTTACATAGATTGAAAATTGAACCAGTTTCATCCAAGCCATTTAACGGGAAAAACTATGAAGACACCCTGAGCTCGGTTTGGTTGACCTGCAGCGAGAGAGAGAGAGTTGTATCACTTTCGATTCAAGGTTAAAAAACAAAGCAAGAAAACCGATACAAAGCAAGAAAACCAGCAATCAGTATAATTCCATTGCTCAATTCATCGTCAAAGTGAACAGGAAAACTTTTCCGCTTACGTTTGCTCACATTCCCAGTAAACAAACGGAAAATACTGAAATGAAAACAAACTCATTCGACTACTTTCTGCCATAAGAAGATGGAACACATACAGACACACAAAGCACAAGAAAACCAAAATCAAGCCCTGAAGAAAACATAATTCAAATGACGTGAAACTTACCGTTGCTCGAATGAAATCAGAAAATTAAACCGAAATCAAGGAGTCAATGACATACCATTAAAGAAAGGCATCCAGATTGAGCAAGAAAATTCAAATTTCAAACAGAATTTGAACAGCGAGAAATTCGTAAGTCGTAACGCTCCCTTGCTGGGTTGGAGGCCAACGTGGTAGAGCAAGTGAGGGAATCAAAAAGGGGCAGTTCAGTTTCGTGAGAGTGTGAGAATCGGCATCATGAGCGCGAATTTTCACAAAACAAAAAGGGTAATTTGGTCAGATAATGAAAATTTCAAAAGGTTTTGTGTTGAGCGGAAAAGGCGGTGAAGGAGCGGGGTTTGGATCAGGCGCACTGGGAGTAGAATTAAACTGATAACGACATGGGTTTAAAGTTCAACTGGTTGGGTTGAATTGATCATGTTAAAATATTATAATTTAATTGATAATGATAATATAATACTATATATATACATTAAAATTAAAGAAACATATAAGTATAATTTATAATAATAAAATAGACGACAATATATTGAATATTTTTAAAATTTCATAAATAAATTGGTGATATTTTTTTTTCTTTTTTAATGAAAACGGGTCAATCGGTTCGATTGGACAGTTTTTCCCAGTCGAACCGGTCATGTCAACCGGTTCGACCAGTTGTTGACTGATTTTCATTAAAACTGGACTGGACCAAGGGTCGATTCTCAATCGAACCGGTCAGTCCAGTTCGATTTTTAGTACAGTGATTGGAATTCAATCCTTTCAAAAATTAAATTGTCATAAGTTTTAAATGTACCAATTTTTAATTTGATCTCTTAATTTTACAAAGTATCTTTTCAATTTTCTAATTTGATACTCTTGAATGAAAGCTTTTTTAGTAAATTTGTGCTAGGTAACGGCTAAGGGTGGGCTATGATTAGAAAATTTTGAGGGTAATATTGAACCCAAAAAGCTTTTAGTACAATATTATCTATAAGCAAAAACTTTTCAAGAAAATTCATGCTTCAACACAAATGATGTGAATGGCACGTGGACTAATCAAATCAATATATTTTATGAATTTTTAATTAAACTTAACTTAAATAATGGCTTGAACGAAAGTGATACCACTTGAAAACTTTTAGAACAGCATTGAATCCAAAAACCCTTTTAGGATAACATTGATCTCATGTGACAATTTATGTAATGAAATAAGACCTTAACACTTTAAATTTTTTTATGTCAGAGGATTTTATTACTAAAATTAACATCTTTTCGCTTAGAGAATTAAAAAAGAACACTTTAAGCAATTAAGGGACCAAAATAAAATATTAGATAAACTTACAAGAATAAAATACACTTTATCTAACAATTTCTTTAGGTAATTTTTTTTAAAAAAATATGTTTGGAGTAACGTATTTTTTGAAAACTAGAAAGAAAATCATTTGACATTTACTTCACTGGTTAACTAAAGGGTCAAGGTGCACCCGTCACATTGAAGTATTTTGTTAGGTGCATTAAGTGTCATAAAATAGAGAGAGGATCCTCTCCTCATCCCCTCTCTCATCATCCCTCATTGTCCTCTCATACACACATGTGAGTGTGTGTGTTTTAAATAAGAAAAAAATTGTAAATGTCATGTCAATGTGTGTATATGAGAGGATGAGGAGGGATAATGAGAGAGGGATGAGGAGACAAACCCAACCCCATAAAATATTTTGTGTTGTATCAGCATCTGAAGTGTTTTTTTGAGGCACCCATCAACATAGAATACTTTTTATGCAATTTTACATTTTACATTTTATATTATTTAAAATACTAGATACACTTAAAAAAATAAGATAGACAAAAAAAAAGTTCATGGCACTTGACAAATCTAAAAACCACTTTAAAATTTGGAAGCATAAAAAAAAAGATAATAATTCACGGTGCTAAATACACCTTAATTTTAATTAAATTTTTAAAAGTTGACTATTGTCCTAGACATTTAAATTTAAAATTTAGGTAAATTACTGAACTCATTCAAAAACAATTAATTATATTTTTTTCGCCTGCAAAAAATATTAATTATAGTAGTTGTATATTTTTTTCATATGCACCATGAAAAGACTACCATACTATTCATTAAAACACTATTATTTATATTAAAAATATTAATTATAAATAATTGCGTTACTTCTTACTTTTACTTTTGTTGGGCTAGTTTATTTTAATTTATTTTAGTTAAATAAGATCTTATGCATAAAATACGAGAAAAACCCCTCTCACAATCTTACTTCGTACTCCACAAATAAGATCTTATTACCTTTAAATAAATTATTTCAAACAAGCACTTATTAAAAATCATAAGTTAAATATATCTTTATTTTTAAAGAAATTTATGCTTTCTGTTAGTTTTTAGTATTTAATACTACCTTTTTGTTTTTATAAAGAACGAATATTAGAACATTTTGGTTAAATGGTTACAGATGGCCCAAAAAACTTAGCTTTTATTTTATTTTTATTTTCTTCCCACAAAAAGCTTAGCTTTTATTAACAGACTGGTCAATGCGATGCATCTCTTAGAAACAAAAAGAATATTTACAAGTCATCAGAGAAATGGTAACTCATCAATTTTTGTTCCAAAAAATGGTAATTCATCATTGAGACGTTAAGTTTTGACCCGTAAAAAAAATCATTGAGACGTTGAAGTCTTTTACAAATATTGTTTGAGAAGTTTTGTACAAAACATAATTATTGTCTGATAGGTTCATATCAACAAAATGATAGGATCATTGGTTTAAGTAGTCTATAATCTCACGTTTACGTTAAATAATTTTTTAATAACCCGGAAAGGAACATTTACGGTAAATAACAGTCGTAAGAGCAATTTCATTAAGGCACGGGTCATCATCTCATAATTACCTTGCCAATTATAATTTCTCAATATTGAATCAATCTTACGACAGACTGATTCATTATTCTTAGAATTTGAAATTCACTTAATGCTCAGTATTTAGGCCTGCGTTGGACACACACACTACAGAGTGAGACTTGGCGCTTCTTTCTCATCGGCAAATTAAAAAAGTGCCGAATGAGGATGAGGAAAGTCTTACTTGACGGTTATTATTTTGACCACCAAATAAGCAAGAGCAATTATGTGATATAATTATATTAAACAACTATTAAATAGTGATATTTAAAAAAATTCAAAAATTATACAATTGTCAAAGACTCTTCAACCTAGTGTGTGTTTGGAGAGACGTTTAAAGGGCTTAATTGTGCTTATAGATGCATTTGCTTTCAAATAGGGGTAATGTAATGTTTGGACTGACGATGGATGTGACTTGACTTATAGATGAAACGCAGTCAATCGCAGAAGCATTTGTTAGGGTGCTTATAGAGAATCCAATGGCAAGGTTGAAGCAAAATAACGATCAAAAAAACATTTAATGCTATTAAAAAAAAGTATATACCCATTTTCTCTTTCTTCCCCACCCCTAGCCCCTCGTGACACCACATACACACACGCATAGTCTGAGCTCATTTGGGAAGGAGAGCGCGGCGTTGCCCTGCAACCGCCGGCCACCACTGGCCAACCTTGGCATTAGTGACCAAATCTGCTGCCACAACACACTCTGTCTCCTTCCCCATGAAGCTCAACGGTGAGGCACCATAGAGCATCGCGCGACAAGGAGGCCAGGGGGAGCAGCCGTGAAGTTCACTGTGGACTACCGCTGTCCTCCTTTTCGATAGTGAACGTGATTTTCTGCTTCCAACGCCGCTAATGGTGACTAGTAGGAGGTGGATCCACCCATTGGTAGGCTCATTGCTTGCTATCGATTTTCTGCTAAGGTATGTCTCCGGCGTCTTCTCCGATTTTCCACTGGTTTTTCACCGTTAAAGTTGTCAAATCTGTTATTAGACATATGTTGTAATGGGAATGAGCATATGGAAAATCGATGGCCTTGGCTTGGATTATATCATTTTGCAGAACTTAGTCACATTATGCATTATCGAATGTCCTTATAATCTTCATTATCGAATCGTATTATCGATGCACTGAAGCTTTTATACTCTGTTCTTGTGCTTATTCAGATTTTGCACTAGGAAAGCCCAAATCTTAAGTATATTCTGTTCTTATATATTCATAAGGTGTATTATATTGCTTCTTTGCTCCCATGATTAGTTACATATTACTAAGTATATAATCTTGTAAATGAAGATGGCAAGGATGATATATAGATGGAAGCAGCTAGAAACCTAAGCCTGGGTTTTCTTTATATCCTCATCAATACTCTTCTGGTTCTCTTTGTGTTTCCCAAATAGAAAAATGGAAATAAAAGCAAAGAGTTATATGCATCTTTATTACAAAGTAATAATTTTTTTCTTATCATTCTTTCTTAATTTCTCTCTGATCTGATGAAAGAAGCTCATTGGACAATTGAAAAGCTCTAATTAGATCATTTATCAAACTTGTGTGTTTGTGCCTTCGTGTGATGTCCTTTGAAGTATTAATCTGTATGTATCTATAAATCATCCTATGAATAGGTGGGCTGAGGGAGAAGCCTAAGTCAGGTTTTCTTCTTCTTCTTCTTCTTCTTGTATTTGTTATCTTCTTAATAAACTGAAGAACTGGAAGGAAAAGCTAACAATTTTTTGTCCATATAGTTTGATTAAACTCTCCTGTGGAAACTTATTAGATTTACTAGTGAAACTTGCAGCTTGGTTGGAAGTCGCAGCTTGGTCTCAATTTCCTGGATTTATAGATTATAATTTTTGCCTTGTTTGTTTTTAATTCGATCTGGGCTGACATTTTTAACTGGTTTTCCAGAATTAATTTTTCCTAGCTTTAATTAATTAAAAATTTTGGGCTGAGTGAAATTATGGGTTCTTCTTATGTTTTTATTTTATTTTACTTTTGCTTTTGTGTTATGGACATTGTGTGTGTTTGGAGCCTGCGTTCTTTATGTTATAGAGAGATGTTTTGAAAAAAATTTTAAAAAAAATACTAGCCCTTTATTACTACAGATTTTTCTGGACAAATTTGATGGTGGAACCCATTACGTTTTGTTGGCCATAGTTGATTTATTTTCAGAAACTCATTTGGGGATAAATAAGCATTTCTTCTCACTATTTGTTTAGTAATATGTTTTGTGTGTGTGTGTCTATATCAATGCTGATGTCTTAGCAACCTAACATTTAGCCATTTATGGAAGACGATAAAGGAAAGGCAGTATGGGATGAGCACGCAACAATGGAATTCATCTATGCATGCGTTGACCAAATATACAAAAAATAGAGGAGTGGGAGCACTTTTACACCAAAAGGATGGAAAGCAATTACTATTGTCTTTAATAAGAAGATTGGGAAAGAATATGGGAAGAAACAATTTAGAAATAGGATGGATGTCCTGAGAAAATATTTGAGAACCTAGGACGCTTTAACTAAAGAGATAGGTATCGGCCACGACCCTGAAACAAATGCCATAACTACATTAAATGAGTGGTGGAATCAAAAAATAAAGGTACGTCTACATGCTTTTAAGCTTCAGCTAAGTGATCATATTACTGTATGATGTGAGAAAGCTTAATTGTCATTATATTTAAATGCATACAGGCGAATTCAGCATATAGAAATTTCAGACACGCTCCGCTATAGCATGAGATGGAGCTAAGATTGATTTTCAAAAATGTTGTGGCGAGTGGCGAAGAAATGTTTTCACCATCATACGCACAGACACAACCGCAGACACAGACGCAAGGGGAAGATCAAAATGATGTGCACTGACCCAGTATGGATGAAGAAGAAGCCTTAGGGGATAGTGAATATGAGCTTTTTGGTACTAATCCAGCTTTTAGTACATGACTGACAAATGAAATGGCAAGTATTGGTATCACTGCACCATCAGTTCCTTCTAGACTGGGAAGCCAGGGTAAAAGGAAGAGAGCTTATGGGTAAGTTAAAAACAAAAGGAGCAAAATTCCGACTTCACAACAAATAACGGATGCAGTTAGTAAAATGGCTATTGCGTCGGAGGGTAGAACTGGGACGTTAAAGGAGTGGAGAGAGTCGAGTGTAAACGATGTGATGAATGATCTAATTACCCATGATGTAGTCAAAGATGATCTTGACTTTCGTGTTCGATGCATTAAACTTCTTTAGGATAAGATTGTTCAGGAAATATATGTTTCACTTAGACATCAACTTATGTACTTGATAGAATGGTTGCGGTTCATGGTTTATGGCTCTCCTACCTAGTCTTGCAGATGGTTGAACTATATTTATGTATTAGTATGTCTTTTACTAATGTGTATGTTTTTGCTGATGAAACTTATGACGTTTGACATGTCGAATTTATGTTTTGCATATGCTTAGGTCACTTATGATGTTCTGACATGGTTACCATCTTAATATGCTTACATCGGATTATGTTAATATGTTATGCTTTATGCAATGGTAACAACTACTCTAAC
>JBAGKO010000008.1:12279063-12308111 GCA_037177275.1 Acacia concinna
CCCAAGTGATTGAATATTTTTCATGAAAGTTATCCATGTTTGATTAGCTCCAATTTTCAAGTGCGCTTAAAGTGCAATTGAGTTTGGTGCAAACTTGAAATGCAGGAGAACCCCTTGTTTCTTTGCCCCACATGTTTTAATGATGTCTTAATATTCAAATAAAGGATAAAAATCCTTCAAATCTTTTTAGATTTTTAGTAATATTAAGTCTGAGAAGAGAAAATTTAAGAAAAATGCATTAGTTTTTTAGATAAAAGATGACTAATTTACAGGGATTAAAGATGTGCTTGGAGTCCTATATTGAAGGCAAAAGCATGGGTCAGTTTTCTTTATTTAGATTAGCTTTAGGCCTATCTGACTTTTGGAGTAAAAGCTACTTGATTGAAGGCTATGTTTGAAATAGTGGTGGCAAAAATGTTTTTTTTTTCACAATTAGACTTTTGCAAAAGTCAAATTGTGTAATATAATCTATATTTGGATTAGCAGGGCATAAGTGACTTCTCTAAAAGTGAAACTTATTTTATTGATATGTTAAAAAACAAGTTTTGATGAAAAATGACTAAAAAGGATATAAATCTTATTATATATATTACATGTATATATATTGTGATACTTATAACTGAAAAATTAAAAATAAAATTTCAAAAAAGTAAAAAAAAAAAAAGAAAAAAAAAGAAAAAGCTAAGATGCATAATTAAAAATTAAAAAGCTAAAATACACAATTGTTTGAAGTCAATAGTTAAAGATTAATAACAAAGATCAGTGGAGGTAGTATCGGACTCTTGTCATTGGTTATTGGGTGTAATTTTTTCTGTTTCATTCAATGAAAGTGAGACCCTTACTTCCTCAATTTTGTGAGAACCTCTCTCACCACATCTCTTCTTCTATGGCCACCACTTTTTTGTGATATTCCTCCAACCACTTCATTCTCTCTCTCCATAAGCAACCTTCAACTGCTTTTGGGTCATCGCACAATCAGGATTATAAGTCAGATTGGGAAATCGTAGTCCCAAACATACAAAAAAGTGAAAAAAAAATCATAAATTGATAAGTGCATCAATAGAGAGTTGAGAAAAAAATTATAAATTTAAGATATAAAGTAAATTGAATTGTTTTGTTAAGTGGTATAGTAAACTCATCTACTAACTTTTATAATTACATCTCTGATCCATAGAGTATAACTTAGGTTATGTTTGGAATAATGATGGGAAAAATCACTTATTTGCAATTGAATTTATGCCTAAGTAAGATTATGTATAAGTCAGATTGTATAATGTGATTATGTTTAGATTGACAGTAGCATAATTTATTTATAAGTTACTTATGTAAAAGTAAAACTTATTTGGTTGATATGTTAAAAAGTAATTTTTGATAGGAAATGACTGAAAAAGACATGAATCATATCATATATTGTGATTTGTTATATTATATATTAGTTTATAAATCAATCACAATAGTTTGAAGAAAAAAGATAAATTTTAGTGTTCTAAATTAATGTAATTAGCTTTCTTAGGATTCTCTAAAAAAGTCAATTGAGTTTTATAATTAGGATCGAGTGGAGTATATATTATATGTAAATATATTGCAATATTTCTACTACATCTAATCCTAATTATAAAACCTAGTTTACTTTTTTGAAGACGTTCAGGAAGTAAAATAGATTACATAATCACATCATATGTTGATTTTATTATATTATATATTATTTCATAAATCAAACAAAATGTTTTAAAGGGAAAATATAAATTTTAATATTTTAAAGTAATATAATTAACTTTCTTAGAATTTTCTTAAAAAGTTAATCGGGTTTTACAATTAGGACTGGAAGGAGTAAGTTATAAGAGAAAAATAAAAAATAAAATTTCAACAAGAAGAAGAAGAAGAAGAAGAAAGAAAAGCAAAACGTCCGTCCATCCATAATAAGTTTTAATATTTTGCTTATCCAAATAAGAGACTTATTTAGAATAAGTCCAATAAGGCCACTATCATCCCAAACACTCAATTAAGACAGCCCAAAGACTAACACCCGTTTTCCACCATCAAGATCCAATTTGGCTTTCTAAATGGCTTTCCAAACACACGCTTTATATTTTGAAAACCCTTTTGATGCGTAACAAATGGCTATTAAGGAATTTTCCAACCCCGTAGTCCCGTAAAATATTTTTGAGACGGGAAAATGGTGGGATGGAACAAATCTTGTCTTGGGATGAGACGGAAGACATGGTTGTTTCAATCTCGTCCAGCCTCAGTCTTCCTTCTCATTTGCCTTTAGCCTCAGCTCTTGCTCTTCAATAGTCAACATTAACAATCTCGCATTATCGCTTACACAATAAGTTTTCTCACTCGTTGGGCTTCTTCGCCATTGCAAACCCAGCTTATTCATCGCATCCTTATACTCTGCTTTTAAATTCCTTCTTCATATTGGTAGTTCTGGGTGATAATGAGTAATAGAGAAAGTCACACACTGATATGTATCAATATGTCACAATACATTTCTTGGGCCCATTCAATCTGGGCCCTATTTCTTTCCACATCTGGAATCCTAAATTTCTTCCGATATGAAGGTCTGTGTTTTTTGGGCAAAGGAAATATCATGCAGAAAAGTTTTTGATTTTTGGGGGAATATCAAATGAAGGATCAAATAAGGAAATTAATATTATAGCAATCCATGAACAAGTAAATATGCCATATAAACAAAGAAAATACTTGTTCATATGGCACATTTACTTGTTCATGGATTGTTCTGATATTAATTCTCTTATTTGACTTTCTACTGAGATTCCCCCTTATTTTTTTGGGGGAAACCGGCAATCCTGATCTGACTGCAATACCTAAAACATCTCAAATAAGTCATTACTAATAACCTATTTTTCCTTCTTCATACCGATACCAAAAGTTGTCTGGCACAAAAATACACTAGGAACATTACGAAAACTCACTGAACAATCAGGAAGGTGAATTATTATGCACAATATAAAATAATTCTTGAAGAGACATTTGAAACAATGGTTACGTGTTATTTACATGTTTAAGTAACACCAGAGGAATAATGTAAAGGTACAGATAGTTAAACACTGTCATATCCGAGACAATAATTTTCCAGACACTGTCATCCTAGACAATAATTTTCCAGACCCTTTGTCGCCATAAATGTTGAGTTGAGTAACTTAGAAGGCTGGGCTTAAGAGTCAAATTTATAGGTCATTAAACAAGCTCCTCATAATGTAGACTCATGAGATGTAAGCTTTCACCACCTCTGAATAATTGCAAGAGAAACCAGTCCTCGGGCATGTGATTTTACCATTATTCTTCTTTGCCATCTCTTCAAGAGCCTGCAAATCACCAAATATATTTAGCCTAATAGACAAAAACTAATGCCAAAAAACACATCTAGAATAAATGGGACCTTAGTGCTATAGACATATCCATTGGGCAAGACTTGGGGCGGGTTCTCAGTGTCCATTAGTTCCTTAGTTATGTAGCAAACAAGCTTTGAGTGATGCTGCTTAGAGTAAGGTAATGGCTTGGCCAGTATTCGGAAACTCTCCTGTGACAGAGGGTCCTCTTTTGTACAATCATCCTCGTAACAGTATCTTTACCAAGTCAAAAGATCACAAGAACAGAGAGTTGCACATGATTTATACATCCAAAGCTACAGGATTTCAACAAGTAGTCTTATCCCCCACTAGATGGAACCATATTACACAAAGCGAATGTGCTCTATTCACAGAAGATTTTATGGTTCTCTATAATAATAAAATTCAAGCCAAACTCAGCCCATGATCAGTTGCAAGCTTAAGGTTAAATTAAAAAGCAAAGAAGGTTGACCGGTTAGAAATTTGAAAATTTCCCTTGCATATGGTAAGAACGAGAAACAGTAAAAATTTCTAAAGACCATACTTTTGACAAGAAAAAAAAAACCCATACTTTTGATAATCTCAGCAGTAACAAGACTAAACATGCAAATCCGTAAGTGAATTCTTGCATGTGAAAATCAAATCAAAATGAGTACCCAATTGGTCAAATATAACTTCTTCAAACATTATTTCTCAGGCCAGAATAAAAGAAATATTCTATAAAAATGACAAACATCAGACCCTGAATGCTCTTGACTTATGAATCACAGAGGATTTTGTGATTTCACATTTCTTAAAACATAAATAATGACCCAATCCAATCAAAGGGATTCAATTTGATTGCCAACCCTAGTCATTTCTTTCTAGTACACCCCACAAATAGATCAGGAAGCTCCCAGAGGTCTTACCTTTATCATAACTGTCCAACAAAAGGGAAAACATAGGAGCATGTAACTTGAAAAGTTATGAATCAATCGGGGAGTCTATGCCTAAAGGTAGGGGTCATTCCCCCCCTCCCCAACCCCCAAAAAAAAAAAGTAAAAAAACAAAACCACACACCAAAAAAAAAAAAAATCTGATCTCAATTAAACAATCTATAGCAAACATAAAGTGTCAAACGCAAAGTTAAAGTAATCAATGGATGCTACAAGATGTATATGGATACGGAGTTTTCAGAGCAGAAAGACCAGCTTGCAGAAATATAGTAAGCAAAGGCTCCAGAGTCATGCCATACAACTTGTAGAATTCCTGTTTAAATTGGTCCACCAGATAATCCCATTGCTTAGGTTCAAATAAGACCTGTAAAGGATTTGAAAAAAGCCAATTATATCATTTAGGTGTTGCTAAAATTTCAGCTCAAAGAATATAGATACAACATATGGCAGCTTAAGTACAAGAAGCTTTTCGGCCAAAAACAAAAAAGTAAATGAAGAATGGTTTTCATGAACTGTAATCATCACCAACTTGGAATAGTAAGAAACAAAGTCACAGCTTGTATCAACTAGAAAGATCCACAATGTATATTTCAGGCTTCTTATTGTTCCATCCTTAAAACCAAAATAAATTACAGGCACTTGAAAGTTGAAACACACAAGTTTTGAAAATGAAGCTCACAGTCTAACTGAAAAACACAATCACATCTTGGCATCTAGGGGAAAAATAGATGGATTTTCCACCTTCAACAAAGAATAGAAAAAGACAGGAGTGGTATCAACTTTCTAATCAATACTAATATTGATAATGGTATACATTCAATCCAATCTAACAAAACAAATCGTAATTCAAAAGATACACCAGTTAATCAAATACTGTAAATTCTGCTAACATGGCAGAATTAATAATACCATTAATGTAAAAGCAAACAAAAATACGTGACAGGCACAGCTAACCTTATAGGTAGCACACTCAGTATCTCTTTTAAAGGCTAAGGTTGCCATGACTCGCTGCAATTCTTTCATGTCTGTGGCTCCCCATGGTGCAAGATATTTCCTAGCATATGTGATGGCTCGCAGATTATTTTCAGCCCTTACCAACTCTATGAACTCTTGAAGTCTTAACTGAAACTCCAATTTGCTCTGTTGTCAACAAAACCAGCCTTAGCCAACAATGGTAGTATGGTGCGATGCCATGTCTACATTTGTTTATCAAGTACCATGGCATATGACCTACCTTAGCAGCAGATATGATAGATGTAAGACAGCAAATAAATTTTTTAACACCCACCCTAGAAAACAAAATCAAACTGATATTTTATTTTCAAACAAAGGTCGTACCACTTTGGCTTGTCATAATCTCTCCTGACTTATCTTAGAGTATTCCATGTTACAAATCTTTATTAGTGTTTGTGTTTGAGCATGTGTGCGCGAGAGCACGTGTGCGTGAGTTGTGTGTGAGAGAAAGAGAGAGTCCCTAAGAAAGTAGGGCCAAGTTAGTGAGAAAATTATGTAGTTCACAGTCAAATATAACAACTTATAACAAGTTACTCTCTCTTTCAATTCAACAAGGCAGAAGTTGTATACCATCAAGCATGTAAATTGTTGACATGAAGTTTTACTATTTAATGCTTAAACTACATAATTCTGATAGATTCCAAAACCATTGTTATTTACCTCATAAGAAGAAATAAAGAGAGATAGAGATTTTAGAACAGTATTCTTCTACAGGTATATTAAAAGTCAGAAAATATGTAAAATGAAAGATCTCTAAACTAAAGCTTCCCAGTTCCCACATTTCCAATAAGGTTTCCATAATTTCCCATTGCAGAACTCTTACTTCATTTATTCCAAAAACTAAAAAATAAAAAATAAAATAACAAAGAAATTTAATTGGAGGTAAACATCGATGGTAAAATGAGAGTAAGAAGAAAGCAGCAGCATAATGTTAAATTCTTATAAGTAAAACACATTCAATTGAACTCCCAGATCATTGGCTAAACGTCAGAAAATTGATCTCCAAAAACATGCTTGAAGTAAATGAACAAACAAAGGTCCAAAACCATTCAACAATGAATGCTGCATGAATGACTGTAAAAGAAGCATATAAAACCACCTCCATTAGTGACTTTAGACGGATCTAAGAAGATTTAATGGGTTCAAACTGCCGAAAGTAGCACTGTAACAGAGCTTTTCATATTGGATCCTCGTAGGAAGGATTTCAATAATAGCATGA
Organism: Acacia concinna; assembly: GCA_037177275.1. Taxonomy (NCBI): domain Eukaryota; kingdom Viridiplantae; phylum Streptophyta; class Magnoliopsida; order Fabales; family Fabaceae; genus Acacia; species Acacia concinna. The sequence continues at coordinate 12,285,588 of JBAGKO010000008.1, forward strand.
TGACACCAGTTCTCTTAAAACAATGTGACATCTAACATAGTCAAATTTTCTACAGTGATGTCTTTTCCGAGGATCATGGCTTGTAAGTGAAATCTCTTTGGGCTTCACTTAAGGTCGCAAATGCAGTTAGGCATTGGATAAATCAATTTCTCAGCACACTAAAAACATGAATGAGTAAAGACACAATCTCTCTCATTAAAGTACAATTATATAAATAAACTCATCACCAGCTATTAATAATCTCAAACAGTAGTGTGAACCTTGGACTTCTTCAGCCTTGATTTGTTATCAGCACACCAGGTCAGAGCAGGTCCAACATCCTTATTCTGTAAAGCATCTATAACCTTTCTTGCTTCCTGGAATACATCGATATCAACAAGATCCTAATGCATAAAGAATGAAATTGTTATCATATCCAAGCAGAATGAGCTTACAATTGAAAAATTAGAGTTTGGGGAACCATCATTTTCTCCACAAAATCTCCAAGGATGTTCACAGAATCCTCAAGAAGTTAATAGCCATTTGACTCCTTTTAAAGGACAGAAAGTCCAAATTTAACAAAAGTGGGGGAAAACACATTACCTCTAAGTTGTTGCACTCAGCAAGTTTCACCGCTGTATCATAATATGACATTCTCAACATGTAATCCACTAAAATCCTCTTCAGACGCGTGTCATTCCATTCTGATATTTTTTCTGCTTCAGCAGATTCCAAGTGACCAATACGAACCCGATACCTTTGCACTTGTAATTGCTCTGCTCGACTTCCTTCCTCCAACTGAAGATAAGAGATGATCATGGTGAATAAGCTTATAAAATAATTGTGAGACAATCACTAACGAGTGTACATAAATCATTTGGTAAGAAAGCTGCGAATGCAAAAGATGTGCCACGACCGTTGCAGAAAAGGACCATCAATTTTTTACACAACAAATCAATCACATCACACCCAGAAAACACCAGTGTCCTTCTTGACGCATCAAAGATTTAGGTCATCTTTAAACATATATACCTAAATAAGGCATTGAAACTATCCTCCTTGCTGTATACCATAAAAAGTACACAATCTATCTTCAGTTGGGTAAACTATCCCTCTCGGTTATATGACTGAATAATGATTTCTTCAAAAAAAGAAAACATAGGGGGGGGGGGGTGTAAAATGTGAATGCAAGCCTGGCTAAAATGCATCACACCCCAAAACAATGTAAGTGTCCTTCATGATGCATCAATAATATGGGTTGTCTTAATGTCTTCTGACTTATCTATCCAAATATTTAATTGAAAATCACACAAGGAAACGAAATCAAGAGTAACGAATAAAACTCAGAACTGTCCCTCCCTCTGACCGAAAAACATCAAGAAATATCTAAACTTGTGTGAAGAGAAGACGATTAAATTTAACCAAAAACAGCGGAGATAAATTTCCTGAATGAGCATAACCATAATTTCAATCAATAATCTCGATTTGCACTCGCCTTTCTCTTAAGCCCTTGTAGCCTAGAGACAAGGGAATTCAGGTGATTGACGGCGTCATCACGTGACATATCACTATCGGCAACACCGGAAACGCCGGATACGACGGAGGAGATCTCCTTCTCGACGATGCGGTGATTAGCACGGATCGTCTTCTTGTAGTGCTCAAAAGGGACCCTCAAGAGCTGATGCTCAAGCTTCAAAGACTCTGCGAGTCGATTAAGCTGTGAGGACGGAGGAGGTGCTGCGGCGTTGGCAACGGTGGTAGAAGTCACGGTGGTTCCGGTGGTGGCAGTTGCAGCGGTGCCACTGCCGTTAGGGAGGGAATCTATTTCCATCGTAACTCGAGAAGAAAGGAAATCGAGTGTCAGTGATCCGCATTGACCTGTTCGTGAGAATATAATCAACAATGGCAAAACGACACCGTAAAGGATTTCCCATCTAAATTTTCTAATTAATTTGTTATTTTGGTTTTAGGCTAAAGTTTAGCTAACCCTTGTACATAATACATATTGACATTTAAAGAGCTCAAGTTATTAATATTTTATACTTAAAGTTGCTAACTACTATTTCTAACTTATCATTGTATATATATACTCAAATTCTCAACAATATCAGATAATTTGAGTATAAGTAATGACAATTTTAAAATAATAATTAGTAATTTGAGTATACATATAGGTAACTTAGAGAGTTCAAATTTTTAATCTACACCCAATTTGTTAATTATTATATTTAAGTTGTCACTGGAGCTATGGGCTACATCCAATTGACATGGTGGTACGGTTGGCAGAGCTCCAGAGCCTGAGAGAGTTTTTGCCCTTTTTTAAAAAATGTGAGGGGCATTCTTAATATTGCTCCATACTCAAGGCTATGGATCGAACCCCTGACTAAGGTTAAGGGTGGAAGAATCCCTACCACTGTACCACACGCCCCTGGTTTTAATAATTTTTTAATTGTTGAGTCGTGATCTCTTTATTTATTTATTTTTTTACTTGTTTAAATGACACAAGGTTCACAAAATTTTCTTTATTCTTAGTTGAGAAATTTATTTACTTTTTGTAATTTTATATTAATATCTTTTTAATTGTTGAGTCTTGATTTCTTTTCTTTTTTTCCTTGTTTAAATGACACAAGGTTCACAAAATTTTATGAAATAATACCTCCTATAAATAGATCTATTTTAAGATTTGTTGCTGATGAAAAATTGAGTATGAATGTGATCTTGTGGTAGTGCACAACCACAACCACATTATTCAAAACAAAAATAAAATTCATATTTTAAACCTGATTATAGATGATAAACTGAAATAATTAAAATTCATAATAATATTTAAAATTTAAATTATCAAAGGTTTTAGATAATTTATTAATACATTAAAGGGAAAATTCCAAAACAAAAGACAAGTGAAATAGAAAAATCCCAATTCAGTACAGCGAAATCGAAAAATCTCAAATCAGTCTTTGTTGTACTTTTTTGGGTAATTACGAAAATGCCACTAAATTTTTCACAACACCAGTTTCGTAATTCACAACACGAGTATCCAAATTAACAACACCAGGTACTACATATTTACACTGTGAGTTGTAAATACGTAGTACCTGGTGTTGTAAATTATGAAACTAGTGTTATAAAAAAATCAGTGGCATTTTTGTAATTACCCAAAAAAAAGTACAAAACAAACTGATTTGGGATTTTCCGATTTCACTGTACTGAATTATCTTTTTTCCTATTTCCAATGTCTTTTTTTTAATTCTCCCTTTTTTTAAAGGGAAAATTGCGTTTTGGTCCTGACCAATAGAATATACGATAAAACAGTCCCATGAAATCGCGTAATTGCAAAAAATTCTCGTCTGCTGACATGATTGATCAACCTCTCTCCCCCAATTAATGTTTCCATTGATAACTCAACGTACTACCATTGATAACTATAGCTCACACTCTCTCTTTCCCCCATTAACAACTCTATGTGCCTTATTGACAACTTAGGGTACTACCATTGACAACTCAATGTTATGGCAATTTTAGCTAAATAGGATGAACAATAAAAATTATTACCTAAATACTACAAAATAAAAAATATTTAACCATATACTACACTTAAAATTGTTCATGCAGTGAACTACTTCCAAAATATGAAGAAGTCGTTCATCTCAAGAATGACTTTCGTGTCTCATGAATGACTTTAACTTTTCTCTCTCCTGTCATATTTTTTATTTTTTTTTAATATTTTAGCAACGACTTTGCTTTTTTTTATTATTATTATTATTTCATAGTGAAGTCATTCACATAGTGAACGACTTAGCTTCCCCCAACCCCCCACCTTCATTTTTTTCTTTTTTTAATAAAAATTACAACTGAATACCACATTTCTTCTACTCCACTTTAATTTTCACTATCTTTTTGGATCCAAAGAGAGCTGCAACTAATTCCTTCACTTCACTATTTGCTTCTTTCATCCACCCTGTATTTTATAAATTCGAGTGAATAGGAACATATTTAAATATATTCTTTTTATAACGTTCTCCCAAATTCTAGAGAATTTTATAAAAAGAATATATTTAAATCTGTTCCTATTCACTCGGATTTATAAAATATAGGGTGGATGAAAGAAGCAAATAGTGAAGTGAAGGAATTAGTTGCAACTCTCTTTGGATCCAAAAAGATAGTGAAAATTAAAGTGGAATAAAATAAATAGGGTATTCAGTTATAATTTTTATTAAAAAAAGAAAAAAAATGAAGGTGGGGGTTGGGGGAAGCATAGTGAATGACTTTGCTATGAAATAATAATAAAAAAAGGCAAAGTCATTCACAAGCTAAAATATTAAAAAAAATCTGACATACGTGAACGACTTCAACTTCTCTCTCTCCTGTCAGCTTTTTCAGAGAGAAAGACACGAAAGTCGTTCTTGAGGTGAACGACTTTTTCATATTTTGGAAGTCGTTCACCCCATGAACGATTTTTAAGTATAGTATATGATTAAATATTTTTTATTTTGTAGTATTTAGGTAATAATTTTTACTGTTCATCCTATTTAGCCAAAATTGCCTCTCTAAATAGATTATTAACCAAAAGGTCCCTCTTTATAATGTCTTCGAATGTTTACTTTGGCCTTCTTTAACCTTTTTTTATTGCTTGATCAACCCTTCTTACTAGTGCACTCATTGGTTTTCTTAGCACATGTCTAAACCACCTCAACTGATTTTCTACCATTTTCTCTTCAATAGAGGCCACTCCAACTTGTTCACGTATATGATCATTACAAATCTTATATTTTCTTGTATAGCCTTTAATCCATCTCAACATCCTCATCTCGACTACCTTCATTTTATGTTCATGTCATTTTAAAGCCTAACACTCACTAGCATATAACATTGCTGGTCTTATAACAGTATCATAGAACTTTCCTTTTACTTTATTAGGTATTTTCCAATTACAAATATTTCCAGTAACTTTTTCTCCGTTTACATCATTCAGCTTGAATTCTATGATTAACATCTCCATCAATTTCATCATCTTGTTGTATAATTGATCCCAAATAATAATATCATTTTATAATCAGCTATTTTTAACTTGTGAGCCTTCTACTTGGGTATTTCTTAAGATTCAAAACTTGCTGTATGGCTTTTTGCGTCATTATTTTATTACTTTTTAAAGGACTTGGACAAAAATTGTGACTGCTATGACACACATCTAAGTTGTGTTACAGTGTGATGATAAATATTATTGCGTGTAAGGCTGAATACAGATTGAATATATTGCAAATTGGTGCTGACATCTGGAAGGGTGCTTTAATTTCTCTCAAATTTTCTTCAAAACTACCAATACCAAAATAGTTTGTGGGACCCACATTGAGTCCACATCAATGCTTAACCAATTTATGCAAGCCACATACATCACTGTATCCATCTCTTTCTGAGTGATAATATCAGAGGAAAGTTGAGGATCCAAATCTGGATTTTGAAACCAAGCTGCTTAGATGATTCCTTTGGCTCCATGGATGCATGTTCTTTTCTAACTGATAGTTAACATGGTGCTAAACTTAAGGTCTCTTAACCTTCTTTTGAATAGATATTTCTTGACGGCATGGATCATATTTCTTGGTAAATCGGTAGTAGGTTGTCCTGAGTCATGATTATTCTCTATTTTGTGAGTAGGTAGCAAGTATATGCCATACTGGCTTGTAAGTTTTCTGTGAACTCTATGTACTCTGAGCAGGCGTGTATTATCCATTTTCTTTGGCTCGTTGACCTGCTCTTTTGGTCAAGAGGTAAGGTTATGCAAGTTTAGGAACTATAAGAATGATGGATGAAGGGAAATTAGAACTTTTCCCTGATACCATAGTCTTTAGGTACTAACTGTTATGGAATAATTAGTAGTTATTAAACTAGGGATTTAATTGATTGTAAGTAGGAATTATAAGAGTTAGTTGAGTTAGTTAGTTAATGGCTGTTAGACTGTTAGTCGTTAGGCGCCTAATGTGGCTGGACTATGGATATAAATAGAACCAGACCCCTATTGTATTTCTGTCTGTTTTGTGATCAATAAGAGTTCCAAAGGATTATTTCAGAATCCTAATCACCTTCTTCTTCTCTCTTCTATCATTCTTTCTTCTATCTTAATTTCTGGGAAATATCCTAACACTAACATTGATGAAGCTATACTATGGCCTACATTCAGTTTCCCTTCCTATCCTTCAATCTCTATTAAACCGACCTAGAACTAGAAATTCAACTGATACAGTCAAAAGTATGTGCACTCTATGTATCACAAGAATTCTGTTTGACGTGTTGCCATATATAGTTTTATTTGTCCATTTTCTCTTATCATCGGTGTGCCAAACGATTAATTCATGATCCATCATCTTGTTTATGATATGCATTTTAGTTTGCAACTTTTCTTTAAAAAAAAAAATTTGGGTAGTGAGGGGATTCTGTACTTGTCTACATTTCCTTGATAATTGGTATCTTTTCACTTCTGGCAGCCCCAATAGATTTTTTTTTAATTAAAAAAAAAAAAAGGCTGTTCACATGCTGGCTCAAGAAGATCAGGGTTAGAGTATATAACTTGCTTTTAACACAGGGATATTAAGTGTTGTGTTTTTTCTATCTTCAAGAAGTTCTAGCAACTGAATTTTTTCGCAAGTATATGACAAGACTGTTGTATATTTACTATCCGCAGATTAAGAAGGAACTTCAGTCTTTCAAGCAAATACCTGGTCCAGATCCGAATTACAATGATATATGCTTTGCCAGTGATGAAATGTACTTCTGAAGCATCACTTTTGAATGAAAATAAATTCTTCCATTGTGCTTTTACTAACAATTTGGTATTACTTCTATTTCAGTGCTGTTTCACAACTCTCTGAAAGCTTTCCAACAGTTGACATGGTATTTGGAAATGGTCACAAGTTGTCTCTGTCACCTGAAAACTACTTATTCCGGGTCAGTTTTAAATGAACTTCATTGGTTTCTTAAACTGTGCCTGTCTTATCTTTCCTGACCTTATATTTTATGGTTCTGTCTTTTATGAAGCATTCAAAAGTGCGTGGTGCTTATTGTCTTGGGATTTTCCAAAATGGAAAGGATCCAACTACTCTTCTAGGAGGTATTCCATTTACTTATAACATTCTGCCAATTCACGGTTTACCTTTCCATGAATTGAAAACTAGTTATTAATAGTTCTTGTATGTACGCGTTGCTCCTAAGTTATGAGTTTCTACAATGCTTTGGCAATCCTTCTTAAAATATATTTGTCTGTATAGGTATCATTGTCCGAAACACTCTTGTAATGTATGATCGAGAGAATTCAAAAGTTGGTTTCTGGAAGACTAATTGTTCCGAGTTATGGGAAAGGCTACAATTATCTACTTCCCCGCCACCAGAGTCTTCTGAAGGACCAAATTCTAATGAAGCTTTTGCACCTTCAGTTGCTCCTTCTGCATCACGGCACGATTTACATCCAGGTATAAAAAATGGTTGATCTTTCAATATGCACGTAAGTAGATATTCTTACATCACATTATAGTGTGGAATGAGGTACTGTGTAATATGTCCATTTGCACAATCTGTAGGCACAATTCATTTTGCTTCTTAATTGTTTTAGAATTTAGTTTGTTTACTTTATATTCTCACTTAGGTATTTTCATTAACTTTAAACTTATAGGGGAACTCCAAATTGCACGAATAACAGTTGAAATTTCATTTAACACCAACTACTCAGACATGAAAGATCAGATCACAGACCTGGCTGGACTCATAGCTCACGAGTTAGATGTTAACACCTCACAGGTTAGATATTTATGACTGAGGCAGGAACTTCTTGTTGCACTTTGCAGTTTTAAGTCTAGTTAAAAACATGCTTTTAAAATTACATATTAGTATGATAACAGACCGCTTGTGCTAGTTGGGATGAGTTGGGATTTGGGGTTATAGATCTTTGGGTCATGTTCAGTATTTTCCTGTGTTCCAAAAATAATGCACTTCATAGTTGAAGTGTAATTTTATTTCAAGATAGTAACAATTGGGTAAATTTTGACTTTGACAGGTTCAATTATTGAATTTTTCTTCTCTTGGAAATGGTTCTCTCTCTAGATGGGCCATAACCCCAGATACATCTTCTGGTTTCATGTCTAACACAACTGCGATGGTAGGTTGACACTTGAAAAGTTGCATGAGTTAAGACTTCTCACTAATGTTGACTTTCTGAATGGCAGAGTATAATTTCCCAGCTTGCTGAACACCGCATGCACCTTCCTGGCACCTTTGGAAGTTATAAGTTGGTTGGTTGGAATGTTGAGTCTCCATCAAAACGGTAATATTTCCTTTTCATACAACAAACAACATTAAATAAAAATAAGGACCATGGCAACAACAACCACAAATAAATAAGTTGAAAGTTGTAACTTGTAACTTTCCAGATTCAATTATTTAATCCATATTGCGTTTATTGTAGTTGCATCCTTTCAGTTTGTTATTTATTGTGCATGCAATACTTAGTTATATCATGCTACACATGCTGACTAATTAATGGACTGTTCTCCGTCTAGTGCTTGGTTGCCTGTAGAATCCACAAGCCTTTATTTGTTATAACCTCTTCCCATCTCATCACCTTCTAAAATGATGCAGGACTTGGTGGCAACAATATGGTTTGGTGGCGGCTTTGGCTGTTTTTGTTACGTTGCTTCTTGGATTATCAGCTGCTGGAATATTCTTAATTTTGAAAAACAGGCAGCAGCAAGCAGTGCATTCATACAAGCCGGTAGGTGAGTCTGTCCCAGAGCAGGAACTTCAACCTTTGTGAGCCGTGTGATGTCTTGCCACCTGTACTTTGACGGTTTGCCTGATCAGTTTCAATAGCATAGTCAAATCCTAACAAAAGATCACTCATGCGACCGGAACTGAATTGATTAAAATCTGTTATTCATAGAAATGCTGTCCATGACAACGTCCAATGATCTTAAAACTATAGAGATATAGCAAGATTTTGATTTCTTCATATAGTAAACGTGATTTTATTTGTGAATATTGGTATGTATAGGTGAAATAGAGGAATCATGAGCCACGAGGTTGAGTGACAGTTTCTTGTGCGAAAATTGTATTTGTACACAGCCCATTCAACACCTAACCTTTTTATCATTAAATTTAATATCATAATGTATTGAATAATGCATTTTTTATTTGATATATATCTATTCGGGTTTCAATAGACCAGTCCCATGAGGATGATATATAATTGCCCATAAATGTATAAAATAGCAACTACTACTGCTTCTGTTGCTGACAGAGAGACAGTGAATATGCTGTTATCCAAATGACCAAAACCGTGTGTAAGAAGGTAGAAGTTAGATAGACCGGGTTCAATAGACCGGTCCCATGAGGATGATATCCAATTACCCATAAATGTATAAAATAGCAACTACTACTGCTTATGTTGCTGACAGGAAGACAGCGAACATGCTGTTACCCAAATAACCAAAACTGTGTGCAAGAAGCAAGATACTTGGCCAAATAACTGTTTTTCTCATACAACCCAGTCACTTATTCCAGTCTATCGAATTAGGAATGTGAGGTAACCTCTTTCTATACCATAACAAGAAATAGAGAGTGAGCATTTCTTATCAAAGAAACTTTGGAACCGTGGCTTTGAACAAGGGAACCGCTTGTTAAAGTTTGGTTGTATTTTAACAAGAAGGTGTACGTTACTCCGGCTAGAGTTCAACTTCGTCGGAGATATTTTAAGAAGGCACAATTTTATGTCAAGATTAATAACTTGGATAACGGAATCGAATAAAATATGTGCTAATTATTTAAAAATTATTTGCTGGTTGTCAACCTACTGAACAAAATCAGAAATAAATAATTTGACTTTATATATACACACTATTCCATTTCTTGCTAGTTTAAGATCGACCCTCTGCGCCAGCTTGTAATTGAATTTTTAACTTGGTCGTGGATCTCTAAATTAGAAGCCAGGGGTAGGGAATATGTTGTGCATCGCTGCACAATTGGCCTGTTTAGGAAAAAAAATAAAAAACGATAGACGGATCTGGCCAATGGTTGCTTCCCCATCACATCCTCCCTCCACGGGCTCATTTCATGTAGTAATTTATTGGCTGGTTGGTCATTTCTTAAATATTTGTATTCCAATATTCTACTTTCCATGCAGAGACTTTTTTCTGAAGACATGGGTTGGATTCCTTTTAATGCAAACCAGCTATTTCCTGCCATTAATTGTTAACAAATCATATTTTATTTTTAAAAAAATGGAAATTGAATTCTCAACTTCTCTACTAACTGGTCTGACTAGGTATAATTTCATTTTGTGGATAATGGTATTGACGATTTGGTTTAGGTATTGACGATTTCTTGAACTGCAAATAGTTAAAGTTTTTCCAGGAATAAATTACATGTTGAGAGATTCTTTTTCATATAAAAGATCAATTATGATGCAATATTAAGTTATATAAAAATCTCTTCATTTTGGTATAAAAAAATAGGAGAATTTCATTTGAGGACCATGGAAGGAAATTAATTTCAGTTAAAGCCCAAAAGATTTTGAGATTTTAGTCAAAGCTCAAGGACTATAATGAAAATAAGTTTTTCAAGTAAAAAGATAATAATGCCTTTTATCTCATAAACAAGTGAAATCATCCTATGAACCGGTGTGCAAGTCTTAAGAGGATTTTGTTTATTCACGAAGAATTACACACTTGTTTATAGGAGGATTTTACTTGTTCATGAGATAAGGGGCATTATTGTCTTTTTACTTGAAAAACTTATTTTCACCTTATCCTTAGGTTTTGACTGGAATTTCATAATCTTTTGGGCCTTGACTGAAATTAATTTCCTTCTATGGTCTTCAAATGAGATTCTCCCTAAAAGAATTTGATTACTGAATGGTAAACTGAAATTTTGTCCTTAATGTGGTTAAAGTGATGCCTCTAAAAATTCAAAACTTAGGTTAATGCCTTTGTAACTTAGTGACACGTATACTCTCCCTTAGGCAGGAAGCTGTGGCATCCATCCTGCCTGTAACCTCAAGTTATTAATTTGTGTCTGCTCCTGATTACAAAAAAAAAAAATTCAAAATCCAGTGGCGCTGGGAAAAAAAAAATCAGAAATTGGTAAATCAATAAGTTATACACATTCCAATTTATCCACCACCAACAATTTATATGGGAAATTTTCTTGCACTAAAAAAATTTCTTAAATAATATTGTCGCTCTCTGCAATTTTCTGAAACTGGGCTATAATTGCTGCTGAGCAGAGCAAGGATTTGTTTTTTTTTTTTCAAAAAAAAAAAAAGAATAGTCTGAACCGCTGATAGATAGTTATAATAAAAATTCTGGCTTTGAAGGAAAAGTAAAAGACAAAAGAAGAGTAGGACAGTAGCACTAGAGCAGCATCCCAAAATATTTATACTTGAGAATGGTTGAGTGCTATTTGGGCATTGCTTGCTTCTACATATGGATTTGTGCTCATAGAGTGAGTGTTCATGGAGTCTTGTTTTTCACTGAAAGGGCCATATCCCTTTTTTTTGGGTAATAAAAAGGAGCATTACCTTATTACATGAAATTTGTGGCAATCAAAGCCTAAAATATAGAAAGGAGAAGGCCAATAAAGTAGACTTGCAGTGTTAGTAAAGCAACGTCAAATTCATGTTATCAGTGTAGAATCATATGTACCGTATTGAAACTCAAACTAAAATTATTGATACAGCCTCTATCCAAACTAAGTAACTCCCTTCCTATTTTTTATAAGAAATAATTAACCAAATCAAGTTTACTGGAAAGCTCATTAAAATAAGTTGGAGATGTTAAAGATGTTAAAAATATACCCCATTCACGTGTGAGAATTAAATCCAGTGAAATGGAAAATATGGATAATTAAATGGGAGTAATATAAGAAATCTAAGGCAATATCAAAGTGTCTTTTATAAAAAAGATTAAGGAACCAGGTTCGATCCCACCTCCTGTAATAAAAAAAAAAGTTAAGGAACATGTTATATCCACAAATTGGTTTTTATAAAAAAAGGAAAGAGGGGGAGAATTGTTTATCCACATACTTTAGACTTGACAGACGAATAACAAAGATAGCAACCACATATCAGGAGTATTATATTCTTAATAAACTGAATTTAAAAAAATTTATAGAGAAACCGTCGTAATCAAAATGACAATCAGGTGGGAGAAAAATACTATTCTTTGAGTAATGAGTAAAATTTTGCTGTGAGGGTTATCTTGTTAAATTTGACCATCCAAAGAAAGACAATTAATCATTTGCTTTTTTCAATGTTTTCATCAATAATGTAACACCACCCAACAACATTACAAAAAGATACTTAATTCTTTGAATCACTCATCGAACGACTAAAGGCGATTTAAGGAAAATTCCCAACTGTGTCTGGTGTGGCATTGTTGTAATATGTGACCATTACCTTCCCATGTTTGGTCCCTGACATTTAAATCACAAACATGATCATTAATTACTTCAGATTTATGAATGTGCTGGCGCCTCACGCTTGGTTAGATGGAATTGGATGTAGAGGGATATTTAAAGTAGTTTATTATATTTCTATACCAACCATGCGAATCTTTCATGATATGTGTAACATAACCAATTTTATTATATAAATTAATTTGTTGATTGTATTATATCATTTAGAAGTATCAGTTACAAGTTTAACAAGTAGTTTGATCTACTAATTGTATATAAGTGTACACTTACTCATTAATAAAAGCAAGTCATTACACTATAGGGATATGTGCTTGCCAAGAGAGAGATGAGAGACGAGAGCAGAAGAAGAAACCGTGAGAGAGAAACAGACAGAGAGAGGGATCATTCCCCTATGATTCCAAGTAAAGGAAGTTCCCGGAAACAGCCCCCTGATCCTCCTGATGCTCAGGGATTGTTAAGGGATGCTTCTAAAGAAATTTCAAGTATAGAACATAGCAACGAAAATGGAGAACCTGTGACAAAGAACTTAGAAGCTAGTATAGGGAAAGAAAGTCAGCAAGTTGACACCTCAAGAATTAAAAGTCCACGCTTAGAGGGATCCTTTTCAGGTAAAGAGATTAATCCTCCAAGAGAAGAAGACTGGATGAATGATGCAGGTGTGGTGGTGAAACCATCTTAGATGTCATATAGGGATATTCTGAAACCAAGATCACCTCTAGAACAAAAAAGTATAGATGAGGAACCATTGGATGACCAATGGGATGGGAATCTGTATCATATGAATGAAACAGAAATGCTTGAAGGAGTTACTGTCACAGACTCCATAATTGGACCACTAATAGCATTCTCAGAAGAGGAGAGGAAAAGGCTTGAGAAGAGGTGGGCCAAGTCTCTCATAATCAAACTTTTGGGAGGAACCCTGGGTATCATGCACATGAGAAGAAGAATACAACAAATATGGGGCAAAGTAGGAAAGATTGATGTCTCATATATTGGTAACGGATTTGTGGTGGTGAATTTTCAATCACTTGAGGACTACTTATTTGCTCTAGATGAAGGCCCATGGTTAATACAAAACCATTACCTTACTGTTAGAACATGGAAGCGCAATTTTAACCCCTGGAATGAAAAGATTCAAAGTGTTGCAGTATGGGTTTGTCTACCTGGGCTACTTGGAGATTATTATGATAAAAAAATTTCTATCACCTGGGGAATAAAATAGGCAGAGCAATAAGAGTATATGAAATGACTTTATCCAGGGCTCGAACGATGTATGCAAGAATGTGTGTTGAAATTAATTTGAATGTGCCACTTCTTCCCTCTTATTCCATCGATGGCAATAATTTAAAGATTGAGTACGAGGGCCTTCATCTGATTTGTTTTGCCTGTGGGAAATTTGGCCATGCTGCTGAATATTGCCCAAAGAAACTGGCGGTAGGAAAAGAAGGGGGAGGTCTGTAAAAAGATGGCCAGTCAGGGACCATGTTGCCAACTGGAGGACCGTCGGGGGAGGAGCAACCGGAGGGTATGTATGGAGGCTGGATGGTGGTGAAAGATCAAAGGAGAAGTCGACGAGCTATCAACAAAGGGACTGTTGGACTGAAGAAAGAGTATGGGGGAGTTCTACAAAATGGCCCTTCGAGATTTGCACCTTTGGAGGTATAGGAGGACAATAGGGGAGGAAAAGATAGGAGAGGATCATCGAATCCTTGTCAAGGATTGTTTTAGTGGAGATAAAATATATGAAGACTTGGTAAGGAACTTCAATTCATCGAAAACGAGGTTGGAAAAAGGAGGTAGTACAAGTGTGGTGGAAAAAAGAATTGGGAAGAAAGGTGGGAGTCAAATTGGAAGTACCAAGAATAAGAAAGGGATGTCAAAATGGTCTGAGAACAAGAAAAATGAGAAAGGAACCGAAAGTCATAAGAAAGGGCCAAATCAATTGAAACAAAAAGCTGAAATGGGACCCACAGAGATTAATACTGCAAAGATGGGAGTTATAGGGGGAGATCGAATTGGGCCACAAAATGGAAAAGGGAGGGCAAGTCCGAATAAATAAGGGGAGGAGGAAATGGGCCAGCAAGTTTATAATATAAAGACAATTCAAAAAGGAGTCAATAGTGGGCGTGTTGATAAAATCTTTGAAAATATTCTAGCAAATATTTCAGGTGGGGATATTATTATGGAGGATGATAAGCCACCAGACATAATGGACCCACAAGATTCTTTGGGCCAAGAAGGAGTGGAAACGCACATGGACTGCAACATGGAGGCTGAAAGAAGTATGGTTCGTCCAAATGAAGACAGCTGTATGGAAGAGTTCTAATTCAGAATCTGGAGGTATTCCGCAACTCATAATATTTTTATATAAAATGATTTGGTCTGGAATGTTAGAGGAGTAGCCGATAGGTGTTTTGGGCTTACTTTGAAGGATTTGATTAGATGTAAAAAACCCCAAATTGTTGTGCTAGTAGAGACTAGGTGTAGTGGTGTTAATGCTCAAAAAGTTATTAAGAAACTTGGTTTTAAATTTCAAATTATAGACGAAGCTAGGGGACTAACTGGAGGAATTTGGAGTCTATGGAATGAGGAAAATGTTTCTATAAATGTCATGCTTCAACACTATCAAGTTATTCATTGCTTGGTTACAGGAATTAGGAGAAGACCTTGGTGTTTTTCTGCAATTTATGGTAGTCCCAAAGAATCAAAAAGGAAAAGCTTGTAGGAGGAACTTAAAAAAATTGCCAAAAACATGTCGTTACCATGGCTTTTAGCAGGTAATTTTAATGACATTAAATCAAGGGAAGAATAAAAGGGGGAGTGTCTCCAAGTGAAAGAAAGTGTGAGAGGTTTCAGGATAATATTAATAGTTGTGGGCTTATTGATTTAGGATATGAAGGGCCCAAGTTTACTTGGAAAGGGCCTGTTATCAAATTTGCTAGCTGCTTACTTAAAAGATTAGATAGAGCTTTATGTAATGTGGGATGGAGGAATGAGTTTTCTGAAGCCAGTGTGAAGATTGGGCCAAGAATTCAGTCAGATCATCATCCCCTAATGATCTATTTGTGTGGCAATACTTATAAAAAAGAAAGGTGTCCCTTCCGGTTTGAAGCGGTTTGGTTGAACCATAATGAGTTTAAGAATTTTCTGAGCATTAATTGGACAAGTCAGACCGAGTTGTGGAATCAATTGGACCATCTAAAACCCAAGTTGATGCAATAGAATAAGCCTGTATTCGGGCATATCAGGGAAAGGAAAAAGGAAATTATGAATAGACTCAATGGAATCCAGAAGGCTTTAGAAAGAAATGAAAATAAATTCTTAGAGAGATTGGAAAGAGAATGAAGGGAAGAATTAGCTGAGATCCTTGATAGAGAAGAAATATTATGGTTCCAGAAATCTCGTGCAAAATGGCTAAATGATGGGGATCAAAACACCTCCTTTTATCACACCAAAACTACCATTAGAAGAAGAAAGAATAGAGTCAGGATGCTGAAAAGAGAAGATGATACCTGGGTTGAAGGAGATGAAGAGGTAGGGGAAATGGTGAATTCATTTTTCAGGAGTTTATTTTGCAAAGAAAATACAAATAGGCCGTGACATCAAACTCAACACTCCTGGCCGAAAATTTCAGAAGAGAAATGGAATGAACTTAGTGAAGAGGTGATAGGAGATGAAATAAAGAAGGCTATTTATGATATAGGAGGAATGAAAGCCCCAAGGTCGGATGGGTTTCCAGCTATTTTCTTTCAAAGAAATTGGGAGGTGGTGGGTGAAGGAGTAATAAGAGCAGTCAAGGATATGTGGGAAAATGCAGAGAAGGTAAAAATGATCAACAAAACTTTCATTAGTTTGATACCGAAAGTTAATGCGCTTGAAAGAGTCACGCAACTAAGGCCTATTTCATTATGTAATGTGGTTTATAAATGCTTTTCGAAAATTATGGTGTCTAGGTTAAAGAAAATAATGCCTCAACTTGTATCCCTATACTAAGTCAGTTTTGTCCCAGGTCGAAATATCCATGATAATATAATTATTGTTAATGAATTGATTCACTTAATGAAGAGAAAGAGAGGGAAAAAGGCTTCATGGCCATAAAAGTGGATCTCGAAAAGGCATATGACAGGCTCAGTTGGAAGTATATGGAGAAAGTACTCAATGAGATTAAATGCCCTCATCAGATGAGTGAGAAAATCATAAGCTGCATTAGTACCTCCAATACTAATATTCTGTGGAATGGAAAGAAGCTGGAGGATTTCTACACTTGTAGAGGTCTCAGACAAGGGGATCCAATTTCACCGTATCTGTTTGTACTCGGAATGGAAAAACTCACCCATATTATTCTGGATAAAGTGAGAGAGAAAAAATGGAAGGGAGTGAGAGTAGGAAGGAGTGGTCCAATTATTTCCCATATGATGTTCGCTGATGATCTTGTTCTTTTTGTAGAGGCTACTACTAACCAAATTGATGTTATTAATCAATGTTTGCAGGATTTTGGAAGGATCTATGGGCATAAAATAAGCCAAGACAAGTCATATATTTATTTCTCTCCAAATGTTTCTCAACTTTTGTGTAGGGAGATAACAAACAGGTGCCATTTTAAGAAAGTTTCAGAGTTGGGAAGATACCTGGGTGCAGATATTTCTTTCCCGAGGAAAAGAGGCAATAAATTCATAGGAGTGGTTGAAAGAGTTAAAAAGAGGCTCAATGGGTGGAAGGCCTCAAGTCTTTCATTAGCAGGCCGATTGACCCTAGTAAAATCGGTTACAAGTTCCATGGCTCTCTTCCCTATGCAACATGATAGAGTTCCACGGGGAAGTATTGAGGAGATTGAGCGGGCTCAAAGAAGCTTTATTTGGGGAGAAAAATAAGACACTTGGAAGAGACATGCATTGGCGTGGAAACAATTATACAAAAGAAAGAAGGAAGGAGGAGTTGGTATTAAAAGATTAAAGATCATGAATGATGCTTTCCTCATGAAAAATCTGTGGAGGATAAGAATGGAACCAGATAGCCTTTGGGTTCAAGTGCTAAGGGGCAAATATGGTAGAGGCATGGATTTTGAGAACAACATAATTGCTAAAGAAGGAGATTCAACATTATGGAGGGAGATGGCTAAGCTGTATGAGCAATTTCAATCAAGTGTTACCAGAGTCAGTGAAGAGCAGGAACGTGAGGTATTGACTTGGAAGCATTCTGTAGGGGGAATTCTCTGTAGCTAGCGCATATCAGTGGCTCAGTGACGCTCAAGAAAATCAGGGGAGGAAACAATGGGAAGTATTATGGAAGCTTCAAGTTCTGAAAAGGGTTAGAGTATTCATTTAGATGTCTGCTCATAAACGACTGACCACTAAAAGCATTACATCAAAGTGGGATAATCTTCTGACTTTGTGTTGTTTGCCTTGATGGGAGAGAAAATCAATTACATGTCCTTCGAGATTGCTATGTTGCAGTTAATGTTTAGAAGAAACTAATTCTAAGCCAAAATTGGAGGAGGTTCTTTTCAGGAAATTGGAACCACTAGTTTCGCAATAACATTATGTTTAGTGGGAGATTGGTGGATGACAAACTATGGCCTGAAAAATTTGCCATTGGGTGCTGGTTTTTATGGAGATGGAGGAATGGGAGAGTGCATGATCAGAACTTCCAAGTGCCTTTTGATGCACCGAACAAAATACTCAATTACCTAAGAGACTACAAGAACATAAGGGAAGGTGATGCTGCAACGCCCAATCTGAATAGAACAGTTATGGTCTTCTGGAGCCCACCAAAAACTGGGTGGTGCAAATTGAATGTTGATGGCCACTGGTTTAGACACAGAGGTGCAGGGTGTGATGGTGTTATCAGAGGCGATGTGGGAGAATGACTTAAAGGATTTTCTTTAAAGCTCCAGGCGTCAAGTCCAGAATGCTCAGAAGCATGTGCTATTCTAGCTGGAATGGAGCTGTGCTAGAATATGGGGCTTAAGAAAGTAGAAATTGAAAGTGGTGCAAAAGTGGTGGTGGACACTATTACTCAAGGAAAAATCTATATGGGAGTCAAATAGCTTTGGGTAAGATTAAAGAAATGATGAGGTGGGAGTGGCAGATTCAGATCTCACATATTTACTGAGAAGGTAATAGGTGTGCCCATGAATTGGCATGCTTTAGTCTGGAGATGAAAGACCATAAGCTTGGATGGATTTCTCCACCTTGGAGAGTGCTACAGATCGTGCAAGAAGACTAAAAGGCAAAGGCTTTCCGCGGAGGGTATCTGATTTGTAATTGGGCTTAGCCCCTTTAGTTCCCAAAAAAAAAGCAAGTCATTTTCTTCAAATCATTCTGGTCACATGGTATTTAAAGATATTTAGTTTTTTTTCTCTCTCTCCCCTTAACTACTTGCCCTTATTTCCCTTCTTTTCGTCTTTACCCTTCAGCTTCTCCTTGAAGCTTCTTCATCTTAGTCATGACTACAAATCCCGTTCTTGATCTTGCTAGTCCATTTTACATCCATCCCAATGAAAATCCAGCCTTAGTGCTTGTCTCTCAGCTGCTTGACAGTTCCAACTACCATAGTTAGGCACTTGTCATGCGCATGGCTTTGTTGTCAAAGAATAAGGTCAAGTTCATTGATGGATTTCTTTCTCCACCATTATCAACCGATCCTACTTTCTCTGCCAGGGAACGCTGTAATAATCTTGTTCAAGGATGGATTACTAATTCTCTCATTCCTTCCATCACTAAAAGCATCTTCTGGCTTGATTGTGCTGCTGATATTTGGGTTGATCTTCACTTGTGATACTCTCAATCGGACATTTTTCGTATCGCTAAGCTCCAAGAAGAGATTTATAGCCTAAAGCAAGGTAATCTTAGTATGAGTTACTACTACACCAAACTTGAAATTCTTTAGGATGAGCTTTCAAATATCCGCTTGTTGAAACCCTGTGATTGTGGTTTGATTACCAATAAGGCTCGACATCGTGATGAAGATCACGTCATCTGCTTTCTTAAGGGTCTCAATGAATAATATGCTTTAGTAAAGTCTCAAATCATGCTTCTCAATCCCCTACCGTCCATTAATCGTGTTTTTTCTCTTGTCTTGCAACAAGAACACAAAATGTATCCTTCCTTTGAAGCTATAGTTATGTTTACCAAGGGTTCGCGACCTCAGGCTCATCCTCCCAATTCGAAGCTTGTGACTAATAAATTTTGCACCTATTGTCAAAAACCACAACACACCGAAGACACATGCTAGAGGAAGCTTGGATTTCCATTGGGATTCAAATTTCGCAACTTTGATTCTTCCCCTTTGGTGAATCAACTTTCAATTCAGCTCCTGATCTTGTCACTAGAATGTTTCTGCACCAATCATCTCTCCATCTTCATCCTCTTTAGCTTTAGTTCTTCCTCAGCTCATGGCTAATCAATACCAACGTCTTCTTGCTTTGTTGACTCTTTATTCTTCCACTTCCTCTACCACAAATGTGGTGAACCAATTGTCTACTTCTACCTCATCTCCAATTCCAGGTAAATATTTCTCATGCCTATCTCGCGCATTCATTTCTTGGATCATGGATTCGGGAGCAACATACCATGTTTGTTGTTCTTTAGCTCTCTTTCCTTCGTACCCTGTCATTAACTCAATCTCTATTAGTTTACCTACAAGAGCTAGTGCCATTGCTCATTTCTGGTTATGTTGTTGTGTCTCCCAATTTTGTTATTCATAATGTTCTATATCTCCCCAATTTTGCCTTCAACATTATTTCTATCTACAAACTCACTTCTTCCATCAATTGTTATCTTACTTTTTGCTCTAATGCTTGTCAAATTCACTTACTCAATTCTTCAATGACGACTGGTACAGCTAAGGTTCATGAAGGGCTCTACATTCTCAATGTAGGTATACCAACTTCAAATTCCTCCCAAATACATGATGCCTATCGATCTGAATCATCATTTCCTCTCTGACATCTTTGGCTAGGATATGCTTCTGATTCTGTACTTTTTTTTTGAATAAAAGCTTACTTGATCCTACATGTAAACCTCAACATTTCCCTTGTGATACATGTCATTTTGCAAGCATTTATGTTTTCCTATAAGCACAAGCTCTACTAATAAAATTTTTGAGTTGCTGCACATTGATATTTGGGGACCCTTTTCTACTTCTTCCATACAAGGTCATTGCTATTTTTTAACCATAGTTGATGATTTTTCTTGGTATACTTGGTTAATTCTCATGCATGCAAAATTTGAAACCATAATTCACCTTCAAAATTTCATCATTCTTATTGAAAATCAATTTTCATCTTTTGTTAAATCCATATGCACAGATAATGGTCCAAAATTTAATATGCCCCAATTTTATGCATCTAAAGGCATTATTCACCAAAAATCATGTGTTGAGACTCCTTAACAAAATGGTTTGGTAGAATGAAAACAGTAACACATTCTTAATGTCTCTAGAGCTCTTTTCTTTCAATCTCATGTTCCTATTATTTACTGTTCCTTTATGGTTTCTCATGCTGCATACATCATCAATCGAATTCCTTCTCCAACTATCAATAATCAAACCCCTTTTGAAAAATTATTTGCAAAATTTCCTTCTTATGACAACTTAAAGGTTTTTAGATCATTGGGTTTTGCTCACTGTTTGTGAAACCGGACCGGAAACCGCCGGACCGTCGCCAAAACCGGTCCAGTTTACAGTGAAAACCAAGGTCACAAGTGACCCAGGTTGGATCGGTCAACTCGGTCGAGTTGGTGGGTCGACTTAGGGCGGAACATTTTTTTTGTTTTCCATAGGCCATGAAATAACTTCGTTCAGTTTTTTTTATAATATCGGCCTGTTGACTCAACAGAAGGGAAAGGAATTAAATTTGAAAAATGAAAAAGTGAAATGTAAAGCCAGAGACCCACAACCACAGTCGCGTGATGCTTTCCCTTAGTTTTCCATTTTCTCTTCCGTGGTTTTGCCATGGTCTGAAGCTCTCTCATCTCTGTCATTGAGAAACGCCCGTCATTAGCTCCATTCTGGTCTTTTCTATGCTGAGAAATGTGTTTTTTGTTTCGGCGTGCTCATTGCAATTAAAGGTTGAAAGTTGAAGCTTTTGGGTCACTGACGCTGTGGAAGACTGAAGCAGATGAGGTAGCTTTGGGTGATTCCTCTTTATTGTATTGTGAAAATCTCTTCCATACTAACATTATTGTTGGATTTCAATTATTCATTCATTTGTTCATCTGATCGACTCCAGCATTCTGTTTTTTTTCGTTAAATGATCTAGTTGGGTTGATTCATTTGGGTTTGATTCGTACGGTTCTGCACGCAATATTAATCTTCTCCCTAATTTCTTGAAAGGCATAAGCTTTTGATTCTTTTGAATGGTGCAGTGCAGAAGCAATGTTTTAGGTCTTTCACTCACAACTCACAAAGCTTTAACCTTTGAGTGAGACTAAGCCATGGTTGCTAAAGACTGAAGCTCTATCTTTTCCTTGGAATTTTTGGTTTGGCTTCTGGAATCCTTCAAGTTTGTATTTGATTATTTGTATTTTGTCATTGTGACTATTAATTAGTGTACGAGCTTTCTGGAATAATTCTGATGTTGCTATGTTTTTTATCACTTTCTAGACGTTTGATATTCATTTATGTTGCTATGTTGTATTTGATTGGATTTGGTATACAATAATATAAACTATTTCTCGATTGGTATACAATGAATAGGATACAATACTGATATTGATTAATTAGTATTCAAGACTTCCAAAATCATTCTCATGTTGCTTTGTTTTTTTCCTTTATGAACGTTTGATTATTCACTATTTGATTGATGATATGGTATGTTTTTTCCTTTCTGGAAGTTTGATTATTTGATTAATGTTACTTTGTTATATTCTATTTGGTTAATGATATTGAATACTGAACACTGATTTGTTATAAAATGAAAATATGAACTTCATGGCATTTTGGGAGACACTAGCATATTTGACTCATTGTGTGGCTTTAATGCCTAATTCTTTCATTAGGTTAACTGGATAAGTACATGGAGGGAAATAATGAGGGTACCCAAAATACTACCAGCCCCAATCCTGAGTCTACTAATGCTCCTCCTCCCAACAA
>JBAGKO010000008.1:12329886-12346433 GCA_037177275.1 Acacia concinna
AGCTTTACATAGAGTTGTCAATGGCTTTACATAGAGTTGTCAATGGCTTTACATAGAGTTCTCAATGACTTTACATGGGGTTATCAATGGCTTTACATTGAGTTGTTAATGACTTTACATGGAGTTATTAATAGTTTACACTGAGTTGTTAATGGCTTCCCTTTACATTGAGTTGTTAATGGCTTTACATTGAGTTGTTAATGGCTTTACATTGAGTTATCAATGAATTTACATGGAGTTGTCATTAACAACTACATATAAGGCCATTGATAACTTGAGAGAGAGAGAGAAAGAGTCTAACGCGACTGACGTGCATTAGACGTCATATCAGAGGGGGAGAGAGAGAGAAAATATATTTTATTAAGGAAATTAATTGCAAAAAAGTCATACGGGACCTTTTTGCAAATATGCAATTTCACGGAACCATGTTGTCGTATATTTTGTTGATCGAGATTAAAACGCAATTTTTCCATAAAATAAATAATTTAGCTATTCAAGTTTGCTTCTTTTCTTAAACTCTCTTCATAAATATTGTTCTGCTAAACTAGATCTTTTCAATAGTGATATTATTGTGGTAATTAGAGCAAACATTCAGATTTAAGTTTAAAGTAAGTATGAGTTTTGACAATAGATTACCAAACAAGTTTAGGAGTAAATTAATAGTTAAATTTTATCTGTTTAAATTTGACAATTGATTGATGTGAGGATTTAAAATTGATATTTTAATTAAAATATTTATCATTTGTTTTGTATAGGATATTTGTACTGATTAAATTTAAATTAAATAATTAATATAGGTTGTTTGAGTTATTGTTAAATTTTAAATGGTTTAAAATGTTGATTAAATTGAGGATATATATGTGATTTGACAATATTTAAGTTTGAAAACCTAAGTTGTAAAATTGGAGATTTTGTTAAATTGGATGAATTTGTGCCTATTGTAGGGGTAGACGTAAGGATGGATCTTGTATTAAATATGTGAACAATGTCAACTGTATTTGAGGATTTTGTAAGTGTAAATTATTCCAAGTATCTTGTAAATTATTTTGTAAGTGTAAATTATTCCAAGTGGTATCTTAGTGATTAACTTGATTTTTTTTTTCATTAATGGGAGTATGTTTTGGGAAAATGACATTTAAATACCTTTTGAAATTGCAAAACTCAAAAAAGTCTGTTAATATTTCAAAAAGATATTAAAATACCATAGACCAAATTGAGTTTTTCAAATTGGCTGATGTGAATAGTGATCAGCACAGACTTGCGAATCCC
The DNA here is from genome assembly GCA_037177275.1 of Acacia concinna. Taxonomy (NCBI): domain Eukaryota; kingdom Viridiplantae; phylum Streptophyta; class Magnoliopsida; order Fabales; family Fabaceae; genus Acacia; species Acacia concinna. The sequence goes on from JBAGKO010000008.1 coordinate 12,331,156, forward strand.
ATTACAAGACTTACGAATCTCATTATGCGACTTACGAATTTCTACTACTATTCACATCAATAGTAGATATCAATATCTCTTCTATTACTATGTATCAGTCACTGTTTGTCTTAGATGAACAATGCTAGCAGAGGGGGAGAGAGAGATAGTGATCAGCACAGAATTGTGAATCCCATTACAGGACTTGCAAATCCCATTATGAGTCTTGCGAAATCCTGCTATTGTTTACATCAATCAATTTGAAAAACCCAATTTAATCCATGATACCTTAGTATCTTTTTAAAATGTTAATTTTTTTTTTTGGGTTTTACAATTTCAAAAAGTATTTAATTGATATTTTCCTGAATGTTTTTGTTTCCTTTTCATCATTTTCTCACTCAATCATATGAGACGTTGATATATGCATAAGTTTTGTAGTATAGAGCTAATCGCCTAATCTATGTATTCTATCAATGGCAGTGCATACTAATTTCATGTATGATGTATGACTGACATGCGCATGGTAACTGAGTGCAGATAACATGAATCAAGAAATACCTAGCTATACAAAACTAAAGAAATCTAGAAGAAGCATCATTGAGCATATCGCTACTTAAAAAAAAGAAGGAAAAAAAAACTTTATTAGACAGGTTAAAAACAGCGTTTTAACTGCATTTGGTATAGGTTTAGAATCGAGCGTTAAAAAAGTCAGGCATTTTTTAGATCAGATAGACTACTGGTCTAGAAAATGAAATTAAAAATTAAAAATCAGGAGAAAAAAAAAATCAAATCTCAAAATACAGATCAAGTTATCATAAAATCACAAAAGAGAAGGTATGATTTTAGAGAAAAAGATAAATAAATACCCCATAAATATAGAAAACTTTGAAAGATGACTCAAATTTGGTAAATGACAAATGAAAGGCAGAAAATTAGTCAGTTTTAGTCATTCGCTGTTGAATTTTAGTCATTATCCATTGAGTTTTAGTCATTATCTACTTAGTTTTAGTCATTATCTGTTGTTAGTTTTAATAATTATTTGTTGAGTTTTAGTTAGAACCCCTCATTTGTCATTTACTATATTTAAGTCATCTTTCAGGGTTTTCATGTTTAGAAGGTATTTATTTATCTTTTTCCCATGATTTTAAGAGATCTCATAATAAAATTCATATCTCATAAATAGAAGAAGATAAACTTAAACAAATTTTAGGGAAAAAAAAGCATACTATCTCAAGTTTTAAATATAAGACCTAGTTGACCTTTTTAAAAAATATTAAAAAAAATAATTAAATTACTTTATAGTATTTGAATTTATTATTTTTCTTCAAATGATTTTGTCTACCTAATAAACTTATTATATAATATAATGATTTACTATATATGATATGATTAAGTAATTTATTTATCTTTCTTTGTCTCTCTAAAAAAGTGACATGGATCTTAGCATTAGAACTGGAGATAGTGTATAATAAAATTGTAACAAATTAAACAATCTAACAATAAGAAATAGTAGAAGAGTAGAAAATATCATATACAAATAGACAATTATATTTTCAAGTTTTCTAGAAACGGTCTTTAATTCATAGTAGTTTAAACCACAAGAATATATTCTAGGAAATTAAACAAAAATGTGGAATATAATTGGATGCTTTATCTTGGAACAAATCTGACAACAGCGAAAACATGCATAGATTTGGGCAACAGCACGAGAAGAACTTGAGATAGCGCCATATGATATAATGAGCACAGATTTGAGAATTGATTTACATGTGATGAGTATAGATGTGGAAGACAACGAGCACGAAGAAGCTAACAAACACAAAGCAGGAGACAACGAGCAAGAAGAAGCTAACAAACACAAAGAAAGAGACAACCACTGAGAAGACAAAATGGCATGATGAGACGAGCACATGGAAGAAAATTAGTGTTGAGGAAGCTGTCGAATGAAGCTTTTGAAGTTATTGCTCTTAGAGTTTGTTTGGCACGAGGGATTTGGAGGAGAGGGGGAAGGAAGGGGAAATTTTTATAAGTGGAATTTTTAAAAATTAAAGAAGTGGGGTTAAAAGTTTTAAATTATTTTTTATACTCTTTTATGTTATATTTTCTCTTTATCAAAAATTTATAATCCCACTTTTTCAATTTTCTTAAATTCAACTTATAAAATTTTTATTTTCCCTCCCCTCCTCTCCCCTTTCCTCATACCAAACAGCACCTAAAGTTGTTGAGAAGGAGATCACAAATGTGGTCTTGTATGAGACAATGAAGGGGAGAGCGTCAAAAAAATTGTGAATGAAAATGAGAAGAAATCAAGATAGTGAAAAATGGTTTAAGAGAAGCTACTCAATAAAAGGAAAAAGTACAAATTTTGTAATGGACTATTTTGCTATGAGCACCTAACATAATTATCTTTTTCTAAATCCAAAAGTAGGCATAACATTTTTTTAAGGTAGCATAAATAGCAACCCCCTTAACGGTGTTACTTTTTGCATTGTGTGTTTCTAGATATTTTCACTCTTTATTATTTTTTAATACTCCCTCTAATTCTAATTATAAGGACCCATTGACTTTTTTAGAGAATTTTAAGAAAATTCTAAAAAAGCTAATTACATTACTTGAAGACATTAAAATTTATCATTTTTCTTTAAATTATGTTGTTTGACTTATGAACTAATATATAATGTAATAAAACATAATATATGATATAATTAAATAATGTAATTAATTTATAGAATTCTTCAAAAAAATAAACAAACCTTTATAATTAAAACCGAATGGAGTATATTTTTAGACATGTGTGCCTTTTTATTCTCTCCCCTCCCCACAATTATCTTTTGATACTATGGGTCCTACCTTTCCCCCTCTCTCCCCCTCCCTAAAGTTTTGTCAATGAAAGGACAATAATACTCTTACCATATTTTTCCATAACATCAATTATAAGACAAATAAAAATATTTACAAAACAAAGAGATTCAAAAAAATAAAAAAGGAGGTCACAAGAACATTTTGGTCATTCACAAAAGAAATAAGAGAATTCACATGACACAAAAGGATTTAAAAGAATTTAGAGAGTTAAAAAATTTTAATTATTCACAAAAAAATAAAAAAATTTACAAGACAAATATAGACATTTACAAGATAAATAATTGTGAACAAAATAAAAAATTGCTTCAATGGGGTTTAAGTGATATTTCTCCATTAAAAATGCTCTTTTTTTAAAAAAATTATATTAAATTATAGAGAGTGAAAATACTATTGGCACTCATAGTCCAAAAAGTGACCAAATTAACTAAGGTTAAAGCCGTTGTTATATATGTTACCTAAAAACAATATTTATGTATAATTTTAACCCAATAAACAATAATTGTAATGGATGCTAATGAAAAAATAATTTATTGTTCAATTTGCACATTCACCCATAATTAAATTCAGAGATTTTTAATCTTTAACAGCTATAGTAATTTATGACAATTCAATGTGATTAATGGAAGATAAAACCAAATAATTAAAAGATAAAAATGATCCAATGTTCATTTATAAACACACACACACCCAAATTAGCATAAAGAATTGAGGACTGGACATCCCACAGCAACATCCAAAATATGTTTACAAATTAGATATTGGTGTACGTGTCCCGACTATCAACATCTATAAGAATAAGAGTAAAGAAATATGGAAAATTTGAGGAATACATAGTTTTTTTTAAAAAAAAAAATTTCTATCAGACATGTATATAATAAAGCATGATAAAACATGACAAATAATTTCTAGATAAATTCTGTAGCATTATATTTTTAGCATCATAATTCGTTTTAACTCTGTACGCCTGAATATCTATATAAACCAATATGCATTCCGAATTCGCGTGCCAATATAAAGTTCCCCCATCATAGATAATATTAATATGGCACTTTGTTTTCACACATTCACATTAAAAGTCAGACAATAAGTTAGGGTAGAACTTTAAACACATAAAGCAAGAGGGAGAATACCCAACATGAATATATATATATAATTTAATAACTTGAAGACGACAATTATCAATTATCAATTTTAAAAGTGAAAAATACCCATATGTTTTTTAAGAGTGCTGATAGCCCACCATGATCAAACCTCATGTGAGGAAGTGCCTATATCATATTAATCTTACATTCATCTTCTTTCTCTTTACTATAATTACATTACTTATAAATATTTTTAATATTTTTTAAAAAGAATTTACCTTCTTCTCGAGATCTCCATCGCCTCCTCCAATGAATTCTTCACTGCCCCCTCCATCACTACCACCCTTATTCTTCTTTTTGTCAATGCAAAAATAAAAAATGGGACTGGGCAATGAACAAGTTGCGGTACTAGTTCAAGGTTCAATTGTTCAATGAAGGTCAAGCTGGCCATATTAAAATATGATAATTTAATTTATAGTAATAAAATAACACTATATATAGACATAAAAATTAAAGAAACATATGACAACAAACAAATTTAAATGATGATAATAATAAAATAAGTGGCAATATATTAATATATATATATATTTAAACTTATATATAAATAAAATAGAAATCTTTTAAGAAATTGCTTATAATATGTTAGTATCATTTATAATTCCTATAATTATGATCATCCTTTTCCAACGACTAAAGCAAATTCTTTTGTTTTTTAAGCTCAAACCTGTTTTGACTAGTTTTTACTAGTTCTATTCTTCCCCAATTTATTACTTGTTTTAGACTGGTCAAGGGGTTGGTTCACTAGTTTTTTGGTTGAACTGGTTGGTCTGAACTGGATTTTTGTTAAGTGTTTTTTTTTTGTATTGGTTAGATGCAAGTAAACGCTAATGTGGTTAGATTAAGAGGAAAAAGTTAGTTGGCAATAAAAGAGAAGGAAAATTTTGAGTAATATTCTCCCTCCAATCCTAAATATAATATTTAACTTACTTTTTCTTTAGAGACTAATAAAGAAAAATAAGTTACTTAATTAAATAATATGTAGTGTATCATTACATTATATATCCATTTATAAGTTAGATAAAATAGTTTAAAGAAAATTGATAAATTTGAATATTGTAAAGTAATGTAATTAATTTTTTTAAAAAATAAAATAGATCTTATATTTAGAATTAGAGATAAATATTATGTATGGTTTTTAATTAGGGAGAATTCCAAAAAAAAAAAGACATTAGAAAGAGGGAAAAAACAATTTAGTACAGCAAAATCAGAAAATTCCAAATCAATCTGTTTTGTACTTTTTTTAGGTAATTACGAAAATGTCACTAAATTTTTCACAACACCGGTTTTATAATTCACAACACTAGGTACTACGTATTTACAACTCACAGTGTAAATACATAGTACTTGGTATTATTAATTTGGATACCCGTATTATGAGTTACGAAACTGGTGTTATGAAAAATTCAATGGCATTTTTGTAAATACCCAAAAAATATAAAACAGACTAATTTGAGTTTTTCAAATTTCACTATACTGAATTGTCTTTTCCCTATTTCACTTGTCTTTTTTTAGAATTTTCCCTTTTAATTAATACCTTATTTGTTAAAATTTTTGTAATACTTGAGTATGAGTGTTTTTGTCCATTTTATCCCTCCTCGGTCATGTCACCTACTTGTATTATGAATTGACAACGTGGGTCCTACTCGTCAGTGTGTCCACGTCCTCATCAACCGAAAAACCACCCCATTAAGTTTCCTCGAAGTCGCATAGCTTGACCTGGAACCTCGTTTCAACCTTATCGTGCTTTCCGAGTAATTCATTTCTTTTCCTCCTCCTCCTTCTCTTCTTCAATCTAGATCGGAAATTTTCAAATCTTGTGCTTTGATTTTTCATAGCTTGTGCTTTTTTTAAGGCATCCTTTTGATAAACATTTCGCTGCTGGATTTTGTCTCTTTTCTTAATCAGCGTGATATTGTTCTTGGATTTGTGTATTGCTGCATGCACAGTTTTTGGCCTTTTTTTTTTTGAAGTATTTACTGATCTGACAGTCTATTTTGATTGTGCAATCAGTTAGTTTTGGATCCGATAGACTTTTTCATTGGATGCTCCTGGATTTATAGTTGTTGACTTGTTGTACATGACTTGCGCTCTGTATGTTTAATTTGCCTTTGATTCTTCATTGTAGTGATTTTCTGATATTGCAGCTTTGGTTGTTGAATATTAATCTATTTCATATATGGTATTGAAGAGTTGCTTTGGTTGTTGAATTACAATATTCACCTCAGAAAGAAGGGTTGTATCTTTTGACAAGCTTCAGAATCATGCCTGTTTCAGGACACGAAGAGGTTTTTATTTTCTTTCTGATTTGCAGCTAACTAGGATTATCGAACTGTACCCTTTTCTTCTTTGATATTGATTACTTGATCTGCTATTGACAGAATGAGGTTAAAACGTGTGCTGGGCAGTTTAGTGGTTCAATTTCAGGTGTGCCTATCAAGAAAAGGAGGTTCTCTTTGTGTCATTCGTTTTTTTCTTTGTCTAGAGAACAATGTTCAGACACTGAAGAAACTGGATCACTAAGGAAAGAACATTCTAGCAATCCACTAGGATCGACTCTGACTCTATTAAACACTGGTATTGCGGATGCACCAATCAAGAAAAGAAGGTTTCCTTTAATTGAAGCTTCTTCATCTTCGTTGGAAGAAGCTTCTTCACTACCAAAAGAAAACTTTGCATCTCATGAGGAAGATTCAAGCACATCATTAGTTTCAACTCTTCCTGCCAGTTGTACTGGCACATTTGAAGAAAGGGAGATAAGTTCTGATCTTACAAATGCTAGTTTTGTCCAAAGCAAGTCTAGTCTCCTTTGCCTCAAACTTGAGGAACCAGATCTTGTGACTCAATCAAGTATTTTGGATATTGTGGGCTGCAAAGAGAAGTCAATTACTAGTGAAAAATATGAAGAAATACTGGGAAAGAAAAATTCTGAACTCTTGTTGGCTGCTAAACAAAATCTTTCACTTAACATAGGAGTAGAGATTAGCAATCAAAATGTTCAAGAGAACTGTAGGCAAGAGAGTCATGCAATTCTAGAGAGTACTAATTTATCTTTAGGATCTAAGGAACACTTATTTCCAGCTGTAGCAAGCCCTGATGTTGATAATAGTTCTGAGAACACTGAAAAATCAGAGTCTCTTTCATTGAAATTATCTCTGAGCATGGAAGTTGGTAGTTCAAAGAGTCAAAATGATGATGCTAAAGCTAATAGGGAAAATTGGGATCTGAATACTACAATGGATGCATGGAAAGAACCTCGGAAGGATGCTACTTCAGGTAAAACATCTATTTATGGGTTGCAGATTATTGATAATGCTCTTATGAAAAAACATGTTATGTGTTCAGCTGGAATGGAACCTACTGACAGTACTGAGGAGAGTCGAGATGAAGAATTCACATTTTCATCCAGTATGTGCGAGCAACAGCATAAAAACGTGGACCCTTGTAATCTCTATTTAGCTTCAGGTCTTCCAAAACACTCTGGAGAATCTTCTAGGTCTTTTAATCAAAATTATGGCTGTGCTATTCCTACTTTGAACTCATCAAATGTACAACCATCTTCTGGTGATGTGAACATAGCTAGTATTATGACCGTAAAATCTGAACTGTTAGATGAGAACCAAAAACATGACTTAAATAAGGTTAAACCTATTCCTGTAGGAACATTAGATGGGGTCTTTGTCCAACATATAGTGGTGCATTCCAATGTTGATTCTATCAAGTCTTCAGAAGCAAGCAATGTGAAGGTTCACAACCTTGAATTCATTGAATCTCAACCAGGTCATGTTAATAATCAGGAAATATCCAAAACAACAGAGAGTATATCAGATCAAATAAGTAAAGAGTTGCCAGAGGTATATGATAATTGTTCTTCCTTAGAAAAGCCAGTGACGTTGGAATCAGTTCCAACTTCTACAGGGGCAGCTCTTCCTGCGAAAGCCATATGCTCAGCGGAGTTGAGTGCTAGTGTAGGTATTCTAAGCCATCTAGAAAATCTTGCTTGTATAGTGGGAGGCAGTGTTGATGAAAAAGCATCCCTAAGAGATTGTTCATGTGACAAGCAGGTTTCTCCAGAAACAGATGCCATAGCTATGGCTGATAATGCAAAATCAAGTGGTCTTGGCAAAAAGGATTCTGTAACTAATGAAGAAAACACAGATGATGCAGAGAGACTCAAGAATGAGGTCCCATCAGATCCACATGGCAGGGGTAAAGATGGTGCAAGCGATGATGACAAGATAACTTTATCAACTGATACACTAGAGTATGATTCTTATGGTTATGATTATGATTATGATTCAGATCCCATGGATATAGAACAATATGATGAAGAGGATTGTGATTATGAAGATGGTGAGGTTCGAGAATCTGTAAAGCACTCCGTAGCAAAAGACTCCATTTGTGAGGTAAGGGAAGTACGTGGTGTTGTTTCTAGCAACTATGGCAGCAAACGGATTGAGAAAGACGTCTTAAGTGATCATTGTCCCATAGCATCTCATCTTGAAGGAAATGACAAGAGAGATTTTAATCACGATGAAATAAATCAGGTCAACGATGGTATAGACACTAAATTTAATGATAAATCTGATAATGTAACTGACAAAACAATGCATCTACAAGAGTCATTGGAAGCTGAAAAGCCCATTGATGACTCACAAGTGAGACTGTGTCATCTTTCTGAGAGGCAGACAACCTTTAATGCCACAGAGACTGAATTATCATCTGACCAGGGCAACATTGAAAGGAATGAAGTAGATGCTGCTCAGTGTGCTGATGAGGTTGTTACTAACCTGGACATAGTTAGAAACACTGACTCAGAAATTCCAAAGATGGAAATATCTGTAAACACTGATGATGCAAACAAGGAAGCTAGTAACGGTGGCAATCAAGGACGACTTATAAATTTGCCCCGTGCTTCTAGATCACTATTCCCTAATAAATCTAGGACCATGCCAAGCAGGGGACTGCCATCACAAATGGGAAGAGATGTGTTGCCTGGAAAGTTCCATCATGACAAATTACATGGACGAAGGTATCTGCTTATATCTTAAACACTTTCTCCCATGTATACTGATATCATAATCATTTTCTAACACATTTGCCTTCATGTTTTAATTTTTAGAGATGATTTTAATGTTGATGGTCCATGCAGATTTTCAAGAGAAAGGTATCAAGATATTTCACCTAGAAACTCAAGATTAAATTATGTGCGTGGTCGCGGGAGGATTAATAGTCGGACAAATCCGCATGGGAGTGAGTTGGAATCTGCTTGTGAATTTTCTGGTGAATTTTATAATGATCCAAGACAGTTTCGTGGCTATAGGCATAAATTTGTATCTGTTGTTCATGATGCTGATCCAGAGTACAATGATGTTGTTGCACATGATGGTTCTTTTGTTGGTACTAATCAGTTAGGCAGGATGCCCTTGAATAATGAGGGGCCAGTTGGTCGCCATATCACTTTGAGGAGACAGTCCCCAGGTGGGAGAGAGAACATGCAAATGAGGCATAGAATTCCTAGAAATATGAGCCCAAGTAGATTTGTTGAAGATGGTGATTATGACTTTGTTAGTATGAGGCATGAGGAGAAGTTTAGTAGAGGTTATCCTCTGGAGCCTCTGGGCCCTATGATTATTCATTCTCAACCATTTGAAAGAGTAGATGGTCGATTTACACGGGGAGGTAGGAACTTCATTCAAAGAAGGGGTCCCCAACGAATTCGTTCAAAGTCTCCAATCAGATGTAGGAGTCGCTCTCCTGGTCTGTGGTTATCTCATAGAAGATCTCCTAGAAGATCCCCTAATGCGTTTTTTGGACATCCAGAATTGGCCAATCAACGGCCAATATATAGGAATGACAAAATGAGATCTCCTAATCGCCCAGTTTTTCATGGGGAGAGAGTGGTCAGGAGGCATGTCTCTCCTTCATATATGTCTCGTCCTTCTAATGAGATGAGGGATATTGGTTCTAGCCGCAGCCGGGGCCGCGGCAAAGGTCGTGGTCATCCCAGGTCTTTTGTGTCCAATGGGAATCTGTATGGTCGAGTTATGTTTAGGAACAGATTTGATGCTGCAAATCACCAAGACAGGGAAGATGATGAATACTTTGAAGGCCCTATGCATTCTGGCCAGTTACTTGGTGGTGAAGGAAATGGTGATGAGAGGAGGACGTTTAACGAGAGACGTGGACCAGATAGATCTTTTAGGCCTCCTTATAATGGTGTTGATGAGAATTTTCATCTTGATTCAGAGGATGGTTCTAGACAGTATAGATATTGTACAGAAGATTCAAAATTCCAAGAAAGAAGCAATTTGAGAGAAAGGGATTTCGATAGGCGTATCAAGAGCAGGCCAGCAAATGTGCCCCCTAGAAGAACAAGAAATACTGATGAACAGGAATCAAATTACAGGGACAGTGGACAGGTTTGGAGTGATGATGGCTTTGAAGATATTTGAAAAATGAAGAGAAAAAGATTTTTATGACCCAAAGTAGAACGTATGCTACAGGATAATCTGATTTGTGCTGAAAAATTTGCATCAAGTTTATGTCAATATAGATTTATAGAATTTTCTTTGTTGTTTCCAGACTTGTGGATGCCTAGCTATTTCAAGTGGAACGTTAGAGTAGCCTCCAGATCAGACAAAATGATAGTTGCAAAATGCATAAAACTGCAGTTTTAATGATAGACATTGGGAAAAAGTGGAAATTGAAGGTGAACTAAATGTGTTTTGGAGGCTGCAATAATATGTTTTACGGAAGCACAAGCTAATGCCAAGGCATTTGGGATATGATTTTTGCGGAAGATGTCTCTTAAGATTATACACTCAAGAGGACTCATCATATTCACATCATCTTTGTAATTGTGGGCGCTCTTGGGTGGAACCACCCAAGAAAGTAGACTGGGATTTAGTAGGTACAAACAGCAAGCTCACAAGAGGATTCTTTAGTGTGAAGACTGAAACCAGTTATTATATATTTTCTCTGGGATTTAATATAAATCAATTTTTAGAAAGAATGGGCGATTTTTATTATAAGTCCCTAAAAGTTAAGTATTAATACTATTAATTTTTTTTTAAAAAAATATTGCCTCTATTTATGTGAATTTTTTTAAAAGTTTTATAAGATGCAATTCATGGCTTTGAATGAGTAGATTTGAAAATTTTCTATTTTTAAATAAATCTAATGGCTTTGTTACTTCGACGAAATATTTAGATACGTCTGGGGCAGTCAAAATAGTTTTTTGTGCTCCATTTAAGTTTTTTTTTTTGTATATAAAAAAAAAAAAGGAACCCACATCTTTCTATTTATAAGAGGTGTGGTTGCCGGCCAGGACCAGGTTTCCTGCTAAGCATATGATGATTTTTTAAATAAACATCATTTATTAAACATATAATAGTTAATAGAGTATGTTTATTTTAGATTCTATACCCATTAAAATAATTTAAATATATATATACACACACATTAAAAAAATCATATCTTAACCGTCTTGATCAAATCTGACAGCCCAAATTTGCCTAGAGAAAATGGCCCTTAGGTCCCAAAGACCAAACTTATTTATAAAAAAGTCTCTAGAGATTTGTGCCTTACCACTTGGTTATTATGTTCAAATGGTAAATTACCCTGATGCCCCTGTACCTTTTTACAGAGGAGAGAGAGAGAAAAATATTAAAAAAAGTGCGGGTATTGTTCACAAGCCATGGAGGTTTTAACAACTACGTCAACACGTTTTAACAACTGCTCAGGTGGGGGTACTGTTCACTCCACCATAAAAATTATAATAACTTCGTCAGCACGTTTTGACAACTGCAAAAACACGTTTTGACAACTTATCAGGTGGGAGTACTTTCACTCCGCCATAAAAATTGTAACAACTCCATCAGGATGTTTTGACAACTGCGTAAACACATTTTGACAACTTCTCAAGCAGGAGTACTGTTCACTCCGCCACAAAAATTGTAACAATTTTGTAAGCATGTTTTGACAACTTCGTAAGCACGTTTTCACAACTTCTCAGACGGGGGTACTATTCACTCCACCATAAAATTGTAACAACTTCGTCAGCACATTTTGACAACTCTGTAAGCACGTTTTGACAACTTCTCATGCGGGGTTACTGTTCACTCAGCCAAAGAAATTGTAACAACTTATTAAGCCGTAATTACAAGTTGTCAAAACGTGCTCATGAAGTTGTTATCACGGCCTGATAAGTTGTTACGATTTCTATGACGGAGTGAAAAGTACCCCGCCTGAGAAGTTGTCAAAACGTGCTTACGCAGTTGTCAAAATATGCTGACGAAGTTGTTATAATTTTTATGGCGGAGTGAACAGTACTCCCCGCCTGACCAGTTGTCAAAACATGCTTATAAAGTTGTCAAAATGTGCTGACGAAGTTGTTACAATTTTATGGTGGTGTGAACAGTACCCCCGCCTGAGCAGTTGTTAAAACATGCTTACAGAGTTGTTAAAACGTGCTGATGCAGTTGTTAAAACCTCTATGGTTTGTGAACAGTACTCGCACGTTTTTTTAATATTTTCCTTTCTCTCTCCCCTGCAAAAAGGTACAGGGGCATCAGGGTAATTTGTCATTTTGAACATAATAACCAAAAGTCCTAGGGACCTCTTGGTAAGACACAAACCTCTAAGGACTTTTTTTATAAATAAGTTTCACCTATAGGCCATTTTCCCATTTGCCTATGCTCCATATAAGTTGAAGGAAAACGAGGTGGGTTGCAAGCTGGTCAGGTCAACCCAAGCCTAGCCCATAATTTTTAAAACAATTGAAATCTTGTCATTTCACGTCTTCTTAATGGGTATTTGAGCTAGAGACTTATTAAAAAGTTAAGAGTTAATACTTTCTTTAGTCCTCAAGTTTATTCTCATTTTGATTTTAATTTTTCAAATTTTAAATAATAAATTTTGGTTCCTTAAGATAAAATGGTCTAGGTTTTTATTAAGGTATCATACCAACATTTTAAACAAAATAAAATTTGAGAGACCAAAACCTATAATTTAAAACTTGAAAGACTAAAATTAAAATGATGATGAATTTGAGGATCACATATTATGTTAACCCTAAAGTTAACAACAGCAACAAAATTCTAAAATTAATCTGCAGGGTGTTGGTCCTTTGTTGAAAAAAGAAATTGACTAAAAAGTCCTTAAATCAATCAAAAAGGAGAATCATGTACATGTTCCAAAGAGAAAAAAAATCATTCACTAGTTTAACATGTTAAAGGGGTCAAAGGATTTAAAGACAATTTAAAAAGAATTATTTGGGATAAAAAGATTTATAGTGTAGTTATTGGAACACAAAATATTTACTTAAAATGTGATTAATTATAGTAAAAGAAATTAGCAATATTAAAATATAGAAATAACCTAGTATAAAATCGGAACAACTAGTTGGGTAACACAAAACTGGTGACCCGGTCACTTGTCCAATCCCGTTGAGTTGAGAAAAGAAGGAAAAGTAACTAGGTATAACTTAGTTCGAATTGACTTAACTCAGGGTTAACCTATTTAATTAAGGGTTGACCCGATGTCACTTTTTAAATTAATAAAAATTGCTCAAAAATTGCATGACATACAAGAACTTTAAGAAGAAAAATGTTTACAAAGAAAAAGTGGGAAAACAAAGAGAGGAGAGGAGTAAGAGAAGAAAAATAGAAAAGGAAATAAAAATATATTTTGATAATATAGAAAATAGGCCTATTCTTATGTACTTTTTATAAGATTCATATTTTCTAATTGGTTTGATCCATTTATGTTGATTATAGGCAAATATATTAGTGTAGCATATACTATATATAAGTTATTAGTAGTTACTTTTATACATTTTATTTTAAATATATCTTTTAATTTTCACTTATTTGAGCATGAGTTGATGCTTAGACTAATCTATTAATCCTTGAATTAATGTCTTGACCGGTTCATAGACTAGTATGGTTTTTAATACCTTGAGAAATAATAGTGCATTATTATTATTGTTCATTAAAAACTAATTAAGCAATTAGAGTGTGTGTGTGTGAATAATATAAAATAAAAGAAAAAGAAACAAGGGAGAGGGAAAGGAGAATCTGTTTAAAAACAAAAAAAAAAAAAAAGGAAAAAAAAGGGGAAAGAAAGAAAAGAAGAGTGATGTCGTGCCCATCACATCAATTGGTTGGGAGACAGTAGTGGGTAGCCAAATCGGAGAATAGAGGAAGCAAAGGTCGTGTTTGGCTGCGATCAGCTTTTCTCTCTTGCGCCTAATGTTCCTGGCGCCTCCCTGTGTTTAGGGAGAAAAACAAAGGAGGTTGTTATCTTTTGTTTTTTCTTTTTTAAAAACATATTTAACATCTAAAGTAATTTTTTAGTGACACTGAATATCATAAAATAATTTTTTACGTGTCCTCAAGCATTTTTTAATAACACCCAATATCATAAAATGATTTTTTTAATAATCTGTAACAAAATATTTTTTCAATAGTCAGCATCTGATAAGCTGTATCTATAAGTATTTTTTTAGTAAATGTAGGTTTCTTAAATTGAGTTTCTCATTTATACATATTGTGTGTAAGTGAAGAAAATACTTCATAATATAGCTTTTCAGATACTGGTTACCATTGACAAAATATTTCATATTAGAGACTGTTTTATAATATCTTAAGTTTAGAATGTTAATTGCAAGTAGAAAAATATTTTACAATACCAGATACACAAAAATGTTTTTATGATACTAGGCGCCATTGGAAAAATACTTTAGAGTGCTAAATTTGTTTTTTTTTTAAAAAAAAAATCTCTCCAACCTTAAATATAAAATCCAATTATTTTTTAGAAAAATTAAGGAAGGTAATTAGTTATTTAACTATATCATAAGTTAGAAAAAATATTTTGGAGAAAAATAAAAAATTTAAATGTTTTAAAATAATGTAATTATGTATCTTAAAATTATCCAAGAAAAGTCAATTGGTTCTTATATATAGAATTAGAGGTGGTACTAATGTTTCACACAATCATATTATTTTTTAAAAACCATAAGAAATTAATAAGTTCTGTGAATTCCAAAATTTATTAAAATATAACCCACATCCCAAATATTGTCACAAACTGTGAAAAAAATTATTATGATATTGAGTGCTACTAAAAAAAATACTTGAGGACATACAAAAAATTATTTTATGATACTAGTACTACTAGAAAATTCCTTTAGAGTGCTAAATATGTTTTTAAAAAAACACAGAGAGAGAGAGAGAGAGAGAGAGAGAGAGAGAGAGAGAGAGAGAGAGAGAGAGAGAGAGAGAGAGAGAGAGA
>JBAGKO010000008.1:12346533-12368863 GCA_037177275.1 Acacia concinna
GTATCTTTTTTATACTCCATATCCATTGCAAACAAGATTTTCTTAGTCTTATACATCTAATTTAAAAGCACCATATCTTCTAGAAACATATCACACAACAACTCAAGCAATAACGTGAAATAGTTGTTGGTACAGCAGGGGACATAAAGATGTCTCCACATCACTCCACACGCTTTCAGGTATATGTGATTGTGAAATAAATGATTCTAACTCAACATCATGAATCATTCTCTACATTCTGTCATCAATAACTCCATCCATAGCTTCTTTCTGAAGTAGAAGTGGTTACTTTCTCACCATGCCATATCCACCTTATGTACCGAAGATTTATTCCATCACACAGTAGGTGATCCCTTATATCATCAACATCAAAACACATTTCATTTAAACATTTCACACTATGACAAAAATACATCCCCTTCTTGTCAGGTGCGTTCCTTTTTAGCAAATTCAATAAACTCTTTCACACATTTCTCATATTCCTCACTAGTTCTTAGAGCTTTCATCCAACTATGACCCATTCTAGTTTCTCCTATGACATTTTGATTAGCACTCAACTTTAGAATGGTCCAATTCAAACAAAACTCGTCCAAACAATTAAAGACAATTTCGTGTACTCATTTTCTTAAAAAAAATTCGGCAGCATTTCCCTTTACATGTAAGACATCCAAAATTTTAACAATAATCTAATTCAAATAATTAAAAACAATATATACCAACTTCATCAAGAAATTTTATCAAATCAAGACAATAGGATAACGTTAGAGAATTTATCAACTTTATTTATATACAAAAAAAATTCCTCTTAACTCTAAACATCTACAACAACAATTTTCTATTCTTGAATAATCACTTCAATCAATTTTTTTTGTACAATTATAATTTGGACATGTTCATTGAAAAAAAAAAAGAAATATGGGACCTGAAATTACCTCAACAACTAACTAAGGATAAGAGGGAAGGAATAGGGATGGAGCCAAGGCCCCAACAGGCGACTATGGTGTTGAAAGAGCTACGTCAATGGGCTTCAACAAAGGAGAAGAGATCCACAAGCACCAACCGAATGCAAGCGGTAGGATACAACCCATGAGCTAGCAGCTTTGACAGCGAAGAAGAGATATATGTTCACTGACAGAGTGCAAGCGACAAAGACACAACCTATGAACTAGCAACTTTGACAGCAGGTCTAACACTTTACCACTTCTCATTCGCTTGACCTTAGAGAGGAATGGTAACTGCTTGTACCATCTACTAACTAGTGCAATCAACCGGTTGAAACAATGTCTTAATGTCTTCGATCCACGTCTCTACCTTGATAGGATCAATATCACCATCAAATGTAAGAGGATGTCAGGCCAAATCCTTATACACATAAGAGATGGACCGAGGAGGTGGAACTAAAGGATGCTTTGGTGTATAATCACTTTAGCCCTCACATGGAGTGTTCTATGGTTTTTTTGGAGTTATTCACAGTATAATGGTCATAACCATTCTCCACGGGGTTTCTTCTACTGTCTTCTTTCCACTATCCTCCTTAAGCTTCTTAAGTAGCTCATCTATGACATCCACCACAGCCTCCTTTAATTCTTGCCTAAAAGTAGTTTTGTCAAGTAGAAGTTGTTGCTGTTGAGGCTAAGTATTTGGGAGTGGGGGCCTACGACTCCCTGAATCAATATGATGAGTTCGTCCTATCTCCTCCTCGCCTAAGAATAGAACCCACCATAATCAGTGAGTAGCCAATCAAAACATAATATAAAGAACTAAACAAGGAAGGTATGTATAAATATTATATATTGCCACTATATGCTATGCATGTAATACAGTTTTTGAGATCATTGACTCTGATACCAATTGTAAAGATGTCTTTCCATATAACCATAATTAACCAAACATTTTGTCAAATCACTATTAAACCACTATCATGATCAATAAAATGTAATAAATAATTTAGATGTGTTAATCATGATAAAAAAGTTTAAAACTAAATTTTTAAAGGAACTATCATGGTTAAAAGAATAAAGCCCAATATCATGATTAAAAGAATAAAACCACTTAATAGAAATTCATGCACATAATTAGCCTTTGGACTTCTCTAAGCCCTTAATGGATGTTCATTCTCAAGTTCAACACTTTAACTAAACAATTCACCATTTCATGCCAAAATATCTATATCAAACCAAGTATGGATCCACAAATTTAGAACACAATCATAGGGACTCTAGGCCATCCAAAATCATCAATAGTTAGCTAGTCCTAGAGAAATCAAAAGTATCTAGTTAATGCATCAAATCCTCAAAATAAATCAGAGTATGCAAAATGAGCTCTAATGTGACAATATATAATAATCAAGCATAACCAAAAAGATGGAAACACTACTCTTAACAGAAGTAGCTTAGGCTTCCGGAGTCTTTCCTAATAGACCCTTATGAGAACTATAACTTGGAAAATGTTAAATCAACGAATGAGACAAAAGCCTAAAAAACCAATAGTCCATCTCATCGGGCATACAAGTAAGTTCCCATGAGGTGTCAAGCGAGAATAGTTAAAAATACACAGCATTAACAAAGATGTCACAAGGTAACAAATATATCAATTTACAGTATTATAATCACATTCTCATATGTATCACACAGGTGCATACATATCAATACACAACAAGTTAATCTTTAACCTCCCTTATTTCCTCTTATCTTATTTCCTCTAACTAAACCATGAGCTAGTACTCACCCAAGTAACTGATAATTCAACTCAACAAACTCATCGATCAAGTGATATGGACCGGCCAAAATCCATAGAGCATAAGACCAGACCATGGTTTCACCCTCTAATACATTAGTGAGGTGTCAAGGCCCTACAATAACATAATTGGGCAAAAGGGCTAACTAATATACACTTGGAATCCCACCACCTTATTTCCTCTTTTTGTACAAGATTTCACCCACTTATTTCCTCTAGAATAACCTCCCATGAACTCTACATATGTCATCCCCTCTGATAACAATACTAAAGAGATATAATTATACTCAACAGATATAATCATCATAAATTATCACATTCCATTATCAATTCACAAACTATCAAGAGAATTTCAAATATCATAAATCAACATTAAATTCATATAATATTATATTATTATTCATTGCTCAATAGAAAATAAGTCCCATGAGACAATTTCAATAATAAAATAACTTCATAGCACATATCACAAATCAATTATAAATTTATGTTATATATATATATATATATTTAAAATCACTCACAAGCATGTCACAAGCATGCACAACAAGAGGAAAGTGGTTACCTCTCACCAAAGCAAAATTCACCACAATAATCTAAACTCCAACTTGAACCATAAGTGGCAAATCAATCTATGACAAACAATTACTACACATTAATAACTCTTTGAATTATTAGTTAAATAAAATCAACTTAATTAATCTAATTCCATAATCTTCAAATTTAAAATAAATTACCTAAAAATTCCAATTGCACAAAATAGTCCAATTATTTGTTTTAACATGAATTCAAATATTTTTTTAACCCAAATAACTCATTTTAAACAATAATTATCATCAATTGAACAAAATACCCAATTTAATATCTAAGATTTTGACAAATAAAATCGATAAATTATAAATATTCACTTAATTAAACAATTTAGAATTTCAACAATATCTCTATCAAAATAAATAAATCGTTTTACCCAAAATTAATTGGTATAAGCATCATTTATGAAATTATTTAGGATTTGAATTTTTTTAAAAAATATATAAAATCTCACAAAAACCAAATAACAAAACTAAACCGATTAAAACTAATCACTAACTTTCCTCTACATTCCTATGGGCATCTATTCACAAGACTAAAAATGTGTATAAAACCCTAATATCAAAATATTCTCCAATATGCAGAAAATTACTATAAAATAAAAGAGAAAATTATTTGGAACAATTTTTATTAAAGGATTTTTGTGATTAGAAGTGATTTGATGCATCAAAATAATCTGTAAAGTTTCAACCCTAACCTTAAAATGATGTCGTCGCTGCTTCTGGACTCTACCTCCCATATAATTCACTTCATTGTAGCTACTATAGCGACCTACATTGAAGTGAGGGGTTAGGGGTATATATTGCCCCTGACCCCATGTGCCTAACTAACCACGTGCCCCTTTAGTCATTATTTTCTTTTTTTTCCCTAATTTCTTCTTCCCCCATTCTACACGGAATGCGCACACATACTTTTTTTTTTAATCTCACCACAATAATTGCACACACTTTCACTTTATATATATGTATATGTATATATATATATTTATATACATATATTAATAATATTATCTTCATCTTTTTTCTTTTAATAATATATATATTATTTTTCTCTCTTTTCCTTATAACCATTATATATATTTTGTTTCTTTAATTACTTGTACCTTCATAAAATTATATTTTAAATAAAATTCTTTTTCATATAAATGATTCCTTAATTGTAATTAAATCCTAATAAAAAAATTTAGGATGTTATAGATCTGATGCAGACAATGAATGGGAGTAGAGATGTGGGGTCCCTATTGAGGGACTCTTCATCATCATTAAATTATATCTGGAGATGTTGAATGACCCCAATTGGGCACTTTCCGCGTCCCAAAATTATTTTAGGGAAGTTGAATGTCCTTACTAGGCAAATTTTTGTGTCCCCAAATTATTCTTGGGACATTGAAAGTCCCTCTTTAGCATCCATAAAAAAAATTTGGGACGTTAAAAGTCACAACAATGTTTCTAAAATTACAAAAAATGCTACCGCCTTTAGTGTTTTACTTCCCTTTTTCAAAAAAGGGACATCTTTAGGGGACGTAAAATCATTATTATGTAGTAGTTTAAGATTTTGGGTGGATACCTCCTTATATTGGTGGTGGCATGGGTGGGGATAGTATTCTTGAAGTGATTAGATAACCATTGACCAGATATTTTAGCATTGATAGGTTGTACCGCATCTAATGAAGCAATAAGGTGGAGTGCAGTGGATGGTAGGATGATTTTTTTAAATGTATAGATATTTATAAATGTAATATGGTAAATTTTTTACTGAGGATTGTTAAATTGATATTTATATATATGATCATACACATGCTTCTTTGACTTGCATTCTCACACTTTAGATGTTATAAATTAATTTTGATTATTGGACTTTGTCTCACCCCATATTATTAATATGTTTTTTTAGGAGAGACCTCTAATCTTGTTAGAGGCCAAGAGAAGCAACCATAGGCATAGGCATCAGTTGCTTTGTAGGCCTTTTGATCTTTAGGTTGTATTGTTTCATATATTGTCATCTACAGCCATAATGTTTTCCGAACACTATGACATTATTTTGGATAATTGTTAGCTTCTTCTTGGGCATGTAACCTTATTTTACATATTCTAATATTTTGGTGAATTCACTACTTGTGTTGGAAACTATTTTTTTTAAACCTTTTTTATTTTGGTGAATTCACTACTTGTGTTGGAAACTATTTTTTTTAAACCTTTTTGTTGTGGGGTTCAGTTATTTGTGATTATATGGATTTTCAGCACTTGTTCTAATGGGAAAATGTGCAATTTTAATAATAAACTTTTTCGAAAGAGGCGCTAGCACCATAAATTTTTTTGGGTATTAAAAAGCATATGAACTTTACAAAAGAGGACAATTTTAACACAATCATCATCTTAATACTAACAGTGTTATGTGGATCCCACAAGATGTCCAATTTTTTTAGGGAGAAGGTGTAATTTTAACAATAATCTTTTGTGCTAAAGGCATTTGGCACCATTAAGTTTTAATAGATGCTAACGTATATGTAAAATTTACAAATATGGACAATTTTAACTATGACATTAGCTTCATGCAAACAAACATTACTTTTTAATGTATGTGAGTCCCACACATTTCTCTTTTTTTATATCTAAAAGAAAAAGAGCATTGTGTGGGACCCATATACATTAAAACTAACATCTTTTTTCATAAAGTTAACGAAATTGTTAAAAGTGCCCCTATTTGTAAAGTGTTCATATACCTTAGTACCTTTTAATAAAATTTAATGATGTGAGATGCCCCCTTATGTAAAGGTCATATGCAATTTTGCATCTAAAAAAAGTTTATGGTGTCAAATGCCCCTTTTAGAATAGTTTATTGTTAAAATTGCACATTTTCCTTATTCTAATTAAAATAGATTATCTGAGTGGAGGACATGAATTAAAATGACAAGCACTACCTCCAAGGTGTGTTAGACTTGATGTGGATGGTTCAGTAAATGGCCAATGTTTTATAGCAGGGGGTGGACTTGTTCGTGATGCTAATGGCAGATGGATATTAGGCTTTCAAAAGAGAATGGGATTTGTCTCTGTTACAACAATTGAAGTGATCGCTTTATCAACAGGTTTGGAATTGTGTAAAAACAACATGGTATGACTGAAGTGATCGCATATACTGATTCATTGGAGGCCTTCAATTTGATTACAAGAGATGGAGGAGGCAATCATCCTTTAAGAGGTGAAATCAGTCAGGTTCTCAACTTTCACTTCCTAAGTTGTGTATGGAGCTCCGATATTCTCCAAGGGATACAATCAAGTGCGTTGCTTTTTTTTTTTTTTGCCAGAGATGCTCAACGGATAGTGGGGAATATAATGGTACTTCAACATCCACACCCAGGATATGTCCCTCTCATGATGGAAGATTGGTTGTGATTTTGTAACTTAATATAGGCTGTTTTGGTTGTTAATTTACAAGCTATGACTTGGCCCTTGTAATTTTTTTTAAAAAAATTGTATCCTTAGTCTTATATGTAGTCTACTATAGTATGTTTGTAGGCAAGATTTGTGCTCTAAACCTCAACATGTTAATCTTATTATATTAATGAAAAGGTTTTAGAAGTGATAGATAAATCATAA
This sequence comes from Acacia concinna, assembly GCA_037177275.1. Classification (NCBI taxonomy): domain Eukaryota; kingdom Viridiplantae; phylum Streptophyta; class Magnoliopsida; order Fabales; family Fabaceae; genus Acacia; species Acacia concinna. The sequence goes on from JBAGKO010000008.1 coordinate 12,353,457, forward strand.
CTATGTTTGAATTTGGTTTAACTATTTTCTATCATTATTAGTTTTAATTGTGATTTTTAATAGTTTTAACCATGATAGTATTTTGAGAAGTTTTGGTTAGCAAATTTTTTTATTATGGGTTACTGTTATAAAATTCCAGCTAGATTGTTTAGGGTATTAATTAGCTTTACAGATTGGTTCATGAGAAAAAGGTCTTCTCATCCTCATCCCTCCCATATTTTGACAATTCTTTACAATAGCTATGGTTGAAATTTCATACTATCTCATGTCTTAGTTATAAGATCTTTTAGTTTAAAAGTGAATTTTAGCCTTATATTTATCATTTTATTTTAGATAAGAATTTTTTTATATTTATCATTTTTTAAGCCTTATAAGAATTTTTTTTTCATTTTATTTTTTATATTTATCATTTTTTTAAGCCAATTTACTTAACTTATAAATTAATATATGATCTAATGATAAACATAAGTATTTTAGATAGATTATGTAACATATACTAAAATTAGGTAATTTGCTTAGCTTTCTCAATTTCCCTAAATAAATCAACTAGATATTATATGAAGGGCCAAAGTAGTACTTCCTTTTTTTAAAAAAAAAATGTCAAACAACAGGAATTCACAGGTGCAACTTCCTAAATATATAGTCAGATATAATGGTAAAATTAAAGGTGAAAATTCACGCAGATTTTGTTATAAAATTAACCAACACAACATTATCTTATGTGCAAATGTTTTATCATTCATGATTCATCAGGTAGAAAATTATAATTGGTGGAAGGGCATTTGAGTCTCCTACAATAATTTGTCTCTTTCCCATATGATATATACTGATGATACACTACTTTTCTATTAGGCTATTACAAATGAGGTGCAAATTGTCAAGTCCTTATTGACTCATTACTCTCTCATATCTAGCCAACATATTAACTACCAAAAATTGTTTTTGGTGTGTAGTCCATCTGTCTCATATCGGACAAAGCAATTCTTATCTCATATCCTTGGGGTTCAATCCCATACCCACTTTGGTAAATACTTGGGCACATATGTTGATGATTTTAAAATCTGATAAACGATGATATCAAGTTGTTGAGAAATTGGATAAAAAATTGGCTTGCTAGAAGAGCAATTTGCTTTCACAGGCAAGTCATCTGGTCTTAATTAAATCATCTTTATACTCCTTCTTGGTCTATCCATTTTCCTATCTAAAATTTTCTAAGCAACTTTGTCATGCAATTTCTATGGGGATGTCTAACTTCTTCTGGGGCTTCTTCACTACTTCTAAACGGGTTCATTTACTTCAATAGAAAGATTTATGTCTCCCATATCAAAATGGTGGGTTGCAGTTGGTCCAACTCAAAGCTTTCAATTCAGCTCTACTAGCTAAACATTTATAGCGTGTTGTCCATTATCCTTCTTCTTTACTTAGCCAAATTATGAGTATGAAATACTTGACTCTCCCAGTCAATATACATTTAAGACATCCTATAACAATTATAGCCTCTGGAAGAATAGCGTTCAATCAAGTGATGTTGTTCTGAATAATCTGTCCTAGTTAGTTGGTGATGGTAGATCAATTTCCCTTGATAGTCGGCTCAGTGGCCTATGAAGCAGTCAGGTTTGGCCTACCCACAGTTAACAGTATCAAACCTTATATTGTGCAATTCCTGCTCTTGGAATACCAGTTTAATAGCCTCACTCTACCCCAACGACATTGTGCAGCAATTTCAGTATCACTCAGTCTCTTTATTCCCTCGCCAGGATATCATTAAATGGGATTGTAATTCCTCAGATATTTACAAAGTTCGTGATGGTTATTGCCTCCTGCGACATGCTCCTTTTCCTTCTTCTTCCAATGCGAACTATGGTTGGCAGCTTCTTTGGAAATCCATATTGCCTCCTCATTTGAAACTATTGATGTGGAAAATTCTTCATCCTATCTTGCCTACTTCTCAATTTCTTTTCCACCGACATTTAGCATCAGCGAGTACTTGTTGTTTGTGTCTTTCTGCTTGTAAAACTCTTGATCACTTATTCTTATTTTGTCCATTTACAAAGGCATGTTGGTTTGGTAGTGTTCTAGGATTTCGACCTAACGCTTCCACTAACATGTCTATATGTCATTGGATCATCACGTGGTTGCAGTCTCACAAAGACCCAACCTACTTTATCATATTACTACCCATTCAGTTCCTTGACTCTATTTGGTATGCGAGGAATAAGACAGTTTATCCCAATTCGCACCCCCTCACCTACTCAAGTGATTAGAATGAATCAAAATAAAGTTTCTACCATCACTACTATAGTTTCAAATCATAGGAAGTTTCACTCCCCAAATTATTCCATGGACAATTGCCATCAGCTCCCCCGTGTAATTACGTCTTCTTATAATTACACTTGTCCATGGGTTGCATCCTTCAAGCTTCACCGTCCAACTAGACAAATCAGAATTTTCACTTTCATAGTTTGATTCTGTTGCCTAAAGCACAGCTTGGTGTCCTTCACATCCAACTCATGGCGTTGCGTGCAACTCTAAAGTTTATGATCTGTCAACAAGTTATTCCCTAACCAACTTTACACGGTGTTTTATACTTACTGCCTAAAAAATCTCATGTTAGAATATTTACAATTACTAAAATGGTTTTGTGGCACTTATCTTATCTTTTTTATGACATATGTACATTATTACAACGCTTTGTTCACCATATTATAAAATTAAATAAGGGGGAATTTCAATAAAAGACCGCAGTTGGGAATTAATATCAGCGCAGCCCATAAAGGAGTGAATGTGTCATATGAACAAGAAAAATCCATGTTCATATGACACATTTACTTGTTTATGCGTTACGCTGATATTAATTTCCAACTGCAGTCATTTACTAAAATTCTCCCAATAAATAAATCTATGCCTTATTATCAAAAACAAAAAAAAAACATGTCCGGAAAAAAAAAATAAAAGCCAACACAAAATTTACTAGTCATTGAAAGTAAAAATCACTTCCATTATTTTTTTAAGGAAAATTGCATGGATCTTAACTTTTCTATAAGTGTTATATGACAATTTGCAATATACATATATATATATATATATATCTTTCAGCCTCCCTAATGCAAAATTTCTGGACAAAAATAATGAAAAAGATTGACTTTTGGCATCCCCTCATATCTCAGTTGTAAGTTTGAAAAGTTGTACTTTGCAAACTCTAACAAAATTTGTATGAATATTTTTTTTCAATCTCACCACTACATTTTACTTGTAAATGTCTGTTGTCCTGTTGTGAAGTTAATTATTAAAAAACTTGCATAAAATCTCAACCATAACCATTGGCAAAGTCCCAATCAACGGCAGCTGCATGTACTTAAAAGAATATGAAGACGAGTGTGGGGAAAAGAGAATAATAACATGGCATGTTTATGAGATAAAAGTTTATCTACGGTCATCTAATTACGTTTAAAATCCAATCTTACAATAAGAGTTATAGATATTCTCAAACTCAACGTTAATTTACATAATTTCTAAACTAAATATTTATTCTGTAATGGGAGTACCCAAATGGTACTATGCAAGTATCCAAAGAAAAAATGGAAAGGATCTAGTTGGTATAAAGTTTATCAAATTATATCACATAATGAACTATAAATATTGCCCAAAACAAAATCTCTTTCTGACGATCATACCAAACGTGTCGTAAAGCTTCATGGCTAGCAAAGAATAGATAGTCCAGTCAAAGAAGAGCAGTAATTGTCAAGCCAAGCAGAAGCAGACTTGAGAATGCGAAGCTCACCAACTAAGAGGTCCCGAGCCATTGTTCTTCTAACAGCAGAATTTGCAGAAAGGGAAGAAGCATTGGAAGATTCCAATGACTGCAAGAACAATTAGGTTCTTTCAGTACTAGAAAGTACATATAAAGGGAAAATTACAATTAAGTCCCAACCAAAAGAAAAAACAATCAAACGGTCCCACAAAATTTTATAATTGCACTTAAGTTCCAATTGACAATTCCATAGGCTTCCATTAACAACTCCATGAGAGTCCATTGACTCTATGGAACTTAAATACAATTACGAGATTTCACGGGATCGTTTGATCGTATTTTCTTTTGGTTGGGACCTAAACGCAATTTTCCCAAGTACAAACAACATGAAAGATAAATTTCCTTACTATTAAAATTCCAATTAGATTAGCAACCTAACATTTTCTAAAAATAGGCTTTGTCCCAAATCCTAGAATTTTGAGTAAACCAGATAATCAATATATTAGCACACAACAACAATAACAAGAAGTTTTATCCCACGAAATGAGATTAGCATGACACATAGCGGCCTATCAACAACCGAATATTTAAATAAATTGTTAACCAAAAAGTCACATTCAACAACCAAATCCTTAGATAAGTCGTTAACCAAAAAGTCACATTCAACAACCAAATATATCACCACACAATAAAATTTATAGTAAGCCATATTATTCACAACAGCAAATAATCTGGCTCATTTTTTGTATTTTGTATGACGTGTAGGGAGCCCATACAGTTTCAATATATATGAAGTTGGGAAATCTTTACCAGAAGGGCTTCAGAATGCTCAGCAATTAATTTGGTGAATAATGAAGACAACATCGAATGAGCTTCGATCTCTTTGTTGACGTTGCGCAATGGCCGCCTAGCAAGTCGGCCATCAGTTTGTGCAGCCTCCATGGCCAAATCGTTAAGTTCTAATATTTTGTCAATACTAATTCCATTAGTGGATAATGTTAAGTATAGATTATGTAACAGAAAATTTCACCATTATATATTACAAAGAAAACAGAGAAATATAAAAGGGCACCTTGAGTAGAGGTGCAAGAAAGGACACGACCAAATGCACGAAGAGATTGTGGAAGTCCCTTTCCCTTTCCTCCGGCAGATTTCACTTCCCTACAAGATCATAGCTCCATCAGATGGACAGACATTGGCAAGTATATTGACAACATTTTAGAGTGACATATAAGCAATATTAATACAAGGTCTAGCAGTCCAATGATATTAATATCACCAACATGTTTTGGTGAAAAAAATAAAAATAATATCACCAATATGTGAAACCATCGACATTTATCAACATCCAAGTTCCAGTCAGAAAGACATCAAAGCCTAAGGATCGACATTAGTTATGCAACTCAGCTAACTAATCATATGCGGTGTGTTCATACTACAAAAAAATGGAAACCTTCTAGACTTAGATCCCTTCCCATTTAGAAATAATTTCCACTCCACATCATAAAAACTGAACAAAAATTAGACTAGGATATTAAATAAATTCACATAAGAATTGACAGTCAGGCAACAGTACAAACTTGATTATGAAAGAATTGATATAGTTGCTCAATCCTTTCACATTCTTGGTAGGGCACACAAAATATCGCCTCAAGAGTTCCATCTTCAGGTCATGCAGAGGGTCATGGTTAGGTATATCAAGCTGGATCTGGACCTGACAATAGTCAACATAATCCTTCATGAACAGAAACTACATCATTAAATACAGATGAAGCCCCATCATCACAATATTTAAAGGGAACTCAAACATGCATACTCGTTTCAAGTAGCTGCAACTGTTCCTCCTTACAATGAAAAACCATCAGGTTTTATGTACAGAAAGAACTTTGATGTGAAAGAAGAAATGCATCTCACAAAGAAAATATGGCCAACTGGAAGTTTTGGCTGCAAGCCAATTAATACTCCAATTGCAGGAAAAAGAGGAAGAAGAAGATGGGAGAGGAAGACAGAGGAGATGAAGGAAGGCCAACTGTTTAAGAGCAGATATTGCCTTTGTTGTAAGCATATGCACTCACCAACGGAAATCCAGAAAGAAGCTATCCACAAAATTTTGAAGTACTTGAAAGGTAAACCAAGTTAGAGCTTATTATTCAAAAGAGGTGAACAACCCAACATAGAAATACTTACTAATGCTGATTGGGTAGGTGCATCAGAGGATATAGAAGATCTACATTTGGGTCTTATACCTTTGTTTTGGTCAACTTAGAAACTTCCAGGAGAAAGAAACAAAATGTGGTGTCTAGGAGTGCCGCAGTAGCTGAGTTTAGAGTTGTAGCACATGGAATCTGAGGACTTGTGGTTGCAAATACTGATCAAAGAACTGCAGATCAGTCTTGAACTCCTAGTAAACTCTATTATAATAGCAAGGCAGCCGTAAGTATATCTCATACCCACACAGCATGATAAAATGTGGAAGTGGACACAAACTTCATCAAGGAAAATGTTGAAAGTGGAGTAGTGAGCCTAATATACATTCCATCAAAGAAGCAAGTTGTCGATATGATCACTGAGGGACTTCCAAGAGAGACTCTAGTATAATTGCGTAGGAAAGTTAGACATTATCAATATCTATGATCCAACTTGATGAGGAGTGTAGGAATATCTTATTTTTATTGTAAATACCTGTATAACTTTGTTAGCATTTATAAGCTTTCATTAGCCTTCATTCTCTAGTTTTCTGTTCCTCCGTATATATATTGGAATGTATCGTTCTCTCCAAATTAATGAAAACTACAGTTTTTCTCCCAAAATTCCACATAAAGTGTTAATATACAACAAAGCATATGTAGTAATGGACAAGCCAAGATGAGAAAAGAACCTCATCACCCTACAACAAATCCTCCCAGATAAGAGGAGAAACTACTTATTAATACCTCATCATAATTGTTGTACGGAAGTGTAAAGCCAAAGTCCAGCATCAAGGTAGCGTTAGAGAACTTTCCATATCTTAATAATACCTAAAACAAAGAGTCCAATAAAGCCTCTTAGCTGCAGGTAGTTGGAATATCAATTATAAATTAGTCACTAAATCTTAACAACCACTGCAAATTGACAGGAACAGTAGGGGAAAAGAATATAATTATTTCTTGTCACTTTCGTGGTCGTTCCAACCTATTTTTTATGGGCCTCTAAGAACTTGAACCTGTTCAAATTCCAGAATGTTTTTTTTTTCCCTTTTGGAAAAATGAGCCATTAAAGTAAAAGAAAGATTAATCAAGCTTCCTAACTGAGCTTCTAAGTAATTCGGTTAGCATTTCATAGTTGATGTATACATAAGAGCAGTTTCATGTACTCACCCTAACATGATTACGTTCTAACTTTTCTTATTCAGAGGTATTTCACTTTTAATCTTCTTATAATGACAATGATAGAAAACTGTACAACAACACTAGATGTTTAAACAACTGAAAATAGGGAATCAGTTGGCAAGTTTTTAATCATCTTCAAACACAATGATTCATCCCTCCCAGTCAAAAACTTAGGCCATCCAACACTTCAAGCAATCATACTGACCTGTTCACCGAGAGCATAGTCACGATCAGCAATAACCTGCATATTTTAACACAGCAAAAAGGATTGAATCAGAATATATAAAAATAATTGTATGCTAAGAGATAAAATGTACTAGAAAGAAACTAGCACTGGGGCAGTACAGTTTTAATACAGACTCAAGTAACCATTGATAGATTTAATGGATGACAGGAAAAAAAGAGGAAGGAAAGAAGAAAACAACTTCTGAGTATTGTTTGTCATCATTGCTCATTACAATTGATTCTGAAACTCCATCATGATTCAAGAAATCCGCAAACGGAATCTGTAAAGCAATCTTAGATAACAAATCAAGTGTGAAACATGAAAGCAATTTAAAAATGCATCCTCACAATAGCTATACCAGAGATAAGCCCTTTGTGCTTCCCCATGCCCGTGAACCAACTGTTTATTTGGCATATAAGATATCAGATATGAGGATTAAGGGGAATACAAGTTTGACAATCAATGGAATATAATAGTGAATTAGGTCTAAAAGTGGTTTGAACTAGTACGGTCAATAAGGCCATATATCCCCCATACCCAAACACAAAAACAATGCAAAGAGGGGGAAGAAATAGCCAAGCAAGGCACTAGAATCCCATGGTGCAGGGGAAAAGTGGGAGAGGACTAAACAAGAAGCAAATGGTAATGAATCACTAATCATTAAGTAAGAATAAAAACATAGATTTCCACATTTTGATATATGAGAAATATGATGACTGTAATAAATATGAACATAATTATTACAACAATTTGACATCCCGCCTCCCGCCCCCCCCCAAAAAAAAAAAAAGCCCATCACAATTCCCAATATTCATGCAAAAAGTCAGTAAGTCCCAGCAGCCCAATTTACACTAGTAGCCCCATATACCTCCCATCACTTACATTGTTTAATTTGGGTTCTATCATTTAAGTTACTAGTTTATCATTTTCCATCTTAGATTACTTAGAAATTTTTCATTACATTATCAATATATCATGTTATAAATAAATAGCCAAAATGTGTGATTTATATACTTTATCCACCAAGGTTAGACCAAAGAACAGTAAACCACAGCCACTACCACTATTAGTTCAATGAACGGTCCAATTTCTAGATCATTGATACCAATTATGAAGCATGGACTTGAAGCCCTCAAGAACAAGGACACACTAAAATTACAACATAAATCTTTTAGAGTGTTTCATTCAAATCCTAATATTTGAAATTTGTTTATTGAGTGATCTACAACCATGGAAGCCCACCCGGGAGGGGGGATATCCTATATTCTCCATATCTTCAGTTTTCATAAAGAGCAAGTAAGGAGTAAATATTATTCAACTTATTATGTGGAACAAAATTGAAGGGAAAGAACATTTATTATCTCATCAAAATGGGTTTGCTAGATTCTCATTTATCTGTCTACTGAATCATCTTTCCTGTTTTCAGGACCAGCTGCACCCAAGTTATGTTTGAGTTTCAGACTGTTATGCTGACATATTCATGTGTATCAAAAATGTCAGTGCGGCATACCAAAAATAGGTGTATCCACGCGTAATAACATGTAAACAATGAGGTATAGATAATCCTCAAATCAACATAAAATAAAGCTTAGTGTTGGAAATCATAATATTAATTGTGATATCCCTTAATTAGTGTTCACAATAATTAGTGTTCACAATCATATCCCTTGATTGTTGTTCTCTAGTTTAGGAAATATTTAATTTCTGATTGTATTTGCTGATTTGTCATGATTCTCTCTTAATTACCTCACTCACTCTTGTGCCTATATAGTGTTCACAATCATATCCCTTGATTGATACGACACAAGAAGTAGAAACTACGCAACAAGTACAAGAGGAACTAGACACTAGTAGAACATCTTCTCCCACTCAAATAAACAACCATGAATCCAATCCAGGATTGAATCCTAAGGAATTGAGTTGGCCTATTGCATTGAGAAAAGGGGTAAGATCTTGTACTCAACATCCCACTCAGCGGTTTGTCTCATATGGTAATCTATCTACAAAAAATGCAAAGCTTTGTTGTAAATAGTGCACAGATGAAAATACCCAACACATTTCAACAAGCTATGAATGACTCAAATTAGAAACAAGTTGTTGAAGAAGAATTGAGAGCACTCAGAGAAAATAAAACATGGGAAATTAAAATGCTCCCAGAAGGAAAGAAACCAGTAGGATGTAGATGGATCTTCACCTCGAAATTCAATCCTGATGGCAGTATCAACAAATACAAGGCGAGACTTGTTGCAAAGGGATATGCTCAAACATATAGTATTGATTATTAGGAAATGTTTGCTCTAGTGGCAAAGTTCAACACCATTCAAGTGTTGTTGTCAATTGCAGCTAACTTGGATTGGTTTCTACATCAATTGGATGTGAAAAATGCATTCTTAAATGGAGATTTAGAGGAAGAAGTATACATGGAGATACCAAATAGAGTTCTAGCTCCTAATAATGCGATATAAAAACTCAACGAGTCATTGTATGGTCTAAAACAATCCCCTAGGGCATGGTTTGGCAGATTTAGCAAGGTAGTGAAATGTCTCGTGTATACTTAGGGACAAGCAGATGATACATTATTTATCAAACCTGTCAATGGCAATATCACCATACTTATTGTCTATGTTGATGATATAGTCATTACAGGGAATGATGAAGAATCCATTGCCCAGTTGAAACAAGATCTATCATCTAAATTTGAGGCGAAAGATCTTGGACAAATGAGATATTTTCTGGCAAGAACTAAGAAAGGTATCAATGTATCTCAATGAACATACATTTTAGACTTGTTACAAGAAACAAGGATGTTGGGTGCTTAACCATATGAGACACCAATGGAGGAGGGATGTCATCTAGAGATCAAACCTGAAGGTACTCCAGTTGACTCAAAAAGATACAGGAGACTTGTGGGAAAACTGATTTACTTAACCCACATATGTCCACACATCAACTATGCAGTTGGAATAGTAAGCCAGTTCATGCATCAACCTCAGGAAGAGCACATGAATGCTATATATAGAATACTAAGTTATCTAAAACTCAATCCTGGAAGAGGAATCTTCTTCAAAAAGAACATTGCCAGAAACATTGAACTTTATACCAATGCAGATCATGCACGGGATGAAGAAACTAGAAGGTCAGTCACAGGATATTGCATATATGTTTGTGGTAATCTGGTTACGTGGAGAAGTAAGAAACAAACCGTAGTGTCTAGAAGCAGTACAGAAGCAGAATTAAGAGCCGTTGCTCTTGGAGTTTGTGAAGGTCTCAAGGTCATCAGGTTACTTAAAGAGTTGAGAATTTCATGAGGGACCGATGCAACTATGGTGTGATAACAAAGGTAGCATTGCAATGGTCAAGAACCCTATGTATCATGATCGAACAAAACATGTTGAGATAGACAGGCACTTTATTAAGGAAAAGATTGAAGGGGGCATTATGAATTTAACTCATGTTCGATCTTCATACCAGATTGCGGATATTATGACTAAACTACTTGGTAGAACTAAGTTTGAAGGATTTCAAAACAACATGGGAATGATTGATATATATTCTCCAGCTTGAAGGGGAGTGTTGGAAATCATAATATTAATTGTGATACCCCTTGATTAGTGTTCCAATCATATCCCTTGATTAGTGTTCCCAATCATATCCCTTGATTGTTGTTCTCTAGTTTAGGAAATATTTAATTTCTGATTGTATTGATTTGTTATGATTCTCTCTTAATTACCCCACTCATTCTTGTGCCTATATATTGTAACCACTTTAGCACATAACAATATATCATTTCAAAGTGAAATACTCTTTTATATTCTCTGTTATTAGCCAATACTTGCAGGCTTTTCCTTTCTTTTCTCATACATGGAAATCAAAAAACAATTACAATGACTGCAATCATGATAGAAAAATAACACAGTTGAGTAGAAAACTTTTTCAAGTGCATTGCTCACCAAGTGTACAAGCGTGCATGAAATCTCTGAAAGTAAATTCTCCAAAACTTTTAAGGAGGCTTTGGAAAACCTGTATTTGAAGAAAACATTTCATCAAAGTCAACCTGAGTAAATTGGTAACTTCAATAACTCTCATTTCCCATACACTAAAACATACAAATATAAGTTATGGTCTTCATCTTGCTAGAGTAAGATGTAAAATACTCTGCAAGAGCCCAAGTAAAATTATACCCACACTAAGACACACTTCAACCTATTTTGTATCCATCTGTCAAATATTAGTTGGCGGGTTGTCTAATCATTTTAACAATATTGAGGAGATATATTTCACCATAGAAAACAAGTATATGAAAAAGCAAGTTATACTTATTGGTGAGAAATCTACCAAGTGGTTATATGGTATGAAGAATGAAATTAACAAGAATTTTTGTAGATGAAAATGTATTTTTCCCCTTAATTTATTGAAAAAAACTATAAGAAGAGACAACCACTATTCAGTTACTAGTAAGTAATAATAACTGGAAGATACAATAAATGACGTCATTTACTGCAGCACAGATGAATAAAAAAATTTTCCTTGTTTCCAAGTCATCATATCATGCAGAACTAAAACATGTCTACCCATCACAGGTTGATAACTAATGAAGAAACATTACCATACCATAGTCTAAGATACAATATAAATTCAAACATGATTAATTGATAGAAAACAACTAAAAATTTTAAAAGAAGCAAGTGAAATACTCACTGGTCTGATTGCCAAAAAGTCCTCCTCAATTTGAGACTTTTGATTGATAGTTTCCTGATACACTGAGCTTATCCGAATCATGTCCAATTCACTTTCACTCCAAAATATCTAGAAAGATTTAACATAAATGATAAACCACATTGAATATCTTGGGGATCGTTTTTATCCAACAAATCCATTTCAACATTCAAACCAAAACTCCTTTAAGCTGTAGTCCTTTTATTTTGGTTAATAGAGCAATGTGGATTTTGTTCCACTAGCCTAGTCTTGTCGCTTTATCTTCTTTTTTTCTCTAGTATTTTGTAATTGAGAAAATTAAAAAATAATCAAGGTTTAATCAGTTTGAAAAATAGAAGTAGGATGATAAGTAGGTAAACTGATATCTAACTTCAAGAAGTGGAAATAGCTTTTTAATGTGATATAGCACATGCAATAGGTGAGAGCAGCATGGCATCAGATACAAATGAACATTTGCATTTTCTATTTCTAGTGCAAAAGCTTTAGAATAAGGAGTTTTTTGCACACTTATAAACTATTAAAATCTATACGAACAATGTGAAACACGCAAACGCATATTAAAATGTTCTAACAGCACCTAGCCCTCCTTCCATAATGTTGATTTTAGAGAACTAAAATTTCAAAATGTATTTCCGATATATTAAAGCAGCTGATAGTCTGTGAGTATCATAAGCTAATAATTTCATGCCCCTAAATCAGAAACGCATTCACAGTCAATTTCTCAGCCAAAAAAACAAAAAAAAAGTAGACCTAAAATCAAGGAACATATTCAAATATCATTTACAATTTCCAATATTTCATGCAGCTTGGCAGTGGCAGACATTGTACAGTTATGTAGTCAAAAGTGCAGTGAATCTCACCTCTATCTGCAATCTGCAACTATTTTCTACATACTCTCTACATCATGTGATTGAGAAGGATAAACAATCATTACATGCTTGTCAAGCACATACATTTATAGTTCTTTTTTCTCCAACTGCTATTTATGCATTTCCTACGAAACTTACTGATGGAAAATCAGGATCTTTATCAGCAACGCTCTCCTATGATTATGAGAGCTGTTTAGGAATAAAATTAAAACATGGTCTAAATTAAGGAGATCTTGTCAGGTTTAAAACCTAGCATAAATAAGAGCTTATTCTAACAAAAAGTAAATAAGGAAGCACTTTAGATAAAGGCTCAGGTAGATAAATCTTGAGCTGAGTGACTGACAATTCCCCTGTGTCATGTTTCTCTTCTCAATCTGCATTCTTTCTCATGCATGCTATTTTCCTGTCCTTTTAGATTTTATCACAAAGTTATTGATACATGGGAATTGCAATAGTTTCAGTAGCGCCAGATATTCACATGGTCCCCTATTTCTGGTCCATCGCCCTCTAAACCTTGGAATCCTCCTCAATTCCACTACATCCTTTTTCTTGACCTTCTCCTTCCAGCTTCCTCTTCTGTCCATATCTGTCTTGAAGATCAGCGGGATACATCACACTGCCAACGGTGCTTGGATTGATGCCCTTAACAATTTGTTGGATGCTGATCAAAGTCCTCTAATGAAGATTCTAATCAAAGTAGACACAGGTAGCTTTATTTCTGGTAGAAGAGCTTCAAGTTTATTCCAATAATATCACACTGAAATTACTCCACCAACTCTGATACCATTACTATGTGGTAACGTAGAAAAGAGAGAAAAACAACCAAAACACTATTCTGAGTTCTGACCCTATTTATAGAGATATTAAGCCAAAATCCCAAACTACCCTTTTTCCCACATCCTCTTAATTACCCCCAAGTTTCTTGCAATTACATAGTTATCCCCTAATTCCTATGTATCAATTATGACAAAGACTAAGAAAAGAGGCAGTCACTCTGAGAGTAGGTAAGGAGAACAAATTAACTCGCCAAGGACAAAGTACAACACTCTCATCACGATGCCTTGCAGTTTAGCACAATTAAGATGCTTCAACAAGAAAGGAACTCTACAACAAATACACAAACAAAGTACAGACACAAAAAGAAAGAGCAAATACAGAAAAGAAAGAACACTTACTGTATTACGCAGTTGTCCTTGCTGAGGAAGACAACTGATATATGGGTCCCACTCGGAGTCCTATCAGATAGAAATAGATATTACATATAGACACTGAAGTTTCCTCATAATTCTACCAAACACAATGATATTAAAAATATAGTTTTTTAACATATGCAAGAGCAAAATTCCTGAATTGAGATAAACTTTTATCATACAAATTTGATATTAAGGTTACCTGACCAAGTTTCTGCTCTACGAGAATAACAACAGCAAGTTTTGAAATATTTCCAACTTCACTGCTGATCAAAGATCTGATTTCTGGGAGTAAATTATCCACAGTTATTTGCTGCAAAATCAATTAGAGATACTATGATGAACAATTTGTCATGATAACAGTAAAATAACTGCTATGAAACTTTGGTAAGATTTAAGTCATTTAACAAGTGAAACATACCGCAGCATAAGGAACCTGTAAAATGCATTCTCCCGTGTGTATAATCCTTGAGGCAAAAAGAGCCCTAAATACAGGTACATAAGAAGTCAACATTTGATAGATAGACCTGATTTAAGACCTGAAATAAGGATATATCATATGATATTCCAATTTACAGAAACGTTAATATAGTCTTGAGTGTGTGTTATCCAATAAGCAAAAAGAGAGCATGATGCGTGGCACAGGTTAAGAGATGACACGGGAAGGGGTATATTTGAAACAGCTATGAATAGAGGCATTTACCACAATCATTCTCTTTTGGCAACTATTTATTAAGTGAATCCATAATACCCTATATATAATACACCATGAAAGTACGTAGCCACACGCACTGATGAGCTATAGCATTTCTATGATAAAATAGACAGACACGACATTGAAGCCTGAATTTTCTAAACTTGGAATTTTGACTAATGGAATGCCTTTTGTTGCCAGATATGGCATGCCTTGAGTTAATCTAACCTCATTTAACAAATAAATTTGACTATAATTAATTACATTAAATCACTTAACCAAAAGATTAGTGTTTCTGTATTATACTTTTAATCATAGTTCTTTTGCCACAGCAATATAGACATTTATATTATAAGTGTCTTCTGTAAGAAAGAAAGAAAGAAGAGGTTGCACGAGTGATTTTAAAGTGAAATGAGCCATATCATCCTTTTTAGCTTTACGAAAAATGTGCTATAACAGTGTCAACTTCACAGACAAAGAATACCAAATGTAAAGAACTTGTAAAGCTTAAAAACCAAACAACAACAACAACAACAACAAAGCCTTAATCCCACTAGGTGGGGTCGGCTACATGGATCGCACGACGCCATTGT
>JBAGKO010000008.1:12368963-12393682 GCA_037177275.1 Acacia concinna
GCGCTTATGTAAGAGAGCGCCACAGGAGACTAAACAAATACAAAAATAAAAATGCTTTCCTGTGGCGTTTTTGGAGCACCACAGGAGTCTTTAGTGGCGTAGACTTTTGTGGCGTTCAAAGAGCGCCACATTTCTTATAAAAAAAACGCCACATGAATTAATTTTTGTAGTAGTGAAAGTCTATTTGTCATCTAATTTATATTTTAAAAAGTTAGGTTTAAAACTATTTGGATAAATTTTCACCTCAAGAAAAATAATATAGACGACATGTTGATTGTCATTTCAGTATATTTAGTCAACTAACAATTAAAATTAATAGATATAACAGCCCAGAGCAAAATTGCCCTTTAATAAACTTTCAGGACAAAATCGCCACTGAAAAACTTTTAAAGCAAAATTGTCATTTAGTGAAAAATTTTAGAACAATTTTGTGCCTTAAGTCTTTTAAATAAGATTATATCATTTTTGTTTCCTCAACATTATATCTTTTATAATGCTTGTCCTTTTCTTCCACTCCTTGGATCCTGTACGTGCGGTAGGTGAGGAACAAGGCACGCCCTTGAATTTTCCTTGTTCTAATCTGAACCGTCAATGTATCTTTTTAAAAAATATGAAGTCAAATGGATGTAGTAGTCTTTTGATTGAACTAATGTTGATAAACTATTCGACTTCTTTAAATGTTCTGATTAGTGGTATTCTCACATCGAGTTTAAAGAATAAAAAAAAAATCAGATATTTCAGTTCTTGCATAATTGCACAGCATCCGTTAGGTACAACTCAAAGGTCTGTTTGGGAGAAGACTCTTTCAGCTTAAAGGAGCATCACATCACAAAGTTAAGGGCTGTTGAGCTATTTGGATTGGGCTGAGGGAATGACGCTAGTTATCGACAAAATGAGCGTAAAAGACGGAAGCCGAATGTTGGAGCTTTAAGGGCTGTCATATGTTCGTCAACTACTCATGACAGCTCTGGAGTCCCGTTTTTCCTTTTCTTTTTCATTGTTCTTGTTTATTTTTTTGCCCCCGCAGATGGCTCTGTAGTTTCTATGATACCTTGCCTATTAGAACTCACCACATAAGAGCATAGTACCCTCACCAACAAGCTACAAGTCAAATAAGGCGACTCTGGAGTTTCTAATAATTGAAACAAACCCTCTTTTTGTATTTTAGGCTAATTTTCTTGTGTTACGTTGTTGACAGATTCTTTACTCCAGTTTCTTAGGACAAATCCTCATAATATATTTCAGATTATTTCGGTAATTATTATTTTATTTTTAAGTTGCTTAATATTTATCATACCTTAGGACATGGAGATTATATGTTCAAATTAGAGAGAGTTTCAATTAGAGACTTCAGTAGCAAATTAATGTGAGATTCCCCCATAAATCAATATGAAAATTTAAATACATCAAATACCTTTTTAAAAAAATAAAAAAAATCTTTCAAAAATTTTATCATAAGTCAATTTTTTACTTATCAATCAAACATATTTTATATAAAAAAAAAATTCACTTCTACAAAATTATATCCAAACACAACAATTACTAATAAATCATTTCTTTCTAAAGTTATTTTTGATAAGCCCATAAAAAAATAAATTACTTATAACAAACCACATTCAAACAAACCCTCAATCTTAACTCGGCGATTAATGCCTAAAATTTCCAAAAGGGACATTTTAATTCCATGAAACCCAAAAAAAAAAATCACGGGTTAAATCGGTGCAGGACAAATCCCAGTTCAGAAAATTTTTTAAACTGTAAACGAAAATTGGATTTTGCCTAGTGATAACAGAGGTTGAGGGTCTTCAACAATGGAGCCTCATAAGTCTTCAATTGATGGGAACAGGCTTCTCTCCTATTTTGGCCAATCTATATAAACGATGAAATTAAGAGCTTATTTTTATAAGTGGTTCATAATAAGTGACTTAAGGGGGAAAAAAAGAAAGAAATTTATAAAGGAGGATTTGTGTTTGAATTAGAGATGAGAAAATTAACTTATAAGTGACTTATTGTGAAATATGAAATAAATATATGAAAGGGGTCTTTCTTGTATTGCACAATAAGTCACTTATAAGTGACTTATTTCTCATTACCAAACAAGCCCTAAGGTAGAATAATTTACTTGTATTTGAATTAAAAGTAAAAAAAATAATTTATTGAAAATAAAAAATGTGACAGATTTTCATAAATCCGTTTTCCAACTTACTTTTATAAGTCACTTCTTGGTAGGAGGTACTTATTTTTTTACCAGTCACAGGTGGCTTAAGACTTCTTTTTTTTAAGCCACCGCCTAAATAAACAGGCCAAGCAGTCTGCTGCCCCGCCCTTCTTTCCTATGAAAGTGTAGATCCAGAAAAATAGCATATAGGATCCTGATGACATATTTTTTTGTAGTGACAATCAGTACTTTGACATACTTTTTTTAATAGTATTCAGCATTTTAAAATAATTTTGGTTCACTCATGGTCTTACAATATTTTTGGATAAAAGGACAACTTTAACAATAAAGTTATATGCAATGAGCAGCTAGTAACTTAAAGTCTTCAAAGGTGCGAAAATGTGATAAAGATTCAAAATAGATGCAATTTTAACGCATCTGTTAACTTGGCTTAACTCTGTTAATTTACTATGTAATCTGGGACTCACACACCATCACCACCACAGCTCTTCACACTGAGGGATGGGGAGTCCATTGATGGAACATGGATGATGAAAGAGTTGTGGATGCCTTGGGGAAGGAGGGCAGTAAATTGTTTAGGAATTCTCCTTTTCTCTTTTGATCGGTTGTCCTCCTTTACCCCTCATGACCATCTGATCAAAATATAATGGTCTACATTTAATATTATATAAAAATATTATTACAATAAAAAGACAAAAAAGGATGAAAAGAAAATATTAAATATTGACCATTAGATATTGATCCATCAATCATAAAGGGGTAAAGGAGGGAAACGAATGAGAAAAGAAAAGAAAAAAGACAAATTCATGACGGAATCAGGCCAGTGAGGAGAAAATGCTTTGGAGGAGAAAATTGAATCACGGCTAGAGAAGCTGGGCACTTCACCGAAATTTATTGATATAGAACAAAATCGATGTTGGAACCAAAGGGTATAACCGTAACTGTCAAAATTAAACTACTTCAACAAGTGCTGGTCAATTCCATATATGGATTCAACAAATTTATACGAAGAGAGAACGATGAGGGGCTACTTCTTTTTTTGTTATTTTTTTGGGGCCACAGGAAGCCAGATTGTATCTTTAGTGTGGCTCAAAGTGTCCTGAAAATTTACTCAAATTGAATCATGGAAGATTTAGCTTAAAGAGGCTGTATGGTTGTATCCTATTGCACCCAGTGGTGCATTACAGTGCAAATATGCAATGCAATATTAATTATTAGGCTGGTGTTTAGTTTGTTTACTATTTATAAGTAGGGTGTAATGTGTTATTTTTTTAATAATTATTTAAAATTAATATATATAACAAAGTTATTTTACCTTTAACATACTCATTGTTGAAAAATTTGTTAAGAGTGATTTTGTTTGCTGGCGATGATAATAACTATTCTTAGGAACAAGTATGAACGTGGATTACCAGATTTTAGGTAATTGCCATTTTTTATTATCATGATAAAATCTAGAGTTAAGGTTTGCTCAATACCCGAACTATTTTTAGATATGTAATAGCACTTAAAACTATTTATAAGTGCAATTTTGCCCTTAAAGTATTAAAAATGGGACAAAATTATCACCCCAAGATAACATAATATTAACATATATTAAATTATTATTATCATCTTCATCAAAAGCACGATTCTTCTTTCCTCTCTTGCTGAAATATACCAGAGTAAAAGGAATTACTAAAGGCAAGAGAAGTAATTTGAAAGAGGTAAACATGTATGTTATCTTGGAGATGATAATTGCCTTTTTTTTAATACTTCAATGTTAAAATTACACCTTCAAAAATAGTTTGGGGTGCTGGGCGGGCGTACCTTAACCCTAAAACCGTTTACTATACTAAAGATAAAATAAACATTTTACTCTAGTAATACAATTATAATTACCATTGTAGATATACAATGGGGAAGTGGCTCACAATTTTTTTTTTTCAACTTTATGATACCATTCCCTGATATACAAACCATATGTCAAAAGTAGTGTTGGTAATCTGAGTTAGTTCGCGGGTTAGCCCAAGTGTTAAACAGGCCAACCCACCTCAGCCCGCTCTTTGGCAAGTTGGCATTTTGCCAGCCCACTATTATTGTTTTTTTTAAAAAAAAACCAACTTATCACTCCTTTTTTTAGTTCACACTCCCTTGTTCTTTTACCTACTCACATCACACTCCCTTTCTTTTACACATTTATATCATGTAACTATTTTTTACTTTCACCTTCATTTTTTACCCACTCATCACAAGAATATATAAATTTCTTTCTTTTAAACTTAATAATAGTATAATATAAAAATAAAAGCGTCACATAAAAAATATGAAGAAATTGTTAAACTCCACATTAAATATTAGGATATTTGATGTTATATCTTAAAGAAAATTGAGGAGGGGGAAGAGACTTTAGCGAGTCAACCCGCCAACTAGCCCGCAATAACCTGCAGGTTAAGCAACCAGTTGGCCCTTTGACGGGCTAGCATTTATATAGCCCAAACCTTCCACATTTAGTGGGCTAATGAGGGCCCCGACCCATTTTACTGACTATAATCAAAAGCTTCATTTTAAATAAACATAAGCTTGGATGCTTCCTTATTTTGTGGGAAAGTAGAGTTGGATGCTTTGCTTGTTGCTCTCATGGGCCAAGAGTGCGGAAAAAAATCACTTATTTATTCGATTTTCAAAAAACATATTTAAAATAAATGATTGGAAATAAAGAAAAGAATCACAAATATTTTAATCGTGAGTCATTTTGGAAAAAGATGTCAATTCGGATTCCAATCTTTTGCGAGTCACTTTGTTTATAAAACATTTTATTATTTGTACATCCCCTAAACTCTACAAGACTAACCTTAGTTATTTAATTTTCTTCATTCTATATAATTAATCTTTTTATTGAAATTTGAGTGAAGAAGAATTTGCTTCCATTTTTGTATTTCACAAAGTAACAAAGCAAATATGTTTATTGTAATATCTCAAAAATTTTTTAGCCTAGATAAAGTAGTTGAGTACATCGAGTGTCGTGTCCTAAATTTTTTAGGCCTAGATGGGATATTTGAGATGAACTAAGTGCCTTAGTCTGTAGAGAAGAGAGAGATCTCACAACTAGTAAAGTGAAATCAAGGGAAGAACTTATGTGTAAAAAGATAGAATTCAGCAGAGTTTAAGGTTGGAATTCGGTCAAATCCGAAAGCTTCAAAAATCTCAATAAAACCCCACAAAATAGAAAAGAGTATCTAGGACAGTATATGAGCCTTAGAATAAGGTTATGAGGTCATATAAATATTTAATGAATTTTTGAATATTTTATTAATTTTTAGCTTGACAAGGTTTTTAGCTAAAAATTAATTATTTTAGATATATAGGGATCTCAATATTTTGGATTGTGATTAGGGGAAATTAGTATAATATGTAAGATAATTTATAAAATTATCTTGAGCCTAAAAGTTAGAATCGCTTACCTTAACTTATATTGCTTTGCTTGTCTGTTGTGTGTTTGTGCTTGTTTACTATGTTGTGGTTAAGTTAGCATGTTATGTTATGAGATGTGTGACTCCCTATTTATATATGTCTTGGCTATGTAATTAAGGTTGAGTCTTGTGCCTGCTCCTTGTACATGGTAAATGCCAAGAGATAGAAGGCACTAGATGAGTAGTAGAACATAGCTAGCATTGATTTTTCTAGAATTAGTTATGATTATCTAAATTTGGCCGAAAATAAGAGACAAGTGAATAGTAACTTGCAAAGATGAAAAATTTATTTCTTATTTTCTCAATTTAAAGTCATGACTAATGGTTCCAAGAGTCATAATAGAGTATGGTAAAGGCTATAGGAGTGAGGTGTTACATTTATTACTTTTTTTTTATACACGACAATGTTTTATACTTTCCATGCAATGGCGGAACTAGGACCTACGGCTCCATTTGGTACAAGGTAATTGGAGATAGGGATAGGGAATGGGTGAGGGACTGAGCTATTTAAATTATTTGGTACGAGGGAATGACAATATCTAGGGATTGACATTACCACGAATGTAAGATTGTTCCAAAGCCACCTCCTCCGATATTGAGTTTTCAATCATAGGATTGTAAAATTATAAGACAAAAGTATCCGGTTAACATATTTTTTGAACAAAAATAACCTTCCTAATTTTAACCTAACATAATCTCTTTCACACAATATCTTTCATATCTAATTGAAGAAATCACATATTTAAAATCATATTTATTAAGCATATTAATTATGTGATTTTACTTGTGATTGATTTCCCAACCTTTAATTTTTAAATTGGCACACATTTACCATTTTACTTTTTAAGGGCAGAATAGTCTTTTTAAAATTTATCATTAATTATAAAATAAAATTAATTTAAGCAGTATCTCCAATTATTACTATGTACCAAACGTTATCTTAAACTTCAACTACTCTCTCAATCCCAATTCTAATCTCGATCCCAATCCCTACCCCAGTCCATCAAAATTCATTACCTTATACAAAACCAAGCCAAGGAGCAATGGAATCTCTATTTTATGCGCTTCCCGTAATGATCACTTCAAGGAGTTGGCGACCTTTTTTGCATTAACTCTATAGGAAAATTGTGTCTAGTCACCTGACCTTTGTCTTTTTATTCCTCCACCAACATTTTGGCAACTATTGCATGGTATTGAAAATCGGACCAAACTGACCGGTTCAGACCAGAAACCGATGAACCGGTCCGTTTAATGTGTATTGTAAGGGTGAATCAGACCGGTTGAACCGATGTGAACCAGTGGTAAACTGGACCGATTCATACTAAACCGGTTCACCCCTTTTTTAAAAAAAAATTAATTAATTTCTCTTATAATTTCATACTAATAAGTTTAAAATCTTAACTTTCTCACTGGTTTAGTTATCCGGTCTAACCCACTGACCGTTAACCCAGTACCTTAACCGGTTCAGTGACCAGTTTTTAATGCCTTGAACTATTGACATAAACTGCGGATAATTTTAAAAATGTCACTCCTTCCGTTTCAAAATATAAGAGACATTTAACCGAATCTTTTGGATTAAAGTGGTGGTTAAGAATAATAAGTATATCAGAATTTTTGTTCATTTTTACTAAAATACTCTTATTAATGAAGAGATATGGAATAAAAAATAGAATACTCTTATTAAAATCCATCACTCTCTCTCCCCTACCCCTTTTCTTCTCTCTTAGGAATAATAATTTTTATAGTCAACACAAGCATTAATATATTGGTATTAAATAAGGGCAAAACTGAAAAAAATAATCAAAACACAAGATATTCTTCAAATGTCTCTTATATTTTGGGACGAAGGAGGGGTGACAGTTGTCTCTTATATTTTGGGACGGAGGGAGTACAAATGAACAGAATTAAGGTATCCACTCATGTGTAAAAAAATTTAGGGTTAAAGGGCAAAATTATTTTAAAAGTTTTTCTTAAGGGGTAATTTTACCTTAAAAGTTTTTTACGGGAATTTTACTTCCGGCCATTATTTATATTAATTTTAATCGTTAGTTGATCAAATACACTAACCAGTCCTGATGTTGTGCATTTTATTTTTGTTAAAGTGAAAATTTGTCTCAAAAGTCTATATGTCAATCTAATTCATTTTTTAAAAAAGTTGGATTTAAAACTTTTGGAGAAAATATTCACTTTAACTAAAATAAAGTGGACAAGATTATAAATAAATCCTCTTCAAGTATACTCGAGTAACAATAATGTGTACCAAAGTAAGTGAGATACTCAAGTATGAAAAATAGATATTCTAGTATGATTACAATGACATGATATAATGTGTGCTAGAGTACAAAATGTTCTGTACTAGAGTAAGGTGATACACAAATATATAATCTTAGGTACTCGAGTATATCTGGTGTATCTTCTAGAAGTTTACTAGATAATATATACGAGTAAGTATAAAAGTGTATTTGAGTGCTAGCGTACTCGATATTGTATCAGAGCAATCTTCAGATTCAGAAGCTATTCTCTTCACAAATGTACTCAAATACAAGAAATCATACTTGAATACAAAAGTGAAGGTTACACATTATGAAAATTGAGAATCATGAAAATTCATATGTTCTATGTGTTGTTAAGAGTTATTTCCAAATTATTTGCTTTAATGATTCACTTTGTGTTTTAAGTTTAATATTTTACAGATCATAGAGTTCAAAATCATGGAATAGAATTACAAATTTTCTGCAACAGCTAAAAGCGAAAGATGAGAGTCTAAATTCCCAACAACAAGAAAATTGGATTCTCAGAGTTGAAAACAATGGTCATATTTTCTACATTTATATAAAGGACTATTTACAAAGCTTTAAAGTACCAATCATCATTAGTGAAGTCATCTTTTGTATTAAGCTTAGAGAAGTCTTTTAATATATTACACGTTCATCAATGTTCATATAATTTACTCTAAGAGACAATTCTTTTTGAAATCCATACTTTGTAAAAGGAACTCAAGATTGTGGGATCTTGAGTAAAGGTGATTTGATTGCAAGTTGTAAGGAGAAGTGTCATTTCTTTGCAGCTATCAATTTGGGATTTGTACTAAGGTGCCAAGAACTCATAAGCTTGGATCATAGTGAAAAACCTAGAAGGCTTTTGGGGATTGGATGTAGGTCAAATGGTTAGACCGAATTAGTATAACTCCTTAATGTCATTAGTGAAATCTTTCTTTATCTCTTGATTATTGTTTCTGTTTCAATAAATTTTTATTTTACATATTTACCTAATTCACCCATCCCCTCTTGGGTGAAAAAGTCGGCACTAACAGACATATAGACTGTCATGTCAGTATATTTGATTAACTAACGGTTAAAATTAACAGAGATAATAGTCAAAGGCAAACCTATCCTTTTTTGAAACTTCTGGGGCAAATTAATCCCTAGAAAAAATTTTAGGGCAAAACTGCCCCTCAATGAAAACTTCTATGACAATTTTGCCATTTAACCCTATCTTAAAAATATAAAAATATGAATAAAGTAGGGTTAAAGTACCAAAATAACTCTCAACTATTGTCGAAAGTACAAAAATAACTATGAATTTTTTAGAGCAAAAGTAACAGTGAACTTTAGAAAATGATATAAAAATGTTAAGTTACTGCATTTAACTGTTAATCTCGCTACAACAACCCTCTCAAAAAAGTAACAGCGCTACAATAACTTGACGGTTTTACATAATTTTTTAAAGTTCATGGTTAATTTTACTCTAAAAAAAATAGTTCATAGTTATTTTTTGTACTTTTGACAATAATTTATAGTTATTTTTACACTTTAACCCAATAAAGTATTATGCTTTATCATCATCATCAAAATATAGTATACTTTTTTTAGAAAAGGATAGATGAATTGTAATAATTTTAAAATGATTGATTTTAAATTTTGAAATGTTACAAAATTTGAAAATTACCTAACTACCCTTACTCATTTTTTAAATAAAAATCATCAACCCCTTTGCCAGCTGCCATAGCTCTTGCGCTGATAACCATTGGTGCCGACGCCGGTTGTCACCAAAACTTTGGCAATCTCTTCTTTTTTTTATATATATATCTTAAGCTAAAATCGTTAAGATATATACTTGAGTTGGTAATATCAATACTAAAGTTGAAAACAGGCATGACCAAAACTCCAGTGGTCTCATATCTTTTCTCAATTTCTCAAGTAAAAGTTGTATTAATATAGATACTAAAGTATTATAGATACTAAAGTGTTAAATAGGGCCGATTGGAACTCCTGCGGTCTAATAATTTTTTTTAATTTTTCAAGAAAAACTCATCAATGTGGATACTTGAGTTGTTAATATAGATACTAAACTTATAAATAGGGCCACTGAAACTCTAGTGATTGTCACCACCATTCAAAACTTTGACGGCTGGATGGGGTTGAGGATGTTTTTTTATTTAAAAAAAAGTAAGGGGTAGTTAGGTAATCACAATTTCAAAATTTTAAATAAGCCCCTTTAGAATTATCAAAATTCAACACACTTATTTATTTATTCCAATTTTCACTGTATTTTGTTGTCATTTTTATATCTTCAGGATTTTACCAAAATCAAAATAAGTATATATGAATATCATTATCAATATCAATATATAAGAACCATATATACACCAAAATTTTTTTAGAGAAAGTCTTGATATTCAACAATTATAAATTGTAAAATTGTATACTTACATTATATTATATTCTTCACATTCATTATAAAATTTTAGTTTAGTATCATAATTTTATAAAATACTTTTTCAGTCATCTAACTCTAAAACATAATCATAGTTCTTAAATGATTTTTTTTTTTGTGGATGGTTGTTGTTTATTTATTTTTATACTTAAAATTAGACCCAATATATCACCATTTGACAATATTTTATTAACTTTTAAATTTTTTCATTAATACTAATTGTATTAGATTTAAATGATTAAAAAATATTTTATAAAATTAAGGGATCAAAATTTAATCTTGTGTAGAGTTAAAAGGACTAAATATGATGCCTTGACAGTATAGCAACTCTTCCCATATGGGTGCTTTAAGCTATTATTTATTTGATTAAATCTTTTTCCTCTTCAGACTTGCCGTAAATAAATTTTGTCTCTCTCAATAAATATGATTTGGACTTTTTACAAAAAAGAAAGAAAGAAAGAAGAATTGGACTAACAGATAGCGTGGATTGAGAAATGCAAAAATAGGACTAAAAGATGAATTTTTACTATTTTAAATATTTCTAATTTAAATTAATTTTTGATAATTTTTAAAATTAACTTTATAAAATAACACGGACTATCCAAAAATAATAAAATTTAAAATCAGTTCATGTAGATGATTTATGAATAACATAATATTTCAAAAAATTTTAAAATGCAAGATATTGTTTGTTAAATATAGAATAAATAATAATATAATGAAAATTATAAAAATGTTAATTCCTCACCGTAACCAAATGGTTATGTTTATGGTAATTATTATACAATTAAATATAACAAACAAAAAATTTATAAAATTAAATAAGTAAAATTGCATAATATATAGATGATTTATGAATAACATAATATTTAAAAAAAAATTTAAAATGCAAGATATTGTTTGTTAAATATAGAATAAATAATAATATAATAAAAATTATAAAAATGTTAATTCCTCACTGTAACCAAATGGTTATGTTTATGGTAATTATTATATAATTAAATATAACAAACAAAAAAAATTATAAAATTAAATAAGGCAAATTGTCTGTTTTGTTTTTTTCCCGAAGCAAATTGTGTGGGTTTACGCCAAAGAATAATATATATTCAACTTTACCAAATTTGTGT
The DNA here is from genome assembly GCA_037177275.1 of Acacia concinna. NCBI lineage: Eukaryota > Viridiplantae > Streptophyta > Magnoliopsida > Fabales > Fabaceae > Acacia > Acacia concinna. The sequence goes on from JBAGKO010000008.1 coordinate 12,380,438, forward strand.
CTGTGTGTGTATATATGTTTTTTGTTATATATGAATCCAATATTATGTAAATTAAAGGAGTTTTTCTTTCATTTATTATAAGGTTAAGAATTTTAGTACCCTTGTTTTCCAAATTGCTTTCTTCTATATTTGGATGGGAAGAAAAGTAGGGTAAAAAAAAGAGAAAAAATGAATAATAGATTTAAAAATTTTTATCAATGGAAAAAAAAATTATGGAGTTTTCTTCTCTAATTTTTTTTCTTCAATTTTTATCATCTAAATATAGGATTAGAGAGGAAAAAAGATTTCAAATCATAATATTATTTTTTAATTAAATTATTAAAAAAATAATAAACATTTATAATATAGCTTCACGGTTTTCTATTATTTTTATTTTAAAAGTTAACATTTATTTGCATTTTAATTTACTCTTTCCTCGAACCAACTGGGGCGGTACACGTCAGATCAGATGCTATAAGGGACACGTGTACACGTGTCAGCAGATGTGCGTCATGCTGGGGAAAAGAATATAGAATGGCGAAGATAAGCATCCGCCGCGGAATGGAAAATGACATTCAGGACTGTAAATTATGAAACACAAATAAGGGAAAATTTTTAAAAAAATATCAGAAAAATATATAAGAGATAGATTAAAGCTGTAAAATTTAAAAATTTTAAATAAGGCCTTTTGTATTTTTTTTGAAATTAAAAAAATGTTATTAAACTTTAATAACTTGAGATTTTTAATTTACGACAAGACCATTTCAATTAACATCTAAATATTTTTAATGTTGTTAAGGGAAATAGTCTTATTGTAAATTAAGAATGTCCTGTTATAAAATTTAGTGATATTTTCTTAATTTAAAAGAAATATAAAAATAACTAATATGAGATTCAGCTTTAATCCGTATTTTATGTATTTTTCTGATTTTTTTAGGGTTTTTAAAAAATAATCATAATTAAAAATCACAAAATCGAGAAATTTCAAAATGTCACAAAAATACAAACATGGTTCATTCTAGGGTCTTGAATTGTCAGTTTCCCTCAATGTAAAGAGATTCGGCCACCCTAATTCAAAAAATTAAATCCTATCTTGAATAAAAAAGTCAAATAATATCAAATAATATCTATTATATTATAACAAATTAAACCCTAGCTTTCTCTCTCTAATTGATTCCTTTTTCTCGCTCCTCCCCTGTCACCCACTTGTTTATATCTCATGTTTGCGCCCATGTTCTCATCAACCCCCCACTTCATTTCCTCGAAGTTGCAGAGCTTGACCAAAAATTCCTCTCAACCTTTTCTTTTTCGTTCTGGGTAATTTTCTGCCTTCGTCGGTGTCGCCTTCATTTTCCATCTTCTTCATTCTCAACCGGGATCGGAAAATTTCTGATTCTGTGATTTTGTTTCTCAGTGATTTTAGGTATTCTTTTTTCGAATAAGAAACCATTCATACTAGGATGAGCCTCCGATTTTCGCACTCTTCCTTTTGTTTGTAGGCGTAGATTTGATATTCTTCCTTTTAGGATGGTTTTTAGTGGTCTCCACACTGGGAACCCTTGTTGTTTTTGTTTTCCCATTGCGAAGGTTTTTATTTGTTACTTCAGTTTTAGAATTCTGTGTGATTTCGTTAGATTTGATGGACTCCGATGATATGCAGATTGTTCTTTTCCTTCTTTTGGTTGTGATTTATGTTTTTAATTAATTTTTGTTCTCCTCGCTATTTGAGGAAAACTTTACTCTTTTCTTAGTTAGTTTGATGTCCTCCTTGAATTAGTGGTTAGTTTAATCTGCATGCACGGTTTAAGATCGTTCAATGAATAAGTATTCACTGATCTGGCGGGCTGTTTTGGTTGCGTGGTCGATTAGTTTTGGATCTAATAGATTTCACTCTCGTTCCTGCTCTTAGATTTGTCGGTGCTGTACTTGGTTTTCTCTCTATGCTTAGCTTGGTTTTGATTTTTCAGTGTTGCGATTTCCTGATATTGCAGTTCTGTGTTTTGCAGGTTCTCGTGACTACCGGTTTTTATTTGCATTTTTGGCACTTTGAAGTGTTTCTAACGCTAGAAAGTAAATTTAGCTCTCTAGGAGGAGCTTTTGGAAGAAAGATCTGTCTACCGATGTTATATTCAGTTCAGAATACTAATCTACTTGAAAAGTTGTATTGAAAGTTGCTTTTGCTATTGATTTGTTATATTGCCCTTAGAAAGAGGGTTGTGACATTTTGGCAAGCTTTGGAATCATGCCTGTTTCAGGACGTGAAGAGGTGTTTATTTCCTTTCTGATTTACAGCTAACTACGATTAGAGAACCATACCAATTTGTTCTTTTTTGGATATTGATTACTTGATCTTCTATTGACAGACTGGGGTTAAATCCTATGATGGGCAGTTTAGTGGTTTAATTGCAGCTGTGCCTATCAAGAAAAGGAGGTTCCCTTTGATTCCGACTCTTTCACCTTTGTCTGGAGAACAGGGCTCACTCACTGAAGAAACTGAATCACTACAGAAAGAAAACTCAAGCGCTCCTCAAGGATCAACTGTATCAAATGCTAGTGTTGCCGATGCACCAATCAAGAAAAGAAGGCTCCCTGCTGTTCAAGTTCCATCATCTTTGGGAGAGCTTTCTTCGCTACCAGAAGAAAGCAATGCATCGCACAGGGAAAATTCAAGCTCAACACTGGTTTCAACCCTTTCTACTAATTCTTCTGTGTCATCTGATACCAATAAAAACCCTGCAATTGAGGAAAAGAACACAACTTCTGACGTTACAAATGCAAACTTTGCACAAAGCAATTTCAAATACGTGAGCCCAAAAATTGAGGAACCAGATCTTGCTACGCAATCAAGAGTATTGGATAATGCGGACAGCAAAGAGAAGTTGATTACTAGTGAAAGTTATGAAGAAAAATTGGGACCCCAGGTGAAGAAGGAGAACGCCGAACTCTTGTTGGCTGCTAAAGAAAGTCTTGCACTTAACATAGGATCCAAGATTAGCAAGCGAAGTGTTGAAGAGAAATATAAACAGGAGAGTCGTGCCAGTACTAGTTTATCTTTAGGTTTTAAGGAGCACTTAACTCCAGCTATGACAAGCCTTGATATTAGTGAGAGTATCCAGAAAACTGAGAAAGCAGAGCCTGTTTCATTGAAGTTATCTCTGAGCAAGGAAGAAGGTATTTCAAACAGTTTTAATGGTGATGCTAAAACTAATAGGGCAAACTGGGATCTGAATACTACAATGGATGCATGGGAAGAACCTGGGAGTGATGCTACTTCAGGTAAAACATCTACTTCTGGCTTTGGGCTGCAAATTGGCAGTGCGCTTAATGATAATAATGTTACGTGTTTCACTGGGATGGAACTTACTGGCAGTGCTACCCTAAAGCACACGACCACAGAGAATCTAAACAAAGCTTTCATGATTTCATCGAGACTCTATGGCCAACAGTTTAAACATGTCAACCCTAGTAACCTTTGCTTTGCTTCATGTCTTCAGAAATACGGTGGGGAACCTTCTAGATTATCCGTTATACAGAAATCAGACTGTGCTAGTCCTACGTTGAGCTTGTCAAATGTGTCAGCTTCTGCTGATGGAAACAAAAGTAGTGTTAGGACAGTAAAATCAGAGCCTTTAGATGAGAACTTGAAACAGAATTTGAAGGAGGCTAAACCTAATTCTGTGGGATCATTAGATGGAGTCATTGTTAAACGTGAATCAGTTGAGCGTTTCTGTGTTGATTCTTCTATCAAGACTTCTTCAGAAGGTAGTAATCTTAAGTTACTTGATCCTAAATTTGTTAAATCTGAACCAGGTCATTCAAATAATCAGGAAAGACCCATGATGACGGAGAGTGTGTCAGATCAAGTGGGTGCAGAGTTACCACTGGAATTAGATAATCATTCTTCCTTTGAAAAGCCAGTGACTTTAGAATCAGTGCCAGTTTCTGCAGGGATAGCTTGTTCTCCAGTGGAAGCCATTTGTTCAGAACAGTTGGCTACCAGTGCAAGTATAGTGAACCATCTAGAAAATCACGCTTCTACAGATGAAGACTGTATTGGTGAAAAACCATCTCAGGGAGATTGTTCAGGTGACCAGCAGGTTCCGCCAGAAACAGTTGCCACAGCTATGGTTGATAATGCAGAATCTGGTCCTGCCATGAAGGATTGTGCAAGAGGTAATGAGGAAAATGCAGATGATGCTGAGGAATGCAGGTTGAAACTCATGAATGAGCGTGCCTTAGATCCACGGTGCAGTGGTGAAGATGGTGTAAGTGATGATGAAAAGATAACCTTATCAGCTGATATGTTAGAGGATGATTCTTATGGTTATGATTATGAATCAGATGGCACTCATTCTTTAACTGTTGCCATGGATATAGAGCAGCACGGTGAAGAGGATGATGATTATGAAGATGGTGAGGTTCGGGAACCATTAAAGCATTCTGTAGCAGAAAAATCTGTTTGTGAGGAAAGAGAAGTAGAACGTATTGTTTCTAGTGATTGTGATGATGGAAAACAGATCGAGAAGGAAGCGTTAAGTGGCGATTGTCTCACATCATCTCGTATAGAAGAATACGACAATAGAACTGTTACCCTTAGCAAAATGAATTGTGGTAAAGATGGTATTGGTAGTGAATCTATGGGCATGTCTGTTAATGTCACTGACAAAACTGTGTGTCTACAAGAGTCATTGGAAGCTGAAAAGCCAACTCTTGGTCCTCAAATAAGGTCAGTAGATCATTCTGAGAGGAATAAAGTCCTTAATGCCACAGAGGCCAAATTATTATCTGACCAAGGCAATAATGGAAGGAATGAAGTAGATGTTGCTCAGTGTGCTGATGAGGTTGTCAAGAATCTGGACATGGTTAGAAAAACTGACTCAGATTTGCCAAAGATGGAAGTATCTGTAAATATTGATGATGCAACCAAGGATGTTAGCAATGGCGGTAATCAAGGAAGAATTATAAATTTGGCCCAAGCTGCTAGTTCTTTATCCCCTACTAAATCCAGGTCCATACCAGGCAGGGGACTGTCATCACAAGCTGGAAGGGATATATTACCTGATGCATTTCATCAGGAGAAATTACATGGAGGAAGGTATATGCTTACCTATTTTTCTTCCGTATAATAGTTGAATCTCTTACTATCACTTGTTTCCGTCCATTTCTTGACACTCTTAATGGTCAAATTCTTTTACTGATACTTGTCTTAATTTTTTTCATAACACTTCTGCCACCGTTTTTATTTTCAGAGATGATGTCTACATTGACAGTCCTTGCAAATTTCCAAGAGAGAGGCATCAAGATATTTCACCAAGAAACACAAGACTAAATTTTATGCGTGGTAGAGGGAGGATGAATAGTCGGATTGACTCATGTCGAGTTGAATGGAAATCTGACCGTGATCCTGCTGGTGAATTTTATAATGGCCCAAGTCATTTTCGTGTACCTAGGCATAAATTTGTATCCCCTGTCCATGACTCTGAATCAGAGTACAATAATGTTGCCCATGATGGCTCTTTTGTTGGTAACAATCGATTTGGTAGGAGGCCCTTGAATGATGAGAGGTCAGTTGCTCGTCATATTACATTTAGGAGACGGTCTCCAGTGGGGAGAGAGATGCAAATGGGGCATAGAATTCCTAGAACTATGAGCCCAAGTAGATGTGTTGGAGATGATGGTTCTGAGTTTGTTAGCATGAGGCCCGGTTACCCTGAGGATAATCCAGACCCTATGTTTTCACGCCCCCAACCATTTGAGAGAGGAGACGGTCGATTTACACGGGGAACTAGGAACTTCATTCAGAGAAGGGGCCCTCCCCGAATTCATTCCAAGTCTCCTATCAGATCTAGGAGTCGCTCACCTGGTCCATGGTCATCTCCCCGAAGAAGATCTCCTAGAGGATCGCCAGATGGGTATGGTGGACATCCTGAATTGGCCCATCGACGATACAGGGTTGACAGAATGAGATCCCCTGATGGTCCAGTTTTCTCTGGGGAGAGAAGAGTAGTCAGTAGGCATGTCTCTCCATATATGTCTCGTCCTTCTAATGAAACCAGGGATTTTGATTCTGGAAGGGGTCGTGGTCATCCCAGGTCTGTCATATCCAACAGGGGTACATCTGGTCGAGTATTGTTTAGGAATAGAAGATTTGATGTAGATCCCCAAGATAGGGCGGATAATGACGAATACTTTGGAGGTCCTATGCATTCTGGTCGACAATTTGAACTAAATGGTGAAGGAAATGGTGATGAGAGGAGAAGATATGAGAGACGGAGACCAGTTAGATCATTTAGGCCTCCTTATAATGGTAATGTTGGTGAGAATTTTGATCTTGATTCAGAGGATGGGCCTAGACCCTACAGATTTTGTGGTGCTGATTCAGAATTCCAAGAAAGAAGCAATTTGAGAGGGAGGGATTTTGACAGGCGAATCAAGAGCAGGCCAGCAAATATGCCACCTAGGAGAACAAGGAATATAGATGAGCAGGAAGGAAATTACAGGAATAGTGGACAGGAGGTTTGGAGTGATGACGGATTTGATGATATTTCAAGAGTGAAGAGAAAAAGATTTTAATTATGTAGCTAGAAAATCTGCTGCTTAATGCTGCAGGATAATTAGGTATTCTGTACTGCATATTTTCGTCTAGAAAAGTATATTAGATTAATTTTGATTCATATATATTATCTCATGGTTGAAGACTTATTGATGTGACCCTTGATTCGAGCGAAAGGGCAGAATGGCCTTATCAGCAAATAAAGTGATGGGTGTGAATTCATAAAAATGTGCAAATTGAAGGGGACTTTCTTTACCCTTCAAAATGAGGAAAACAAACAAGTGAGAGGGAGAGGCTGCAACATTTTAATTCATCGTATCACAAACTAATGCCAATGCATTTGGGATTATAATACTTTCCAAGTATCTGCCTCTCTGAGAAGCCTGGTGAATGATGGTTATTATAATTAATTTTGCAGATTTTGTAACCGTAATCATCAGTCTGCCCCAATTTGTGATTGCATATACAATTGTACATCAGGTTGCCAAACTCTCTGGCATTGGGGGAAGGTTGCTGTTTAATGGCAATTTAGTAATTACATTCTTTCAGTGACACTTTGAATGCACAGCCGAAACTGCCCTGCTTTTCTTGAGTACACATTGGCTGGTTGACTCTTTGCCCATAATTTATTTTCTGATGGGACTTCTGCTGTGAAATGCTTAGACAGTGTCGTGAAAGATTTGTTCAGGAGCTCCTATTTTCTCTGTAAAATCTCTCTGAATTATGTGGAGAGGAATAGGTCTCTGCAACTTGTCGAAAAAGAAATAATGGAATAGGTCTCTGCAGTTGCTTTCTTTTGCAGAAGTGGCCAAACCAGATGGGGCCTGAAGGTCAGTTTGGTCATTAAATTCCACAAAGTGGTTGTTGGATCAATAATGCTCTTTGGTCTTTTCCTCCTTTTGGAATTGTGTGGTGTGGTGTGGTCAAAAGGCTGGGTCATGAAGATATGCGTTATCTTTTTGATTTGTGTGTTTGAGGCTCCATAACTAAATTAAATGGATAAAATGCTACTTCTGGAGTTTTAGAGTAATTGATATTCATTTTAAATATAAGATATATTTTTTATATTTTTTAAAAATATTTTCCTAATTTTTTTATTGATACTCTCTCAATAATAATTAAGAAGGAAAGAGAAAAAAAATTAAGAAAGATGATTAAGGTGTTTTAAAAAATACATGTTATATTAAGTATTTTTTCTATCTAATTAAATTAGATAAATGCCTTATCTTAAGAACTAAAGGGAGGAGTTAATATTAAGGTTAAGTTGCAAATTTGTCTCCAAAGTTTTTGTTAAGTTGTAATATTGCTTTGGGAGTATGTTGCCTTAAAAGTGTTAAAATGAATCAATATGGGTCATACTTACATCAAAAAGATTAAATATGTAACATTATATTGTATTCCCTTCAATTTTATTTATAAGACCCCGTTTGTTTTTTGGAGAATCTTAAGAAAATACTAAGAAAACTAATTATATTACTTTAAGACATTAAAGTTTATTGTTTTTCTTCAAATTATATTGTTTTGACTTATGAACTACTATATAATGTAATGAAACACAATATATGATATTATTAAGTAATGTATTAGCTTTCTTAATTTTTTTTTTAGGATTCTCTTAAAAAGTCAATGCGATCTTATAAATAACGGAGGTAGTAATATTGATCATACTTACACCAAATTACATACATCAATTTCGTCAAGTTCTCTAATAATATATATTCATGTGTCCTATTTATTGTATTTGAGCTCATAGTTAAATGATCATAATTCAAAAATAGGATGTATGGCCACATGTGATTGAAGAACTTAATGAAATAGGTATAAGGAACTTGATTTAAGTATCTTACTTATAGGATCATACTTACATCAAGGATCATACTTACATCAAATTCTATACATCCATTTTAGGTTCTCCAATCACACATATCTATGTGTCTTATTTATTACATTTGAGCTTATAATTAAATGATCATAATTAAAAAATTGGCCACATGGTTACATATGATTGAAGAATAATTGACATAAAGAACTTGATGTAAATATTTTCTTTATAGATAAGTTAGACAAATTAGTTTGAAAAAAAATGATATAAATATATATAAAAAAATAAAAAATATCTTGTATTGGACAAAAATTTAACTCAAAATGAAATCTTAATCTAAACCTGGATGAGTAATATATATGGAGAGAGTAAGTGCGTGTGATGGGTAAGTGGATAACTCGTATATAGTTAACTAATGTAGTGGGCTAACCAACAATGATGGGAATAAAAATGAAAAAAATGATACTACCTCTAAAATTTAAATATAAAACTTAATTCACTTTTTTAGAAAAGTTAAGGAAAGTAAATAAATATTATTATATTATATATAAATTTATAAATTAAATTAAATAGCTTGAAACAACAATAAAATTTAAATACTCTAAAGTACTTTAATTATATTTTTTAGAATTCTTTTAAAAAAGCAATTGTATATTATATTTAGAACATAATGTAGTATTACTTTAGTTCTATTTAGAAGTCTAAATTACCAAATTTTTATGGACTAATAAAATTAAGTTAACTCAATAAATATAGATTAAATTGATACTTTTTTTTTAAATTTTACCTTAATTTGTGAATGTGTATTTTTCACCTCTTTATTCTTTCTTTATTGGAAAAATTATAATACTCTCATTTGTTACCATGAAAGTGGACCAATCCCACCCCCGGGGCCCGGCCGGAAACTGGACTTATAAATATTATCAGAATGGTACTACAAATTTTGAACAAGCAAAACCATTTTGTTGACCTACATTTCCCTAATTCCACTAAAGATGCTCTTATAAATAATAAATTTCTTTTTGAATTCTAATAATGTCCTTCTATTGATTCAAGTAATTAGGGTTGATTGGTGGTTTGAGTAGAGCCGTAGAGGTTTTAAGATTTGAATCCTTCTTATAGAGAGTATTAAAAAAAAAATGTATGACTTGTAGAGTCCACATAATATCAGGATATTAGTGGATGATATCACTTAAAATGTTTATTAATTAAAAAATCAATAATGTAATGATTATAAAAGCATAAAAATATGGGCAGATTTGAGAGTTTGTGCCATTTAGGGTCTGTTTGGTATGAGGGGATGGGAGGAGAAGGAAATTGAGGGATTTTGCTCCTCTTTCCTTATTTGGATAACAAAAAATTTTAGAAGTAGAGGAAATTTTTTTTAAGATTTTCTTTCCCTCCTTCCTCCTAACCCTCCTCTCCAAAATTGAGAAATTTGGAGAGAAAATGTTATATTTTAGCTTCTATTGATTGACATGTATATTATCGTTACTCTTTTTTAATATGCCTAGATTGTCTCTCTTTTAGATTTATGTTATATCTTATTAGTATAATACTGTATTGCATTATTTTACCAATCTATATATATTTTTAATAAGAAAAAAAAATAATAAAAACAAAATCCTTTTTAAACCTTTTCTTCCGCATATTCTTTAAGTTGTGTAAATAAGAATATCTATGTGTATAATACTATATAATATATTGCTCATTCATAAGTGCCAATGATCATGAGAAAATATTTTGAATTATAATATTTATTATTGCAAATTAGAATATCTATATAAATATTTTATTATGATATACAAAGACAAAATATCTAAATCAGGATATTTTATTTTGATAGCAGAATATAAATGGATATATTGTTAAGGTATATAGGGAGGGATGAGGGAAAGTGAATTGATATTTAATAGTAAAAAAATGTAGGAAGTTTGTTAAGGATAATTTAGTAATAAGAAAATTACTTTTTAAATTTTTAGTCATTCTAAATAATTATAATTTTTGAGGTTCTTTATAGTAAATATGTTTCTTTTTTAATATTTCTCCTTAATTTTCCCTTAAATAATAGATGGTATTTTTTTGGATTATTTTCTTCAGCATTATATGGATATGGCAGTAACCGAACTCGGAAGGAAGAGAGGAGTATATTGCATTAATTCTTAAGTTGATTTTGGTTGCTAAATGCAAGCTATGAAGCCGGAGCTATCTTCTAAGGCTGGTTTAAAGGGAGGGGAGGGATTTTGCTACCCTGCCCTTATTTTGGGCTATCTCAAAATTTTAGGAGGGGAGACCTTCTCTCCCAAATTAGAGGATTTGGAGGGGAGGGTAATATTTTACCTTGTGCAAACCATTTTGTTAATAAACGTTTTTAAATTCCCTAAAAAGCCTCATCATTGTCCACCCATTTAGCTCTGCCAATGTTTGCCTCTCTTCTCTCTTCGCCTCCAGCCCACCATCAGCCAGTTCCTCCTCTCTCACCTTTTCCTTTGTTTCTCAACTCTCCCTCACTGGTGATTTTGATGAAATTGAGGTCCGTGGCAATTACTTGGGTTAGCCCTGGCAAAATAAGGGGAGTGAAGCACTCTTTAATCGATCACATGAGGAAGAATTCATCGAATTTAGGAAGTAGAGTTGGCAAAGCATTTGCCTTCTCTGTTGCAGTCAAAAGCATATTAATATTATTCCTATTCCGTACCACTGTAAGAATAAACAGGAGTCATCTTCTAAATGATCCTCCTCATCAATATCTAATTAAGTTTGCTTGCATGTCCTTGTCATTTGTTTGTGTGGTTTGTGCAATGATTCGGTAATTAAAGTCTTTTCTCTCTTAGGTATGATTTGTCATTTTTTCTTTTCAATAATCTTTCTTGCATTTTTTCCTTTTCCAATGATGGGTGTGTTTGGATTAAAAATTGTAATTGGTACTTTTGAAAAAGTAAGATTGAGTAAAAGTAAGATTGAATAAAAGTAAGATTGAGTAATTTGATTTGTGTTTGGAATAAAGATTGCAGAAGTCACTTATGCAAAAGTAGTATGTGTTTAGTTGAAATTTTGTAAAAGTTACTTTTAATGGGAAATGATTGAAAAGAGCATGGATCATATTATATAAATTACATATTTAATGTGATATCTTAAAATTTCAAGAAATGGGAAATAATTTTTCACAAAAATTAAAAAAACAATAAAAATATATAATTAATGACACGATAAGATTTATAAAAATGCGTAGAAAGTACTTAGAAGTAACAATTGTTTCAATTAGGAAATAAGTCCATCACACACACTAGTAATCACATAGAATGCACAATAGCATCAATCTAAAGGAAATAAGTCCAAAATAAAACCAAGTACACCAATACAAAATTCAACACGAGTAATTCAATCCAACATAGATAAATTAACACTCATCTAAGTCTCAAAATTATGTACCAATTCAGAATTAACTCAGTCAACAAAGTATAATACATGAATTGAGCAATTAAAAAAAGTTAAAGATGATATTAACGAAGGTGACATATCTACTTTATTTTTAAATATTTGTGAATATTTTTACTCCTAAAAAATATTTATAGTATTGGATGGTCTTTTAAAAAAAACTATATAAAAGTTTTTGCACCTTCCCCTAAAAAAAAGACGGCATAGGATTATTTTGGGTGAGTGATTGCCTTTTTGCCAAAATCATGATGCGATGTTAATTAATTTTATAAAGCTTGGGTCTCAAAAAAAAAAAAACGTCCAGACGCTTGCTTAAAAAAATACAAGAGAAGAGAGAAAGGGGGTTGTTGTTAGAGATATCAGACTAGAAGCACCCTTGGAGTTGCTTATACTTTTCCCCACTATTGATGCTGCAGCCCAATGGAATGAAACGGGGGGCCAAACATGTCTGGCTCAAACGAAAATTCATTTCTGACCAAATCGTGGCAATCGGTGTATCAAATGTGCAAACAAACAAACCCGATGTCTATTACTCCTTTTGCTTCTTATTATAAGCCAACAATTGTTTGCTGCTTCTAAGTATTATTACTATTTTTCTATTTTATCCTCTCTTTTAAGTAACTCATTTAAATTCACATCATTAAAGTAATGGTAAAGTTGAAAACATTTATCAATTTTGGACGGCTTAACTTCTATTTTTTTGGTCCGCAAGAAATAGTAGTTGGTGCCTATAAGAGTATATTACCGTACAACTTGTCTTCCCCTATACCTCGGCTAAATTGTCATTTTCGCCTTCAATCCTCTTCTCTCTCTATCTCCTCAAATCACTACTGTATGATCCCCTTCTAATGTCATCGCTCTCCTAATAATCCTGACCCACGCTCAAAGCTTCTCTTTTCCCAAGTTCTAGCCTCTTCCTACTCGCTGCCCTATTGTGTTTTCCCTTACCATTAGTTATCTCTTCAATTTCCCCTTCTTGCATGCACATTCACTTAGCCTAAATAGTGCATTCCACATTGTAGAAACAATTAGCAAAATCCACTTGTCCTTCATTCCTTCAAATCATAATATTAATGCCTCCCTCCACACAAGCACAACATGCACCTATAACATGTTAATGTACTATGCTTCTCTTCTATTAGGAATTCTTTATTTTTTGGCTAGGGATGAACATGAGATGGCCTAAGTTGGGTCTAGGTCTTGCATGGCTGGGCCAATAATCTGTTTTTAAACTTATTAGGGATAAATACTTAAAAGCCTACTTTTTTAATCCCTTTAAGTTGGGAGACATTTTTCCAAGGTACAAAAAACCGGACCAGCCAAAGAACCGGTCACGGTATGGGTTAAGGGTTTAAAGGGTTCAATCAGGTCGGACCGGGGGTTGAACTGGCCATATTAAAATATTATAATTTAGATGTTATTACTAAATACCCAAGCGACAGGCTGATAAATC